>OX123190.2:55250792-55757604 GCA_944739405.2 Euclidia mi
ATCCAATATGCACTGCTTTAATTGTTTGACACTGACCGGCTCACTTTTGTACACTCACATTAAGATGTCCATGGGTACACAGCTGCACTCGCGATTTTTCCACTCAGAATCAAAAAGAACGCACGAAGCATAGCTACATACTCCCGTGATATGAACTGATATTATAGGCCATCGCGTCGGGCAAACGTAGACAAAAAAATAACTTTTGCAACGAAATTAGATACGCTTACTTTCGCTAGCAATTAAGCGCTGTTTGTCGCATCGTCGGGGCGTGGCGCAGGCGCAGAGGGACGTGGGGGCGCGTTTGGAAATTTATCAATGGTTCATTTTACTATGATTGTGCGCGGGTCGGTCATAGTATTAGTATTGCATTTACCCATTATCACGTATTTTTGTGGACAGTTTTGAGACAGTTTTGGGACTTAGCGTTTTTATTTTTTAACTACATAAATATGATTAGTTAAAGATACTTAGTGCTCTGTTAAATATTTTGTACTAATTAAAAAATAGCGGTGTATAAAGTACTTGGAATTCGGGCCGTATCAGTAACTCTATACTGCTGTGGGACTATATTTTTTTTGGTCCGAATGCGGTCCGAAACTTCGTTCCGAACGAGGAACAAACCAAACATAATCATATATATACATATATATATTTTTTTACTTATAGACTCACGCATGTATCCCCGAAAGGGTAAGCGGAGGTGTTACATTACACCCACATAGTTGGATATAAAAATTAATGTATATTTGTATCTTTTTGTTAGAACACTGCCCACTTGGACAACTTCCACACTTGGAATATTTTTAGTGTGGGAATTGTCGTTGTGTTATAGGCATATACATATATGGTACGTTACAAACATTCATTTTTTACAAACAAGTTCAGTTCAAAGTTTTGTATCTTATCAGCATCATCATATTAGCCAAACGACGTCCACTGCTGGAAATAGGCCTCCCCTAAGGTTCTCCACACAGACCGGTCTTGAGCCGCCCGCATCCAACCGCCTTCTGTGATCTTGACGAGATCGTCGGTCCTCCTTGCGGGGGGCCTACCTCTGCTGAGTCGTCCGGTACGTGGCCGCCACTCCAGAACCTTTCTGCCCCAACGGCCATCGGTTCTTCGAGGTTTGTGCCCTGCCCACTGCCACTTCAGCTTGGCTATCCGGAGAGCTATGTCGGCGACTTTGGTTCTACTGCGGATCTCCTCATTTCTGATTCGATCTCGCAGGGAAACTCCAAGCATATCTCTCTCCATCGCCCACTGAGTGACCTTAAACCTTCTGATAAGGCCCATAGTGAGCGACCACGTCTCTGATCCGTAAGTCATCACTGGCAACACACACTGGTCAAAGACTTTCGTCTTGAGACATTGCGGGATATCGGACGAGAAGATATGTCGTAGCTTTCCGAACGCTGCCCAACCGAGTTAGATTCGACAATTGACCTCCTTCTCGAAGTTGGACCTACCTAATTGGACTACTTGTCCCAGGTAGATATACTTGTCGACAACTTCGAGCTTAGAGTTCCCAACCTGAATAGGAGCAGGTACAATATAGACGTTCGACATGATTTTCGTCTTGTCCATGTTCATCTTAAGACCTACTTGTTGGGAGTATCTTATAATAAATAAAAAATAGACATAACAAGGAATGAGCACTTTTTCATGTATCTTATTATAAAATAAATATCCAGCTATAGGTTTTTGTTTTAGTCTAATTATATTACTAAAGCTGGCCTTTCATAGGGATTCTAGCTGCGTTCTTGTTTTGTGTTTGCGAGGTTGCGAGCTAGACGAAGACGTCTGTCTGTTTATACTGTAGGTATTTCAATTGTAAGAGAAGTAATTTTTGCAAACGATTTTTAAAAGTTACTTCTCGAATTTTCTACAAAATCTCTTCAAAAACTGCCACAAATAAATCTAATTATCAAAATCCGTCCGCTATTCTATGCCGCATCATTAATTTTTACATAGTGTGATATTTTCTAAGTGAACGTGTTCGTATAGAACCTCGATATCAAAGTTAACAAGAATGCGCGCAAACTGATATCGTAACCATAATGTTAATATATTGTAAGTCATGCAAGTAACAAGGGCTTACGCTGCTCCTTTATGAGATTAGACGTGCTTTGAACACCTCCACAAAATTCATCCTGTTACGTTTTTATTTACTGGGTTTTCACCCGAATAAGCAACCATTCAATTAGAATGTTCAAAAGTTTCGCTTAGGAGTTGCGCCTTTTTATATATTATTATGTTGACGGTATATTGTACCTAGTATATAATTTCTGGAAGTTTTGTTATAAAAATGTATTAAGTTGACTTATGTATGGGTGGGTGGCAATTTTGCGAAAGTGAAAGGTTAACGTTAAACGCTAGAATGAAAATAGACGACTCGCTCAATCATCTTGAAATTAATTTATAAACGTCTGAGATAAATTAGATACTAGTAGTTGATCATTGCAAATATCTTGTAATATAACTAGATGTACAGATATCCTTCCAATGAAACATAGATGCCGAGAGAGACAATGCCGAGAATTTTGTGACCACACAAAAATCTCGGCATGATCGATTTTTAAGAAGATTTTTGAGTATTTTTACTAATTGTATATTTTTTTAATTTTCTAATGCCAAATCGGCATAAAAATATACCTTTAAGTGTCAGATTCTACATTTATCAATTGTGAATCTAAGAAATAAAATAACAAAGATATTGTTACTTCGAGTTCAATCCACGCCTTCACTTACCTTTACTTTTACAATATCAATGCAAATGAAATGTTTTTCTTCAAGGTTATTTTTATCCTGTCTGTGAGAATTTAATTTAGAAAACATTACGTTTCCATCATATATGAATCGGAATGGTGGCCTATAAACACGCCGGATGAGCAACGATTGTGCAGACCTAAACACAGATGTTAAGATGGTTGATGTAGCAAAGACAATTGGAGCAGCAAATGTTTGAGATACGACGTATTAGTGAATATTAGATTCCTATTCCTTATTTAGTTATTCACAGATTTTGTTCAAATCAATGATGTTTGGAGGCCAATCATAGCTTAAAACCTGCCTGTGTAAATTTGCTAACTTTTATCCTTGTTTACAGCAAGGCATGTCATTGCTTTTCAGAAGCATCCCACCAGCAATGAAGCCCCATTGTACATATTAGGATGCTGAAAATATAACATTCTAATCTTGAGTATTGCCAGTTGGCAGAAATTGACATCTGTAATGACATCATATCGTGGGTAATAATGAGAGGAAACTGAAATTCAAGCAGTTGCAAATAGTACATCTTGCTGAATGTTAGACTCCATTTGTCCAGAAAGGTTCAGTTTAACTCGATACATTTACAGTTGGTTTCGTTACCAAGCGTGTGGAAACAATCTGCGACTTGGAACTTAGTAGAACTTGTCGACTTGTTTCGAACTAAGCTAGTCTTCTAGGAACTTAGCGTGTCTGCCACGTAAAAATAAATTATTAACTTCGTGCACGATGAAGTTGTGTAAGCTGAAAATATTATTACTATTAAGTCTACACGCGATCGATTGGTAACGATTTGATTCATGTTGAGTTTTATTGGCTTAAGTACTTTTCTTTGGACTCTTTTTTTAAGTTCTCTAATAGATTTCTGACCCCGTACATAGGCTCTACTTTATAATTTTAGATATTAAAAAAAATATTACTTTGCCATGACTATAAACTACTTCAGTTTATAGTCATGGCAAAGTAATATTTGTTTTTAAATCTAAAATTATAAAGTGTTTTTTTTTTTCAGTTCCTACCATAAGTTTCCCTTTTATTTGAATGAGATTTAACATGCTACAATATGTTCTAATAATTGATTTGTGATCAGTTACTAATTTTCACTTAGGATATTATCAATGCCGAGCCGTATGGTAACGGATTAAGAATACGTATTGTCACCACCCCATATCATCCCATGGGTGTCGTAAGAGCCGATACAGGGAGCAAATTATGCAGAAAACAGCACTGTAAGAGAAGGAAAACTTGATACAAACCGTACACCAACCCGTTTTGCCAGCGTGGTATAGTAAGCCAATTCCTCCTTTCAAATGAGAGGCCTAGTCCAGCAGTGGACTGTTAAAGGCTGATTATGATGATGATGAATATTACTAATATAATTCTAATTTAATATTGCAATCACAGACAGTTATTTTTTTTAATAAAGAGCTATTTCGTTTTTATCACCAATTTAGAGATCACGATAAGATAGTCTTGATGACTTTTTCAGCTAGGCAGGTTTTCAATTATGTTCCGCTAAGTCATCACCAGTCATCGTTCAGACAGAACATTTTGATACTTATTTCAAATATCCAAAAATAATAAAATTCATACCAAAATATATATCAAATATAACATAAAGAACAAACAAAACGTATGAAAACAAAACGGGAACGAAAGCGGAACGTGTGACAGAAGTCCCATACCTCGACTTATTTCCAGTAGACAGAGCTTATTGAATAAAAACGGACGCGCTCAGCTGTGAGCCGATACGTAGGGGTGTCTTGCCTCTTCATATACTGCTTTAAATTACTATTGACGTTAGTACTTATGGAGCTCGGCTCTCAGGTTTGGTACGGGAAGCGGACGAATCAGAAAGTAATAAAATGTATTTTCAAAAACGTTCAAAGTTTAGTAAAACGCCTATTGCACAGTTGTTATTGGACTAGCAATTTAACTGCACTCTTAATATAAGCGTCGAAATTATCGTGAAAGTTATCATTCACGATAATTTCGATATCCGCCCATCCATAGCCTTAGAGTACCCTAAGGTAGTCTTTACAATTAAAGATGAAACGACTATAATATAATTAATGAGAGTATTTTATTAATATTATAAGAAGATTTAATCATTCATCATTATCATGTTGTCTACACACATCAACAAAGTCTAGGGATATTTTATATTTCATCAAATATCTAAAAATCTATGAAGAATTTTCTGATACAGTAAATAGAAGAATCATAGATTATTTTAAGGTCTTTAATAAAAATAAAAAACATTTCGTGTGTTTTTTTGTTTTAAATAAAAAAAATAATTTTTTTAATCATCATGGAAAATTAGTATGATAACAACAAACATTTCTTCTTAAAAAACTATTAATTTTAATAAAAATGGAAAAAATCTTGTAAAATCTAATCATTAATAATCAGTGTTGCCACCTCTTACATTGATTACACATCGACATCGATTGTTAATACTTAAAATTAAATTGTCAATGTCTTGCTGCGGTATGAGGTCCCATGTCCTTTGCAAGTGTTCGTAAAGTTGTTGTTCAGTCGTCAAATTTGGTGGAAAATCTCTCAAAGCTTTTCGTTGTAACATGTCCCAGGCATGCTCTATAGGATTTAAGTCGGGCGACTATGCAGGCCAATCCAAAACTTGAATATCGTGCTCTCGGAGAGCGGTCGATACCAGCCGCGCCGTATGGCAAGGAGCATTATCGTGCATGAGTAGAAATTCATGGCCTATTTGGGTTCTGTGGGGATAACGGGCTCTACTACCTCCTCGTGGTATTTTTGTGCAGTCATGCTGCCTTGGATCCAAACGAGTTGGGTTCGTCCGCCAAGACGAATTCCTGCCCACACCATGATTGTCCCGCCTTGGTATGGGTGGACCTCCTGAGGGTGCCGTAGACGGCTAACTCTCCCTGGAGCTCTCCAAACGCGTGTTCTTCGTGAATCCGGGTGAAACCCAAACCGGGACTCATCGGTGAACAGCACCAAAGACCATTGTTCGTCACTCCATGGTAAATGCTCCCGAGCCCACGAAAGCCGCCGACCGCGATTGCCACGTCGCAATGCTGGAACACGCAATGGTCTTCGAGCATGAAGATCAACTTCATGTAACCTTCTTCGCACGGTTTGGTCGCTTACCAGCAGCTGGTGGTCCTCCTGGAGCCTTTGCACTAGTTGCAGCGCTGTGATATTGGGTTGTCTTCTGGCGGTCATTTGGAGAAATCGATCCTGTCTCTGCGTAGTAACACGATATCTACCTGTGTGCTGTTCGGCCACATCTCCAGTACTGCGATAACGTGACCACAACCTTGATATCACATTTTGACTGGTATGTAGGGCCTCAGCAACGACGCGTTGAATTGCACCATTTTCTAACATGCCCACGGCTCGTAACATTTCATCTCGACTCAAATGACGACGTGACATGACTTTTAAAGTTCGTACGTCACGTTAAATTAAAAAAGAAAAACAATTAAAAACCCTTTTCATTAATAATTATAATAAAACAGTTTTAACTTTCTTTAATGTAACGAATTACTAGCAAATTTGCCGCCATATTTTGTTTATTATTTTGTTTTTTTTCTTTCCATGTTCAAATTTTGAAAATAGAATAAAAGAGGTTTTAATCTGTATATAAACTTTTTGTGGAAACTAACAAGGTTCTAAACTATAAACTCGTAAATAATTTAGGATTAAGATATCCCTAGACTTTGTTGATGTGTGTATTTCGTTACCCACTACATGAAACTATTAATTATGCGATAAAGTGTACATGCACTTGCACTTTTATTTAACTTACTTTTACCAATACTGAATATTTAAAAGAGTCTGAAATAATATTGTATTAGAAGTGCCATTTTCTACACCAATAAAATCTTTCATTCATAATACAATTTTGCGCTCGGATGCAATGCAGATTACTTTTTTATTTTGCACAGTGTGAATGCTATTAAAATTGAATATTTAATATTCAATGTGGCACATTTTTCACTTTTTATACCTAAAGAAATATTGGTTTTTATAGTAATGATGGATGTGATGTAATAAAATTTTCTGTATTGAAAAATCCTGTAGGGGAAAGCGGGACTGATACATACATACATACATACATATCGTCACGCCTTTTATTCCCGAAGGGGTAGGCAGAGGTGTATTTCTACACCCACTCTTCGCCAGATATACCTTAGTCCCACGTAATAAGGGGCGAGCCTATTGCCGTACCGGGCACATTTCCAGACTCCGTGCTGCTACTGGGAATTTCGTGACAGAAAAACCCAATAACACTGCCAGACCCAGGAATCGAACCCGGGACCTCCCGATCCCACGCGCACATTTATGCCGCGAGACCAACGAGGCAGTCGTATAGGGTTTGATGTCGAGTTTTCCGTCTCTATGCAAAGATGGTATTTGCATCGTGTTATCCCTTAGTCGCCTCTTACGACACCCACGGGAAGATAGGGGGTGGTGACACTTTTTTTTTTTTTTTTTCCGCATTAGGACTAAATCCTGTGTCGCGGGGGACTTTACAAACATACAACTAACGGACACAAATGAACACCCAGACTCGAAACAACAATTTATGAATCACACAAAGTGTTGTCTTGTGTGGGGATCGAACCCACAACACTCGGCGCAGTACCAAGCGGTGAGGTGGCCGCTTAAACCACTACGCAAACCGTGCAGTCATGAAAAAATAATACGTGGTTAAGTGTAACTTGTATTCTATGCCGTCAACTACACGGCAATTTTTTTCCTAGCATTTTATTGATATTTCCAATTAGTCTGGTTCCCAACCACTTAACCACTTATTATTTTTTCAAACATTTTCCTCGTAATTGGAGAAAGATTTGCCGGAAACGGTTTATGTCCATTGTTTCTAATTTTTTACTTGGTTCTGTCAAAACTTTCTCTGTCAAAATTTTGAAGATAAAAATCTCATTTTGTATAAGACCCCATTTTTTATCTTTGATAGCATACCTATCTAATCTAAAAAAATTAAAGAATGAGACTGTATTTTGATAAGACAAATCGGTTTTCCGTAGTAAGTAGCAATCATTGCTTTAATAGAAATAATTGTAATACCCTGGTTTTATATTATCAGGGCTCTTTTCCCAAAACCGTTTCGAAAAGCTTCACTTCAATTTAAATCGATTTAATACGAACCCAATAATTTTTTACCTATAATTTTTCACCTTGTTCAAGCCATCAGACCTTCCTTTGGTTGATACCTGTTGCACATTCAGTACATAACTCAAGCTGACACATCAATAATAAAAACCTTCGAAAGAACCTACACCACGACAAGGGTATGTCATTTTCAGGTAGGCTATTGTGCAGGTTGCTGCAACAGAATGTATTTCAAAAGAAATATATATTTCTACAAGTCATACATTTTTTATTTGGTCGTGTTGTATTTCCTTTTACAGCAAATGTAGTTTGAGGACTGTGCTGACGCATACAATTTATTTCTGAAAGCACAAAAGACCGTGCAGGACAACCCGTAGAGTCCTAGATTTGGACTACATAGATTTGACATAATGAATGATACTTATGTTGCTTGAAAAAAAATTAATCGAATAAATAACAGGAAGTTTTTGACTTTTCTATACTTACACTAGAGGACGCCAGCAGCTACGCCTGCATTTTTTTTAAATTTACCTGTTTTGCCCGATCCCGTGGGAGTTTCGGGAAATCCCTTCTTAGTGCACCCCTACGGTCCCCAAGGAACATACATGCCAAATTTCAGCTTCCTGCGCCCAATAGTTTCGGCTGTAGCGTGTCTGTCAGTCAGTCAGTAACGCAAGGATTTTATATATTAAGATTATTTTGTAAAATTTTATCACGCATTCTTTCTTTGTTTTTGAACAGCTTTTCATGTCAATTTTACTGGCGAGAGGATAGTTCAAGGCTATTTTAGAAAACAATTTTCGTAACAGGTTGTGTTTATTTATATAATTAGCAATCCTTATTAGGTTCGCCTTTATTATTTCAGAACTCCAAATATAAATAAACTAACAAATTAGATGAAATATTAAAAAATACATAGATAGAATTTTTACCTAAGTACATACTAATAACTCGGTTCCTAATCTAATGAGAATACGAAATATGAATCTTCAGCGACCACACAACCAAGATCATGAAATCTTTTGTATAGTACGTAATTAAATAGGTTGTTAATATCGTGACAAATAATAAGTTATAAATCTACGCCTCAATTCTATAATTACCTTTATAGTTACAATATTATAAGTTAGTCTGTTTGGGAGCTTGGTTCCAGATTAAACAATATTTCATTGAAGACTATTCTAATCACTGAATATTGTTACGGACGGTGTAACGGGATTGGAAGGAAACACCGAGTAGCACTGATGACACTTTATTCTACTGCATACATACGACGCGTCGTTCGACTTTTACGCGGACAGCACCAACACTAACGTCTTTTGCACTGCACTTCACTGCACTATACTTTCACTTCACTTTATTTCACTATTACATCTTTCTTCCTTTTACTTCTTCCTTTTCTTCTCCATTTTATCACTTCTCGACTTAAACTGGCGGTCAGCGCGTCTACACCGACTTATGATGATAGGAATGAAATTCAAAAAAAATTAAATCCACTAATTTTTTATTGTCATTTCATTATTCAATTGTTTTTCCATCTCCTGTCTCTTTTTAACCTTCCCATTCCTTTGTGAAGTTTCTAGAATTTTCTAATTTTTATTCGAAATATTTAAATAAACATTTTTTTTTTTAATGACAACTCCCGAACTAGGACTAAATCCTGTGTCGCGGGGGACTTTACAAACATACAACCAACGGACACAATTAACACCCAGACTCGAAACAACAATCTATGGATCACACAAAGTGTTGTCTCGTGTGGGGATCGAACCCACAACACTCGGTGCAGTGTCAAGTGGCGAGGCGACCGCTTTAACCGCTACGCCAACTGTGCAGTCAATATTCGCCAAATATTCATAAACATTTTCCTAATTTCATAAAAACCAAATTCTACATAATTGTTATGACTGGGATTTGAACCCATGCCCTCAGAACGTGAACGGGATGTGTTATCCGCACGGCCATTACCTTGTTGTCAATGACTGGTGAATTTAACGAACACTTGACAGCGTGTATACTTCATCAACTAAAAACTGTCATTTCCAAATAATGAAATAGTCTTCAAACCTCTTTGCTAATTATTATTGTGTTTGACGACCGGCTAGTTTGTCGTGTGTACGTCAGTAGTCCCTGACAACCGTAGTGATGACAGCTTGACATGACACCGACCGTCACAATATTAATAACTTCATATATTTTAAGAACGTCGCATAAAGTCTGATTTTCGCATAAAATAAGGAAGATGAATTAATTAGACTACGTTATACTGTTAATATTACGAAATATTTGAGGGTTAATTTGGTACTCCATCATTCAAGTACGTAATTTTGTATAGATCGACAAAATTGGTGTACATTTGCTATATTTACAATCTATGTATTATGACGTCAATGGTTGTTGCATCACTTGGCCGGCCGTCTCCACCTTCCGCGCCCTGCAACGGACTATAAATACCGTGGCGTGGATTGACCGGTCCCTTTTCACCAGCTGTGCGGCGACAAACTGAGTGCTTCTCTTCTTCCCTGACCAACACCGGAGACGAATTCCCGAAGATCTACGCCGAATCACGCGACCCTGGTTATATCTTTGTAACTAGTCAAATTATTTTAGAATCACTATTTGCCAATAAAATTCCTTGCTAAAGGCTGTTTAGATTCTTTTATGAAAATATATAAATTTTCGTTTGTAACCGAAATAACGATTTTCATTTAACAACGTCACAGTGGCGACCCAAGGCCGGAGGACTCGAGGCCGTAAGTAACAAGTTATAGTCTTGCGACATACGGCCTGGTGTCCTCTAAAGACGCGCTAATGTCACATTCGTCGATCGCATGCTTTGTCTTACGACTCAAGGCCTCGTGTCCTCTAACGACGCGCTAAAGTTACATTCGTGGATCGCATGTTTTGCGATAGTTTTTTTAATTGACTACTACAGTAATTAATTACCTTACTGCTTTGTCTGACTTAAGGAACGAATTCACACCCTTCTCAATTCTTTTTTTTTCATCTTTCTACCTTTTTTTCATCTTTCTACCTTCTGCTTGTGATTTTGTACGGCGATATAATTATATTTCTATATAGTCGATATTATTAAATCTTTTGTGCTGCTTACTACGGCGGTGTCTTTCAAGATTAAATATTCCCTTTTTCTTGCTACGTAATTATCCTATTTATTCACCATGTGTACCTACCATAGTTGGACTGATTGAAAATGAACGTACCTAAAGATGCTAGCGTGTTAGATACTAGGTATTTAGCTAGATTTCCGCGGTCATTTGTTAATCAAACGGACACGTGTCACACACAGGTTGCTCATTTAACAAACGCATAAATTGGTGACTTTGTCTATTTCGTATAAAAATACGATTATTATCGTAGAATTATTGGTTGTTATTTTTGTAAAATGCTTATTTGTTTTACAATTGTTGTTTTTTTTTGGTCTTTGATCTTATCTTTTTGTTGATGCCAATCGGTATGTTATTTGCAAATGCAAATAACATAGCAATGCATTTACAGTTCTTTGTGAACTCAAACATTTAAAATTCCTGCGTCGCAGTTATTGAAATATTTTTTTGTAACTTTTGTTTTGCAGGTGATTGTTTTTGCAAAGTCTGGTTTCACATCTACTGAGGTAACTGGGCAGAATTTGAACTTGGATGCTATGTTAGTGCTTATATTTTCTGGCAAAACTTCTGCCGTCCCAATAATAAAGCTACAAAATACTGTAAATTATAGCGATAATATGCATCATCACTAGATCTTAGGAAAAATATGCTATTAGCGCTGGAAATGGCTTTAATATGCAAATGCATATGCAAATATGCAAATGCATACTATCCGGTCTCTACTTATCACTAATGATCTAATCACAAAAATAACTTCATATTTTTTTACGAATGTTATAAAAATCTTTAACTTCAAATTACAGCTTAAATATGTACGCAAATATCTTGTTATATATAGTTTTAGTAATGACTAATTGTAATCTAAAATATATTTTTTTCCCTCATGGCTCAGTGGTTAAAAAATTGTTGTCTGATCGGTCAGTTGGTTCGATTGTCGCCTGTTCTTTTTTTAGCTACGGTTGTGTATACTGTGTCATCGATTGTCTCCTTCGGTGATATATTATTTATTACAACCAATCCCGAATTGTGTATTTTCCGCTAATGGCTAGTGTATCATGTTAGTGATTTTGTGTTGTCCTTGAGTCGCGGCAATGGAATGCGGTGCAGCTGCGCAGTTATGAGTTATGACTCACTTTTTTACCTTAGCCGATCGCTCGGCACAAAACATTGTATTATCTTATTGTATACTTAATTATAATGAACATTTTATTGCTTCTACAATTCGCATCATGCGTGTTAGGGATCAATTTGCTTCTGATATTACCAACTGGTTGTAATATTATTAGTTTTCGATGTATTATATACAGGGTGTCACAAGACCCATCACCAAGCCGAAGTCTACTAGTTTTGGACATCATGCCAAGTCATAATAACCAAATATAAAACTTGGGAAATAATGTTTTTTTCAAATAACCACATTTTTTAAGCCGCAATTAAAATTGTGCGCGTACAATTTTTGAAATACCTACATATCCATGGATACATAGAACATCCATAGAACAGGTTGACATGGTAATTGCATCGATTTTGTACCTAATTACAACAATTCCATAGTAACTTTGAGCCTCAATATCTTCTGAACCAGTAATTTTCCAGGTATGGTGCCGAAGTTAAAAATGTTCGTAATGATTGGTATAATATGGGGTTTCAGTTTTGGTTAAGGGTCTTTTTACACCCTATATATATTTTTTTTTACTTTGCACTTATCGAACCCGTGTTGTCAGGGGATGCCTAACAACCTAGGTTTGGTATCTATTTTCTCAAACTTCACGTTTAATACCTCTTCGCGTGTCCTGTATTTATTTAGAACACGACTGGCATCGGGAATGAATGCTGGCTCGTTCACACGTATGACAGTGTGTAGGCTTTTTGAATGTGATGAATGTCAGGTAATAGGAACGTTCAATGCTTGGTGACGTATGAATGGTCGAGGGTTATACCTGGTTTTTTCTTTCAGGGTTAATAGCTGCCTTTTACTTAGCCTACTGACACACTACTCATCTGTTTCAGGGTTTCGGAATGCAGTTGCCGCCTACCAGCCACAGAATTTTCCCTGCCGGAAAATTCTGTGTGACGTCAATGGTCGTCGCATTACTTGGCCGGCCGTCTCCACCTCCCGCGCCCTGCAACGGACTATAAATACCGTGGCGCGGAGTGACCAGTCCCTTTTCACCGGCTGTGCGGCGACAAACTAAGTGCTTCTCTTCTTCCCTGAGCAACACTGGAGACGCATTCCCGAAGATCTACGCCGAATTACGCGTGTAAATAGAATAAACAGTTACAAACAGTTACAAAGATACAACCACTCCGGTTCTATCTTTGTAACTAGTCAAATTGTTTAAGAATCACTATTTTCCAATAAAATTCCTTGCTAAAGGCTGTTTAGATTCTTTTATGAAAATATATAAATTTTCGATTGTAACCGAAATAACTATTTTTATTTAACAACGTCATAGTGGCGACCCAACGTCATAGTATATTTCGACATTATACCAACCAAATGATTGTTTTACATACTGTGCACGCAGCTCCGCTCCCGTGCGAGTCGGTTATAGCGATAAAATGTGCCACTCCAGCCCAAAAAATTACTCACAAAATGTTCCACGAATCACTAGTTATGCTGTGAAAGAAAGACACATAAAGATACACACTTTTGCATTTATTATATTAATATTAATTTAATTAATAATAAAAGTAATTTATATTCAATAAGTATATTGCTGTGATACAAAATTAAGATCACTAAGGCTTTTTGATCGAAAACACCGGCTACGGGTATGTAAATCGCTATCTTTGTATGCCATCAGAGTAACCATAACCACTGTGTCAAGAGTGGAGATGAAACAGGAGGATTAGAAAAAAAAATGCTTTCAGTAAATGTATTCTATCCGTGATGGATCAAGTCTACCCCATTTCCATGAGAGCCATATGAGGCGACAAAGGAAAATAAACTAAGCAAATACGTAGTAACCTTGGAAAGAGATGAAAAACTGGACATCAAATCCTTAACCAATCCACACCAGTCGCTAGCCAGACGCTGACTGGTTAGATCCTCTACTTGACTTAAAAGTCATGTAATGTTTGCATTCTTCCTTATTTGTTTATATATATATTCTATTTACACATAAGAAGCCATGTATGAGGGTTTATAATGTTATTATTATTTCCGCTATAGGGACACTATCTATTACGAGAAACTAAATTCATACCCGGTGAAATGTGCCTAAATACACATTTCAATTCAATATGCCATTTACTGGACACATTTAGTATATTGGTTTCGAAGCCTGATATTATACATACACTTTGGACTTTTAGCACTAAAACAAAATAACAGTAACCTAATGGAAGGAAAGAGGATACAATGGAGTTCCGCTAAGTAACGCCTGATTCAATCAACTACAAACTACAAAATAACAGTGATGAAACTTAAGTATATGACAAAAATAACTAACCTGTACCATCTTGTTTATCTGTTCTATTCAAACAACTATATTCTCCTTGTAAATTTTCAGCAAATGCCTGTGTTTTACTGCTTTGCAATCTGCTAAGCAGTAAAAACATAAGAGGTGGCTAGAACTCACTTTGAGTTACTGGTATCGCTTTACTCAAAGTTCTAAGATAATGAAAGACTGGCCTTTCATTATCTTAGAAAAAGATTATGAAATACTACAGACGCTTTTATATCAGTGCCAATCTAATATATAAAATTCTCGTGTCACAGTTTTCGTTCCCATACTCCTCCGAAACGGCTTGACCGATTTTGATGAAATTTTTTGTGCTTATCCGGTATCTATGAGAATAGGCCAACATCTATTTTTCAAAAAAAAATAAATTTCAAAACAACGTTTGCCGGGTCAGCTAGTCATGATATAAAAACGTCTTTACGACTGCGTCTAACTTCTACTGCTGATAGTAGTATAAAGCAGAACGACAAGTAAAGAACTTTGATGTTTGTAAGACATACTATAATTTGAACGTCGTGACTCAAAGATGTTGCGGTTTTCTGAAGTGTAGTTGTTATGTGTGTGTTATTGTAGAATATTCAGTCAGCCAAAAGTTGTCATTACCACAAATAGCATACCTCAGTGATTTTTTTACAAGCCCTTTAAGATGTCCCTTATGAAATAAATCCTGTGTCGAGGGGTACTTAACTTTAGCCGTCGGACAGAAAAAAAGAAAAAAAAGAACTATACTCAAAACAACAAATTGTGTGTTGCCCCGTGTAGACCTCAAACCCACGGCTCTCGGAACAGCATTAACAGCGAGGCGGCCGCTTAAACCACTTCGCCATACTCCTTCAATCTTCATCCTACATGTTCTATGAACAATTTAATTCCGCACACATATTGCGCGTAGTACATCTGCCGAGAGCAAAAGTCATTTCAGACCTTACTCAGAAAGGTAACGTGAATAAAAGCGTTAAAACGGAATTTTGCGTTTTGATATAAGCAGATGCTTTTTAGGATTTGAATAACTATACCTACGTACATTCGTACACCCATCACTGGCGCTGATTCATAAATAAAACGCATCATGCATCAGATAAGACATTATCGTATTGCCTCGTCATTTATAATAATGAAGGATATGAATAAAAATACTTTTCTGAAAACTAGAAATTACGGCTTTAAGTATAATTTAAAAAAACTAATAAAAATGCACAGAATAGAGCTAATATACTTTGCCAGTAGCCGAAACATATTTAATTTTACCTACATATATAAACATAATGCTCAACAAAAATGAACTTCTTTTATAAATTATTAATCTAATTTTTTTTTTATAATCGGCTATAATAGACACCAATTTATTTAATCTAAATGTAAAATTCCATGTATTTTAAAGCCAGCAAAAGAGTTACCAAGATAGAAAACCATTTCTTTCTTTGTGCTACCTCCATTTTCCTGATTCTATGACGACTGCCGTCCTCTACGTAAGTTGTACAGACGTATTAATTTCCCGTGTGTGTTAGCGCTTATAGGAGTATGTCTCTTTGAATATTAGCCTTGCATATTCTTCCTTGAAAATTTTCTCTCACTGAAAATTCTTTATTACATACTAGCAGCCAGTTGCGAGAAATTCAAGTAGATTTTTAAGGCGGGATGTAATTTTATCGCATTATAAACGTTCTCCTTTATAAAAGAATATATACTTTTTATGCTTTTAGAGAGCCGGACATTTTACATTATTAAAATAATTTATCTTGCATGTTTTCTCTCTACTTTATGGACAGTGGCAGGAAAATGAGGAACATAATTGGTTCGATAGCCTGGTCTTTACCTTTTTTTTCCTTGTTAATCCTGCTAAGTGTGTAGATGTTTGAAAAACAACGTCACTTATAGCAACGGTATGAAATTAGACAGAATTTTGTCTACAAAAGCCAGTGTCTTAATTAACTAGCGTCTATTTGTACACTCACGGCTACAAATCCGGTAATTTTGCGGCGTAATCTACCTTTAGAGTGTTGGCAACTTTTTCCACCGCTTCCCTCTAGGCGAGTCTGATTGTCCAACAGTACTGTGTAACTTTGAATTGACAAAATGAAAAAAGAACACAAATGGTTGGAGAGAAAAAGTTGTGCGCCGGCGGCTAACTCGACGTATCGTCTAAGCCAGCTTGTTTCGCCTTTTTGCAAAGCTTCAAGCTTTTTACACTGTTTAATCGGGTTGACTGCGCTAGTCTCGTATTGATCTGTGTTCTTTGGCGTTCACTTGATTGCGAGAATTGGTTGGTTTCTTTGAGCTATTAGCTTTTTGTGGTATTGTTTGTGTGTAAATAATGTATATTGGTGTTTGTATATACTTTGTGGGAGCGAATGAAGTAAGGGAGATATGTCAGGGTCGTTGCAAATGGCGTTCCTTAGTCTCTGTCTACCCCTCCGGGAAACAGGTATGAGTCTATGTATGTGTATACTTTGCTATGGATATAATTTTATTCTCATCTATACTAATACTAATGTACACTAATAATATTATAAAGAGGAAAAAAATGTATTTTTGTTTGTAATGGATAAACTCAAAAACTACTGGACCGATTTCAAAAATTCTTCCACCATTAGAAAGCTACATTATCTGCGAGTAACATAGGCTATATTTATTTTATAAAACATAGGGTCCTCGTCATCGGGGAGGGGGTAAGATATTTGGGTTTTTCGGATACGCGAAGTAGTTCCCTCAGGACGCGGGTGAAACCGCGGGAAACGGCTAGTAATATAATAAAGAGGAAAGATTTATATTTTTGTATGTTTGTAACGAATAAACTAAAAAAGTACTGAACCGATTTTAAAAATTCTTTCACCATTGTAATGCGGCGTTATCCCTGAGAGACATAGGCTACCTATATTTATTTCTAGAAAATATAAGATAGTTATTTAAACTAAATGTCCACCCGTGCGAAGCTGGGACGGAAAGCTAGTTGTTTATAAATTGTAACATCGATCAATACCCCTACTAAGTAAAAGACTATACAATGCTTTGATGATTAGGCTGTCACATTGATGTTCAATGATGTCTTGCGGACAACCAATTACTGAGACAATTACTCCATTGTAGACATGAACATTTAATATTATGTAACTGTTAATTACCAATTAGTTCGCAGCTAGTAATTGTCACAATGTCACCTTAGATTGTAACGGTCTAAGGGACACTCGTATTTAGCAATTTATGAACTATATAATGGATTCTTAGTGTTCATTGCTTTATTATGATACATTGTCATTTTGATCATTCTTGGTAATTATTACTAACTTTATGTCGCCTACAATAAGTTCAGGATTTATAAATTATACAAAATTACGAACAAATCCTGAATAGCTCATTTCTTATTATTTAAATATATTTTTACTCACACATAAAATATACATAAGAGGCACCAAACAATTTCGTAATATTGAAATGTCTTACAAAATATACTTTAATCCGGCACAAAATGTATCAATGATTTCCCTTGTCGGTTTCTCCGTCACAAAATGTCAGCCATTAAGTTACCATTTTTTGTGGTGTGACGATTCATCGAAGCATTGACGAATCTTATCGAAGTCCCGCTGGGCTCGACGCGTCTCTTAACGTGACGGGAGGAGCTACTTTGGGAAACAATACCCGGCGTAAGGAGTAAGAAATTGATGAATGCGGGCAGAGATTTGCAGATAACACGATATGATTGAAGATAAGGCTATAATGGTTCAATTCTATTCTAAGCTTAGCTACTGCAAAATTTTATTCTTGTTGTGGTGGTTTATAAGTTTGACGCATTGATATAAGGGAAACATTGATTTGAAAAGTCTCAGAAGATTACCGTTTAGCACCAATATCCTAAAGTAGCGGTATAAGTAGATACTTTTCATTCCTTTGTTTAATGTATTCTGAGGCTAAAAGATGTATTTAATGTTCTTCTAGTTTAATGTTTTTTCCTCTTCAGGGTCATTGATATATGCATCAGGTTCAATGTGTTGCATAAAATTTACCGTGGGAGAGCCATGCTTCGGCACGAATGGGTCAGGCTCGACCGGAGTGATACCACGGCCTCATAGAATACCGGCGTGAAACAACGCTTGCGTTGTGTTTCGCCGAGTGAGTGAGGATAACGGAGGCCCAATCCCCCAACCCCCCCCCCCCCCCCTATGATGGTGCAGTTGAAAAACTTTTTGCTATCCCAGGAGGGTACCAACTGCGCTAGCGTTGGAGAATCCCTCTCTGGACGTCCGCGTTCTGGACACAACGCATCTGAGCGTGGACGCCCAGGCTGCCCCTCGTACTCTGGGGGGGCAAAACTGCGCTCGAAAAGTCCCTAAAAAGGAGCAAAAATATCCTGGCACCCCCTGCCACACTAGCCGTGGACTTCTGCAGTATCAGAGGATTACACACCAACCTTAATGCTGTCCACCACCACCTCGAGACAACAAAGCCGGCCTTGCTCTTCTTGACTGAGACGCAGACATCGCCTCCAGCAGACACTTCCTACCTTACTTACCCTGGGTATGGACTTGAACACTCCTTTCTGTCCAAGGCTGGAGAGTGCGTGTATGTTACAGACGATATCAGTTCTCGTTGACTTAGGAATCTTGAACCTTTCCACCTTATGGCTACGTATAGATAGCGACGACCATCCCCGCGTCTATGCTTGCCTGTATAGGTCCCATAGCGGTGATACCGAAACTGACCGACTCATTGAGCACATCCAAATGGCTTCAGACTTTGTGCAGCAGCAGATCCCGTCAGCAGAGATCATCTTGCTTGGCGATTTTAACGCCCATCACGCCGACTGGCTCAGTTCCAGTAAAACTGAGATCTGTTCACGACTTCGCACTGGCTTATGGCCTGACACAACTGGTTACCACGCCCACGCGAATCCCAGACGTTGAAAGCCAGAATCCTTCACTGCTGGACCTTCTGCTGACTTCTCATCCGGACGGCTACAAGGTATCCGTAGGCGCCCCACTTGGCTCCTCAGACCACTGCCTTGTACGGAGTGTGGTGCCTCTCATGTGCTCGCTGCGATTGTGGGCTACACGCAGTCACCGTGTGTGGCACTACAAGTCAGCAGATTGGAATGGGATGCGGAACTTCTTTGCGTCCTATCCTTGGGGACAAATATGCTTCTCGTCGGATGATCCCAACGCCGCTGCTGATTCTGTTGCTGATGTGGTGCTACAGGGTATGGAACTTTTCATTCCATCCTCTGTGGTCCCCATTGGTGGCAAATTTCGGCCTTGGTTTGGTTCATCTTCCAAAAAGGCTTCTCGCAGGAAGCAGGAAGCTTACCAAGCCTGGGCTGTTGCGGTGGCGGCGGGGGATGAAAATACCAGCGCATTAAAAAAGGAGTATAACTTTGCCTCCAGGTCCTTCAAAAGAGACATTGCTAGTGCGAAGACGAAGCACATCGGTAGAATTGGCGGAAGGGTTGAGCGCCTTCCATCGGGAACTCGCGCATTCTGGTCGCTTGCCAAAGCTATCGAAGGGAACTTCTGTAAGCCATCCTTTCCACCGCTACACATGGGAAATGACTCCTTGGCCCACGACGCAAAGCAGAAAGCCAATCTTCTGGGCAAACTCTTTGCGTCCAACTCGACCTTGGATGACGGGGGACAGGAACCGCCTACTATACCGCTGTTGAAGGGCTGTATGCCGGATATTGGGTTCCACCAACGCGCAGTCCGTATGGCACCTCTGTCCCTCGATATCTATAAGTCGAGTGGGCCTGATGGAATTCCCCCTATTGTGTTGAAGATCTGCGCTCCAGAGTTGGCACCAGTTTTGACACGCCTTTTTCGTCTCTTCTACTCATTTGGCGTAGTCCCAACATCGTGGAAGACAGCATTGGTCCACCCGATCCCTAAAAAAGGCGATCGCTCTAATCCGTCCAACTACAGACCCATAGCCATAACCTCCCTCTTCTCGAAGATAATGGAGTTCATTATTAACTGCCAGCTCCTTCGGTTTCTAGAGGATAGTCAGCTGCTTAGTGACCAGCAATACGGCTTTCGTAAGGGTCGGTCGGCTGGCGATCTTCTAGTATACCTGACACATCGTTGGGCACAGGCGATCGAGACAAAGGGGGAGGCTTTGGCGGTCAGTTTGGACATAGCGAAGGCCTTCGATCGGGTCTGGCACAAAGCGCTTCTTTCGAAGCTCCCTTCTTATGGGCTGCCTGAGAAATTATGCGAATGGGTCACCAGCTTTCTTACAGACAGAAGCATAAAGGTCGTAGTTGACGGTGAATGCTCTGACGCCTTGTCTGTAAATGCTGGTGTTCCACAAGGCTGCGTGCTATCGCCTATACTCTGTTCCTCCTGCATATCAATGATATGTTGCTAGATAGCGGCATTCATTGTTATACAGATGACAGCACAGGTGATGCTTTATATACCGGCCACGCCAACATTTCTCGGGAAAAAGTCATCGAGAGCCGACATAAACTTGTGTCTGAAATTGAGACCTCCTTGGAGATGGTCTCAGATTGGGGAAGACTTAATTTGGTCCAATTTAACCCCACAAAGACACAAGTCTGCGTTTTTACCGCAAAAAAACTGCCGATGGTCGTATGTCCTTGTTTTGAGAGCACCCCCTTGACTGCCTCCTCCAGTATTGGAATACTTGGTGTCGACATATCGAGCGAAGTCCAGTTCCGCGGTCACTTAGAGGGTAAGGCTAAGTTAGCCTCGAAGAAGCTTGGCGTGCTAAATAGATCGAGACGGTATTTCACTCCGGCCCACCGCTTGCTCCTTTATAAGGCGCAGGTCCGGCCGCATATGGAATAATGTTCTCATCTTTGGGCAGGGGCACCCCAGTACCAGCTTCTCCCTCTAGACCGCATCCCACGGAGAGCCGCTCGAATTGTCGACTGCCAAGATATTTGCAATCGGTTAGACCCCTTGGCGCTGCGTAGAGATGTAGCCTCGCTATGCATCTTTTATCGCTTCTACTATGGGGAGTGCTCCGAGGAATTGTTCGGATTAATCCCTACCGCCTCTTTCCGCCATCGTTCTACGCGACAGCATTTCCATCCCCATCATTTAGATGGTTGGCAATCCACAACGGTGCGTTTTTCTAGAAACTTTCTGCCTCGCACCTCTAAACTGTGGAATGATCTGTCACCTGCGGTTTTTCCGAACCAATACGACCTTCAAACCTTCAAAAAAAGAGCGTATTCCTTTTTAAAAGGCCGGCAACGCACTTGTGACTCCTCTGGTGTTGCGGGTGTCCATGGGCGGCGGTAATCGCTTAACATCAGGCGATCCGTCTGCCCGTTTGCCCCCTATTCCATAAAAAAAATATATGTATATATATATATATATATAAAAATACACGTTAATGAATGATTGTACGTATATTGTTGATTGAGTAAAACGTTATTGAGTTCCTTTGCATTGTCAAGAAAACCTCATATTGTGACCTAAGCCATGACTTCTTAATGTGTATTCTGTTATCTTCTTAGTTATTAGACATTTTGTTTTATACCAGCTACTATGTATGTTTTAATACCGCAATGTCTGTTTCTTAACTCTATGTATAAGAAATCGTTGCTCTCCAGTTTATGCAGCCGTGTCGCGTAAAGCTTCTAACACGATGATAAGATGGATGGATACATCATTCAAAAGCGTTGCTTTTGTGTACCACTTTTATAGCCAAAGAAATGCAAGACAAAGTCACGTAAAACACTGGCCTTCTAAAATATTCACCAGAGAAGAAACAAAGGCTATTGAATAAAGTTGAACACTAAAGTGGGTCACGGCAGAATTTTTTATTTATGTAACCGGAATGAAATAATTTATTGCATCATACCTGTATCTGTATCTTGCTAAGGAGTATTCTAGACGATTAGGATTCGTTTTGTGTAATGCCCGGGACTTCACGAACCCACAGGTTATTAGTCTCCTATACACCACCCTGGTGCGAAGTCAACTAGAGTCAAGTGCCTGTTTCTGGAACCCCTATACAGAGACTCGTACATTAACGCTTGAAAAAATACAAAAAACACTTCTAAGATTCATATTTAAAAGGTTATACAACTACTATCCCTTGTACCCTACCAATTACCTTCTTGGGATTTTGGGTTTCGATTCCTTAGAGGTAAGAAGAGGTTTGGATCAGCTTGTGGTGGCTTGTACGACCCTTCGAGGACAAAAGGATTGTCCTGAGCTCCTTAGTCAATTCTATCGACTATATGTGCCCGGAAATTATCTCGGACATCGTCAGAACCGTCGACATATTATGTTGTTAACACAGCCGGTATGTCATACTGTTGCTAGGGCACAGTCCCCTGTATGTCGTACCCTGAAGATGCTTAACACGCTCCGCACTGTCAATCCTGCATGGCATGTGTTTGTATATGGATGGACAGAAACCATGCGAGTGTGTCTAGAGATTTGCCAGGGAAGATATGCAAGGGTGTTCACTGTTCAATGTTAAGCGAATGTACATAAGTTAAGATGTTATTATAGTAACATCCGTGTACTAAATCTTTGTTTTGTAATAATGTTTAACGAAAGTGATTTTTATGTCATCTAACTATTCATTTGTAAGAAATGTTTCCATGTTAATTAGTTTGATTACCGTTTTAATTAACTATAAATAAATAAATTATACGAAATTGTTCCGTCCGTAATCCTAACTGACTGACTGACAAGCACAGCCGAAACTATTGGGCGCAAGAAGCTGATATTTGGCATGAATGTTCCCTGGGGACCGTAAATTCCCACGGTATCATATATAGTAGCTGCGGACGTCCTTTTGTTTATAATAAAATAAAACAAGATAGGAAAATATTTAGTCGTATTTAATTTTGAAACTATCGTATGCATAAGAAAAAAATCACGTAGTATTTTCTACGATCACAGTAACACAAAAACCGTTCAAACATAAAGTAGATGAATACAGCTCGGCAATCAGTCTCAACGACTTCAGCATTGACAGTCAGACAGAGATTGGCACTTTTATCACTAAACTAAAGCGATGAAAAACTGTTTATGTAAACATACACGATACCTATATCGTGCTTCCTAGTTTAATAAATACTGGTACGCCACATTCCATGGTTAGAAAGAACGACACATCGGTCAATAAACTAGATAATATTACGATAGTTCTATAAATCTGACAAATTCTTGTAGATAATCATATTTTTTATAAGAATAATATTCAATTCGATATAAATAAACGTAGAACCCGATTTGTTTCAATATTTTATAACCGGCTATGGCCCTGATACGATTCCTAGAACTAGTCTACTCGTATAAGTTTTAACTAGTTCTTAATCTTGAATGTAAAAATATCTACTACCTTTTGTTCGTACAAACAACGCTTTCCCCAAACGAACAACAATAAAAGATATGCCAGTATCAAATAGAAAAGTTGCTCGTAATTTATTAATGTCAAGCGCATTGCGTATACTGGTTTGCGTAGTTTTCCAGAGCATTCTTCTCGACGAATATTTTGGACAACGCTTTTTGTTATGTGTTAGATAGTTAGGTCATTCCTTATTGAATAATAAGCAATAAAGTAGGTACATAGTGGAGTAAATTAAAACGAATGTTTTTAAAATCTAAATTAAATTTGTCAAGTTGTTGAGAACGATATTTTTGTGGTGATTATTTCGTGATCTGTGATGGGCCAGTTACCTAGATAAATCAAAAGACAGTCATATGTCCGTATTAATTGTTCGTTTGGTATTCTAAGTGTAAGATACTAGTTTTAAACAATATTTCAATGTTTGTATTTAAAAATGGTTTTACCGACAGTACTCTACAAGTATTGAAGTTTACTACATAATGTCTCTAATCGTGGTCATTACAAGCTGAATTAAAAATAAATTGATTTCTATAAAAGTAACTATCTAATTATTAATTAAAATATATTTTCTTGACGCTCCATATGAATTTTATGATCTGTATCCAATTCCTTGAAACACTGATCAGAAGTAGTCACCTTACAATTGTATTGAAACGGGTCTTATTAATTAACAAGTCTGCCACAGCTGAGCATTTGTTGGAGTCTGGACCAAACCACTGGATCGAATAACATCAACCAAAGGTCTTATCTACCAATCGTCACTATTAGGGCGGTTTCAGATTAGCGTTTTATACGCGCCTATAAGCTCGTTTTTGAAAGCGCATGTAGGCGCGTGTATGCGCGCCATTTGTCACACGCACAACTCGTACGAGCGTTGACGCGCTTCTAAGCTCGTATATAAGCGCGAGCTGTCAGAATCCATGTTGACACTGACAAGATGTCACTACCGTTTCGAGCGAACACGCCGAAATATGCCCGTTCAGTTTTTTGAAGCGCGTAATGTAGCGCGCGTGTAAGCGCGTATGCTGAAACGATCGTATACGCGCAGAACAATACGCTAATTTGAAACCGCCCTTATTCCAGGATAGTACGTGAAGCGGTTGAAATCAAAATGCATAAACATTTCAACCGGGACTAATCAACAAATGTAAACCCCGCCGCAGTAACACAGCTCATCAGTGTGTACAGACGTCATAAGTGTTGTGTGTCGACGTACCGACAGTTTGGATAAAAATAAAAATAAAAAACAAGTAAGGGTAGCTGCCGAAACTCGCGCTTCACAAGTACGACGCTAAGATGACATCAGTGCTGCCGCGACCATGGCTGTTGTAAGACAGCCAAAACGTCAGTACAACAGAGGTATTTATACCTTAAATTAATTAAATATCGCGAATAAACCCGTTGTAATAAAATTGTATGATGATCTTCTTGTGAGACTTATTTTATTTGTTTTTTTTACAAAGACATAAGTACTTAAAGAACAATGGTCACTTTGGCCTTTAGCACGTCTGATAATGAGTCCTATACCAAAAAAAAGTACATGTTTTTATTATTTTGATCAAAGCAAATACATATTTTTAGGACTTGGGAGAAAGAAATAATGTATTTACAGTTTATTTTTTAAACTGTACCCCTAAACAAAAATAAAATGTTATGAACGCAGTCATAGCCTTATTGTCAAAATATGCGTTTCATTATACGATATGATAAATAAGAATTATTATTAATATAATATTTATATTTTTTTTAATGAAAAATCTAAGATTTGACGTGACTGACAATGACGTGAAATGGAACGAATACGCCATTTCTGTATCTGTCACTGTTATACCCGGTACATCAACGTCATTCGTTCCTCGCTTGCTGTGAATTGAGTGTTTAAGTTTGTTTGTTAGAAGATCATGTTTTTCTACACACATATATTAGGTACCAGAATTGTTTAATTTACATATTTTTACGAATAAACTAAATAAAAACACAATTTAGTTCATAACCTCAAACATACTTTATAAAGAATAAAAAGGTATTCCCAAGTTTTTAAAATTCATATCTATTCTAAAGTTATATAAAGTAACATAAAAATATTGATAAATAACTCCACAGCAATAGACGTGAAAAAACAAATTCTGGTCCACCTTTGTATGGGAACCGACCATTGTTCTTTATTTTTAAATTTAAAATATTATTTTCAAAATATTTACAGCTATGTTATAATCTTGCTTTGTTTAATATTTAAGGGTACTCTCTGCTGGACTAAGTATAAGAATAATATTTAACTCCGTGAATTTCTAATGTATTAAGTTATATTTAAAATCGTACGGAAGGACTGAACTGCCAAAGTTTCCTTACTGAATTTTTGAACAGCTTTGCGTAAAAACATTTGTTTTCTCGGATTTACTCGACCATAGCAAACCTGATAACGTCTTTAGAAATATTGTTTAACAAAGAAATCTGCCAAACAAACCGGCTTTTACCAGTTCCCACCGGCTTCAAGTTAAACGAATCGGCGGGATTTTGATTCGCTCGCACCAAGTTCTGACTGCACTGGTTTCAACTTTATTTGCACCTGCAGGCAATTGTAAGATACGCAGAGAACACCAGGTCGTGTAACTCAATCAAAGTGCGATGTTTCATTACAATAATAGTTTCATCTGACTATAGCTATTTGTCATCCGTTATCTTCTTAGAGATAGATACGTCATTCGTCCGTCCGTTCAATGATACTAGACTTCTGCCGCCATCATCTATATTGGCAAAAATTGTACAAAAATCTGTTCACTAGTTTTTTAATTTTCCGTGCCCTTACAGATGGCGGCGGGACACTTCATTTTATAACAGAGTAATCTTTAAAGAGGTTATATTTGAGGATTAGTAACAAATTAATTCTCATTAATAAGAGTGGTTTTGGAGATATCAGGCCAAAGTTCCTTTTTTAATTTACCAACTTTTCATTAAAATAATTGGAATAAAAGAACTATTCTCGGGCACTTAATTGATACTTTATGGAAAGCTAATCAACTAGCTATCGTTTGAAATAATATTCCAGGTACCTATTATGCATGTACTTACAATTTATATTGTATGCGAAAATGTTTTTATAGCATGGTCTAAACATCTTCGCTATGTATGCAGTAAAATAGTTGAAAGCACCAAATTGTTTCGAGATAATTATTCAACTGCCGATTCCTTCTCTCTCTCATCTCTCCGCTACAAAACATATATGAAAGAAAGATAGAAAAGTATCATCATGTGTTTCACGTAATACCGTTAGAAGTCTCAAGTTCGGATTCCAAATATAAGTTGATTACATAAGAAGAACTTGTAACGGTACGTATTTTACCTCCCACGGCAACGAAGGTCTTTAAATAATAAATGTAGTCTCTAATTTTAGTTTCGAGTCCTTGTTATCTCGTATACGATCACGTTTTCTCTACATCACAAGAAACAAGTACAATTGATGTACTTGTTTCTTGTGATGTAGAGAATTATTATTGTAGTATATTATTTACCGATGTAATTCGTTCAGTGAGTAAAGGCTATCATCAAACTGCTTAAGAATGCTATCTTTACGATATCCACTACTCAGGTACTTCAATAATAATTAGTAAAATTACTAGTCATAAAATAACGGCGGCGCGAAAATGCAGTTGACCATAAAACAAAGGCTACTTGAAATACGAGGGATAGTAAAATTTTAATCAGTATAAAGCACGTTGCAAAATATAACGATGTTGTTTTTTAGAAATAGAAAAAATGAACTAGAATGTTTTACGACTTTGCTTAGCTTTTGGCGGGAAATGAGTGGAAACGATTCTCAGCCCCATTGTTTTGAGTTTTGTAGTCAGTAAGCTTAGTCTTTGTAAAGTAGAAAGTATCTAATTTGGGATTCTACACGAAAATATTTGTACAAAATTTTAAATACCATACCTAAACAATAGACTAGATACATTATTTACTTTGTAATACTGTCAAACATTTAAATATTAAGCTCTTTTATACTGTCCTGACATAATATAAGCTAAAAATAAAATGCTTTAAATGTAATCTGAATGTATTGAATAAAATGTTGGAAAACATATTTTGTTTAACATTTATTTATAGATACATACATTTAGATGCCAGTATAAAATATTTTATAAATTGAAATTGTTTTCACAATACTAAAATAGCATAGACTTATGTTAGCACAAATTGTACCCAATTAAATCAGACGAGTTGTGAGCTGGTCGAAGGCCTCCTATTGTGGGGGCGTCTAGGTAGGTGTTATCGCAGTATTACTAATTCTGCCGCCGTCGTAACATACAAATGTGTACTGTATTCCGGTTTGATTGGTACTATAACTAGAAAATTTACTGGGCATAAGAAGACTTAATTCCATACGTCTTGAGGCTTGGCTGTGTTTCTGACATGGACCAAATCCCGGCTTACCATCAGGTGGGCCGACAGCTCGCCTGCCACCTAACTGCCACAGAAAATAACTAATATTAAACTAAGGTAAGTTCTTAAACTGACTGCCTCGTTGGTCTCGCGGCAGAAATTTGCGCGTGGGATTGGGAGATCTCGGGTTCGATTCCCGGGTCGGGCAAAGTGTTATTGGGTTTTTTCGTAAGGAAATTCTCAGTAGCAGCACGGAGTCTGGTTCTTCTTCTTTCATGTCAATGACGAGTCTCAAGTTTGAATGCATCAAGTTTTGTTGGTCCAGTACGCAGCCACCCTTACTGCATTTTCGGAGGCTTTCATTAAGTCTTGAAGCGAACATGTGTCTGGGCAGTTAGGGCACGATAGTAGATGGAGCATTAATTGTATGATAGTGCCACACTCACACATGGTTTCGGATTCGTCCAAGAAACCCTATCTGGCTCGGTTTTCCTTGCACCGCCCAACTTGGGTTCGCAATCTATTTATGGACTTCCACGTAGACCTGGGGAGCTCGTGACCAGGGGGCAGGTTTTCCGAAATAGGGACAAAAGGGGTACGAAGTGAGCTTTGTGCCTTCCCTAGGTCTTGTCTGGCTTGGGAGACTTTACCGTCGATCGCCGCAACACATCTATAAAAACTCTTTCGACTTTTTAGCCTTGGTGGTAATGGTTTATAGTTGTGCATGGGGTGCCGTTCATCGAGTTCTAGTCTAGCTCTCTCCACGGAACTTCCTATACTCCTGCGAACACTATATCCACTTTCTGTGCATGAGCGGAACGGCTCCAGACGGGTGACGCAAATTCACCTGCAGAATAACTTAGAACGGAGTCTGGTAATGTGCCCGGTACGGCAATAGGCTCGCCTCCTATTACGTGGGACCTAAAAATTTATGGCGAAATGTGGGTGTAATATTACACCTCTGCCTACCCCTTCGGGGATACAGGCGTGAGTCTATAAATAAAAAAAAGTTCTTAAAAAACTCTTTTCAATCTCTATTTAATCTCCTCTTAAACAGTACCTACTGAAAGCAAAAACATGAAATTACCTCATGTTTCTAACTTCAATAATTCAGATTGTGCAAAGAAATGTCAGTCAAAATTAGTGATATTATTTAAATAGATAACGATAAAAAGTGATACGTGATAGTCAGTACTGACATTACAGTTGCCTACATAACAAAGAGAAATCTCGGTGCTGCGATCAGAAGAGGCAAATATAACTTGTGCGTTAATGACAACACAGCGTCTCTTTGAGGCAGCATGAAACTTTAATCGCCGCAGGAACACTGAACGATTTAGACGTCCTCTTGTTACACTATAGATTCGGCTGCCAGATGACAAATCAACTAGAAACATAAGTTTATGCTGGAATATGAAATATGGTAAGACTGAGTTACACGGTAGTGGTACTACACGATGCGACGTGGAAAGATTATTTCCTTTGCTTTAAAATGCCGTCGCGTAGCGTCGCTATGGCATAGTCCATGTATAAACACTATGTTATTGCATCGTCTTCGCGAAACGCAATCTTCCTTTTACTTTTCAGTCGTTTTTATACGATTTTTATGCAATAATATATACATGCTTGTGGTATAATGAACCTTCAAGAGGTCAGTTAAAAAGCTTAAGAGCTTTAGTAGCTTAAAAAGTTCTTAGAAGCTTGGTAAATAATACAGTATTTCAACAATAAAGGCGTTTAACTAGTTACTACAGGCTAAAGGACGAGAGATGGACCAGCAGGGTTACAACGTGGAAAGGTCCAATCGGCAAACGTCTCAAAGGTAGACCCTACATGAGATGGGCAGCCGAGTTGTCAAAAATAGCTGGTACCTGCTGGCCGCAAATAGCTCAGGATAGAGACATGGAATTCTTTAGAGGACGCCTTTACCTTCACTTGGGGAAAGGTTCATGCAAGCAGACAAACTTCCTATATACCTATATATAAACATTTTCTAAAATAAGTGAAATACGTGTAAATAACGTCAATATTTTCTCTTTTTTCTTCAAACTATGTATATATCACACTATTGCATGAAATAAAAGGTTATATTATTATTATAACCAGTTATTTTCCATCTAATGGCCACGTGGTTAATCATGGTCCTTAAATGTAAATGCACTAAAGGTATAATTTGACAAGATATGTTGCATTTCAGTCTAATTGATTAATTAAAGTCTTTAAATCCTACAAACTATCTTTTATTTAGAACTACCTCACTTTTATATAAGCATCTTAAGTTCCAAAGTGTAAATCGTAGTATGGTGTATTTAATTATATATAATAATATATGATTTTATGTATACATATGTAGTGTTTCTGACACGCTCATCTGTTTGTCCAAAAAAGGGAATATAGTCACTTTGCGCGGTCAAGCGTTTCAGTGTCAAACTTTTTAAAGTGAGTTGAAGAAACATAACGTCGGAAAGATCTTTTAATTTTAAGTTTTTAAGCAAACTAACTGCGGTAACAAAGTTGTCTATAAACAACTGGAAATTCGAAACAGACGCAGCATCGGACAATTTAAGATTTAAAGCTTGATCAAAGTAAGTAGACGCTAGAACACGAGTATCTTGATACCTATCAAGTAGTGACTGGAATATGACCTGATAGTTCTCAGCACTGGGTGTGACACCTGCAAATACGGACTGGGCCTTCGGTGACAGCTTACCTATTAAATAGTACAACCTGTCAGCATCTGTTAGAGAACCGTTATCGTGCTTTGTAGACTTAAAACTCGCATAGAATAACGGCAAAGTTCGTATATCGCCATCAAATGACATAAGCTCAATTGGCGGTAATGTCGGCGCTCGAACCGCCGGTCCGACAGAAACGGGCTGTGCGGAACATCTACCCTCCAATTGTGATTTTATGCGCTTGATGATACAATAAACATGTTCGAATGAGGTGTACGCCTGATAATTCGGCTGTTCATCAGGATTAATAGAAAACAATCTTGCGTTATAATCATCTAACAACTTATGAAAATTTGTTTGAATACTATCTACTATTAATATCGGAAGTAGCGGCAGTTTTTGAGCGCTCGTAAATGTTTTGAATACGCTCAAATAAAATATTACGTTTAGCTTCCAAGATTGTCAGTTCTTTTTCTTCCGACATGCATGGCTTCTTTTGTTGCGCCATGATTACGTAGGTATAAGCTAATGAGATCGAATCAAAATAAGAATACCTATAGTACCTATTATTTTACCTAAGTAGGTTAGGTTAGGTTAGATTAGTGCGGTAGTTATTCGTAAGTAGGCAACAACTTTAAGGCGGTGGAACTAAAAGGTGCATGAAATATGGAATTTACAAGACAACTATGATAGTTCCAGTAATAATAATTGGGTAGATATATCACATTAGTAGGTAGGTACATAAAAGTATATTACCTACGCAAGCGTGCGGAAGTAACAACGTAATGGGTATGTAAATGGACTAGGAGTATAGCTAGGTGCTATAACTACCTAGGTAGGTGCTTCTAGAAGATACCTACGCGAGATAAACGAGAGGTTACGTATAAACGCAAATGGATCCGGCTCGAAGGACCAAAAAAATGGTTCGGCGTTGCACCGAAAGTATGTACTAGGCGATTTCGTGATATGGAAAAATATTAATATTGTGGACTGTATCAAGAATGGCTAGATAAATCGCCTAGAAGAGTGGGTGAACGGGCGATCTTATGACTTTAGTATATAGGAGGCACGCCTTACCTTGCAAGATGGTGGCCGCTGGCGTCTTCGAGCGTCCTGAAGCTGCACAGATCACTCCACTACACCCGCGGGCGGTATAGTTCTCGTTTGTAGTATAAAAGCGGTAAATATTGCGGTAGTGCACACGTTCGGCGCAGCGCGGGGCTGCGTAAGCACACAACCGATCAACGTGATGATTGATCTTCGACTTCATCGCAGCGTCATCGAATTCCGCGACTAATTAGAGCGAGGCGTACCTTTGGGAAGGAAAGGGATAAAAGATCGCTCGTTTTGACACTGCGGTATGCAAAGGAATTTATTAGCTAGGTGTTGACATAATTAACTATCAATAGAAAAGATAGATGGCGCTACCAGTATGTATGAAAAATATAATTTGTATAATATAATAAGTAGCCATAGAGCCAAAATCAATGTACTAATTAAAAGGTTTATTTATTCATCAGAATATATACATTTTTTATTCACAAGGAAAACTCAATTGAAATCTTTTATCTTTTCTGTCACTTCACACAAAATTAACTGCACCTTTTATCCATGATTGTAAATAGATTATCATCGTATCAATCGTACAAAAAAATAATTCACCTGTTTTATACAAAATTGACATTTTACTTCGTCGTCAAAATGTATGGAACAAGTAACAGTTTTTATCTATTTCTGCAATCAAGTTTTTCATAATATCCAGTACAATCAACCCAAATAAGTTTGCATTTTACTAAAAATAACCTTGTACCTATATAAAAACACTGTAGTCAAACGCGTATTATTTTACAGCTACTGGAATAATTTTCAGCACGGTTATAGTACGTATAGTTGTATATATAATATAAGTATATATAAGTATACGCAGTTACGAACCCGTATTCCAGTTCCAAAAAGTCACTCTAAATTCCAACAAGATGAAACAATAAAAACAAATGTAAAAATCAATAAGGACGATTACATGCAATAGCTAGTTACAACTTAATCCATGAAACTGTATAATCGTCGTTCGTTCGCGGCCATTGCACGCCAAATGTACTTTAAACGATTGACATAAAGGATGATTTGCTGCATTCGCGCCGAGCGTCGGTGTTACGCAAATTGTTGCGGTGCGGTCGACGGCGCGTGCTTCCTGTTTAATCAGCTTGGTTAAGTCCTCTGGGACCTCTGGGATCAATTTTTGCGAGTATTTGTACTGTGAAAAATGGTAAGCAATTTTCGACAATGCAAATTGTGTGAGAATTTTGTTTTAAGCTTTAATGCTGCTTTGTATGATACGTAGACATTTGTATTGTGTATAGTATCAACAATATTTTGCGCATTTGTACACCCTAATGTACGAATGATTATGAAGTTACTCTTTTTAGGTAAAATCACTTGTTTTAGCAGTCTCTAATTTTAATTATATTATAAAACGACTAATCAGACAGAGAGCAATCCAGATAAAGGATTAAGGAACGGTAGACATTACATAACAAAACAAAAGAAGTTGGAATTAAAATCTGGAATTAAAATTTAAAATAAAGAGTTAGAATCTACAAATATAATTTAATTGTGCCACAGATTGTCCATTAAGCCCATTTAAAAAAGGAACACCAAAGGAATAACGAGGGCGTTGCAGCCATGTTGAAGCCCATTGGGATCGGAAAAAGAATAGGAGGGGGAGCGGGATGAGGGAGAAAGAAAAGGACTCCGGTAGTCTCACTCGCCTAACGAAACGCAACATTACAGATAATTTTAAGGTAAAATTCGTAACTAGGTCATCCCGGAGAAAACTGGAGTTACCAATATAGCTCGCCGCATAAGCAGACTGCAGTGGAAAGGGGCTGGCCACGTCTGGCCAAAAACCGACAAGCGATGGAGCAGAGGAGTGTTGGAGTAGAGATCACATACGCGCAAAGGAAGTGTGGGTCGCTCTCTGAATAGGTGGTCCTATAACCTGAAAAAGTGGCTGGGGCGGGCTAGACGCAAAAGTTACTAATTCTTTACGACAATATTCTGGGAGAGGGAAGTACGTAACCAGTCGAAGCGGTCTCATTCATGCGGAAATCAACAAGTCTTTACTACCTATATGTGGTGCAGGGCTGTGAGCAAAGAGTCAAAGAAAAAAAAAACAAAACGAAAATAAAAACTTAAAAATCGCACCAAAAATGTTTACTAGGTATTTAGTTTCTTTTTTAAAAAAGAGAACCGCCTTCAAAAAATCGACCCACAGAAAAGTACGAAATCATTTTTACATAGGCACGCTAATACATAGTATATAACTTATACAAAATACTTAGTTTTTGAAGTCGGTGCCAAACAAAATCCCTCTAAAAGCTTATTGTTTGGCGTCATCCTTTCCAAACCAGCGCATTCAATCTAGATAGTACTTACAGCCCAAAATAGCTAAGAAGTATAATTATTTTATAATCAAGCATTTATTTCATACTTTTTATATATTTTATATATATGTTTCTTTTTAGAGTATATAGGTAGATTATTTTTTTCAGATTTATTTCAGATATTTTTTGAGGCTTTATTGATTTGATATATTCGTCGTATTATTTTCTCTGTTTGCCAGTATTCTTTTTTGTTTTTGATGGTTTGGCACCGACTTCAAAACCTAAGTATTTTGTATAAGTTATATACTATGTATTAGCGTGCCTATGTGAAAATTATTTCGTACTTTTCTGTGGGTCGATTTTTTGAAGGCGGTTCTCTTTTTTTAAAAAAGAAACTAAATACCTAGTAAACATTTTTGGTGCGATTTTTAAGTTTTTATTTTCATTTTGTTTTTTTTTCTTATTATTTTTATTTCATACTTTTTAGTGTTAGGTACTTCGTTCGTTTACTTCAGGTTTTGTGTTAACTACTCTTTTATTTATTTCATACTTTTTAGTGATAGGTACTCCATTTACATTAAGTTTTGGGCTAGTTAATAGTTTGTTTATAGTTCAATTATTTTAGTGATAAGTTTTCTGCTAGTATCAGTCTGTAATCATGACTTTGACATAGGTACCTACTTTTATTGTGTGTGCCTATGGGCTTAGGCTTGATGCTGGAAGAGAGAGATTAGTCTAGGGAATCAGCCACATACAGAAGTACGATCCAAACAAATGCGGTGGACTTGTACATACTACTGAATTGGCTGTTAGCTCTCGTATTATAATAATAATAATAATTCTTTATTTAGACAACAAAGGCCCATTCGAAAGTGTTAGTTACATAGGTACTTACAAACTAATGTAAGTATTCTTAAAAACTAAAAGATACTGAAGATAGCCTGGTATGTCAGTCTCTCCCCACATGAATCCGGGAGCAATGATTCATGTAGAGAGAATCAAGCCTATCAGCTATCATAGCCAAGACGCGGTTGGGGCTAGCCCGCACTCTGCAGAGCAAGGATGCGCATCTTTTACGGATGGTCGTGTAAAAGCAATCCACTCTGTTTTCAAAGAACATGCCTGATGCACTGCAGAAACGATTATACTCCGGAGAAATATGCCAATAACGGATGGCTTGGCGATTGGGGCAATGGGTGTTCCTAAGGGATTTAAATGGCCGGCAGTAAGAAGAGATCAACTTGAGCCAGGTGAACTGCCTGATGCCATTTTTATATTATTTGATGATCCATCAATAGCATTGCGTCTAAAAGATGATGATTGATACATTTTCATAGCTCTAGTGCCAGCGACCTATCAAGGCAATCGCGATTATGGTGATATCGAGAGGCGGATGTTGCCAGTCATATTGAGTTGGGCTGTGATGGTACACAAGTTGCAAGGATGTACACTTAGTTCCGCGGACCTAGGGCCTAAAATCTTTGCTATAGGTCAATGCTATGTTGCCTTGAGGCGGGTCAAATCCCTAAAAGGCATGGCTTTACGTGATATTGACTTGAACAAATTACTCAACCACACGACACACCATCCCCACGACAACAGAGCCTTATCCGAAATGACAAGAATGAGTAATATGCTCTCGCATTAGATTCTTTCACCGACTTTCTTTGTTTTTTGTTAATCGCAGAGACATAGACACGTACACACGTACACACACACTCGTACACACACACATGTACACATACAAATACACACACCCGTGCGCGTGCGCACAAACGTATACACGTACAAACACACACACATAATACATACAAACATACTAAGAACCAATATATGTATACGGGTCAAACTGAGAACCTCCTTTTTTCAAGTCGGTTAAAATACTAAAACTTTCTTCTAAGTGTAACAAATACTTTTTTTCTGAAAACCGCATACAAATCGGTTCAGCCAAACTCGAGTTATTCGTGGGCAAACTTACATATATTATATACGGGTCAAACTCAGAACCTTCTTTTTTTGAAGTCGGTTAAGGGCGTAAAACCTTCTCCTAAGTGTAATAAATACTTTTCTGAAAACTGTATCAAAATCGGTTCAGCCAAACGCGAGATAATCGCGGACAAACATACATACATACATACAGGTCAAACTGAGAACCTCTTTTTTTTAAGTCGGTTAAAAATAGATCCACCTGGAGCCATATTCTAGACTAGACCTATGCTCACCCTGAGCTGTAGCAAACTAGACGATGATTCAAATAATAAGTTTTATAATAATTAAGTGTGGCATAAAGACATTCTTAATAACTTAGCAATAAAATCAGTTTTTTACCAATGATGAAACCAGCAATGAAGCAACATAAACTGACCGTCGTCGGCAAAAAATGTTTTTAACTCTAAGTGATTAGCTATCAGACTATTTAAAGTACCAACGAAATCAATAGTCCACTTTAATCTTACTATCTAACCTTTAAAGTTCAATTACTCGTTGGCGTAAAGGTCCACCCGGAGTATTAGGTACGAAGGTCTAAAAATACCATGATTCAATCATGAGGCACATCTGGTTATCCATGAGCGTTCAAGTGTAGCGTCCAATGATCATATTACTCGATCGAGAAAGAAATACGTAAGCTCTGAATGATTCGTTAAATGTCCTAGAGGTTAGACTACAATATTTTTCACTGTCAGAAAACCATTTTGGTCAGTCTTGGATCGTTACGTGAGGAAAATTATAATTTTCTGCCCGCGAACGCTACTGGCGTTATGAAGTGAGTGAGTTATAATAAAGCTCTTTTTAGAGTATTTGTTGATATTATTATATTTTTATAGCGTTATTTTGTGCAGTTGCTGAATATTGTATCAATTTAAACAGTTATTTATTCAAACAGATCATTAGCATTCATATTTGTTATCAAATATCCCAAATAGGAGGAGGAGATTGAATCCACAATGCTTAGCGCAGTTTTAAACGGCAAGGCGACCGCTTGAACCATTACGTCATACGTGCAGTCAATTCCATATGCTAGTATAAGATAACTACTATTATTGCATTTTATTTCACAGCAATATAGCTCTTCATAAGACGCTAGGTCCCCAGTTTCAGCAGTTTCACCCGAAGACCATTCATTCCCTTCGCAGCGGGACGTCACCAAATGAGTTTTATTGGATTATATCGATATGTGAACTGGCCTATTTTGAGGCAAGAATATCGGAAACGCTTTATTAAGAACGAAACGTCAATACATGTATTGGTAACAAGCTTGCGGAGAAAGGATGGAGAATTATAATTATAAAGTTATCGCATTTCAGCATTAACATGAATCGAGTTATGTATGAGTTGCGTATGTCGTCAAGTGTACGATATGTTATGTGAAATGTGATCGTATTGGCTAAGTAATGCTATTTAGTAAAAAATATGATAAGATTTTTAATATTAAATGAGAGCTTAATTATATTGTCTTATTCATTTCCGCCAATATCACACGACACGAGCCACCACACAATATTAAAATTTTCTGAAAGTAGGTACTATTCTGGTGCATGTACTATTTTACTTGGACTTGGGTTTGGTGGACTATTTTATCCATCCAAATTGTTTCCAAGATATGAGGTTCTGTAATCCACAAACCGGTTAAAGATTACAGTTTACTGCGACAAATGGCATAATTATACAACTTTTTTTCCTGCGACACTTTCCTGCGACAAGACAGTCTACATTTAGTTACATTATTATACAACTAGTATAGGAAAATAGATTAAAAAATAATAACCAATAAAATAGGAGAGCATAGCTCTAGCGCACATGACAATCTTCTTGGTCGATCTTTTATTATTATTACTTTAGTTGTACCTTTTTATTATTTTATTCATTAATTCAATTTATTCTGTGGCCATGCCACAAAATTATATGCACCGTATCATAAAACTAATATATTAAAATTACTAATCAACGCATCCACACTGCGGTTATATTAAAACTGGTTAAAAGTAATTCAGATGACCGATAAAGTTAATATCAGCCGCCAATTAATTATATACCTACTAACTATCATATACATTGCCGATTAAAATTAACAACGACAAATAATCATACAGTTTCATTCAAAGTATGTTTGAGTGATGTCCATCTTTTTCTTAGCGTTATCCCAGTTTCAATCTGGGGTCCGCTTATTCCAGTCTAATCGGATTTGGCTGAATATTAACTTTTTCACAGAGCGACTGCCTGTCTGACCTCCACAACCCGAAGGGATAGCGATATTCCATGGTTTAGACTAGTGTCAGTTTATTTAGAAGGTACTGACGCCCTGTAACGACTGTCAAAGATCCTCATGACAACCGGGACCAACGGCTTAACGTGCTCTCCGAGGCACGGGACAAGCGATAATTAACAATTCAATACGCACATAACTTCGAAAAGTCATTGGTGCGCGCCGTGGATTCGAACTCGATACCCTCTGCATGGCAGTCTGTTGGTATATCCACTCGGCTATCGCTGCCTTGATTTAGTGATGTCCATATTTGGTTTTATTTATTTATTGAAATTGGTGTGAATGCTGTTTATTTATTTGACCAATTTATTTTGATTAGCGATTATCATCGCAAACATGTTAATTATTGCCTTTATAGTACTGTGTCATACGTTTATGCATGTTTAAGTGATTTTGGTTTGACTAATTGTGTTTTAATGCACATTTTCTAATAGAAATATACAAGGTGTTATCGTATTTATACCTTTAATAGTATCTTCGCCAATATAAAATTATATAAATATGTAATTAAATTTAATATATTAATAAAAAGAAAGCCATTCACTCAAGCACGCACAAAATAAAAATAAATATTATTGATCTAGCAACATTCATAATCACCTCACTCAACAATTTACTCAAATTCACTCCTTTTTAACACGCGAGGACCAATCATAATTCTTTATTAATCTCTCCTTACTCCATCGCATACCCTTCCGGTTCCGCCATCTAATCAGTATCGTACGAAAGTCGCACTCTGAAGCGCGTATCTGCGTCCGCGTTGCTCCGCTAAAAAAGCTCTTAAATCAAATATTTAAAAGTGTATTGTGTGTGAAAATTGACTTTGTGGGTGACTTACCAGCTTTTAAGACCTAGGAACACTGCTCCGTTTCAAGCTATCGAAGGAAACACTATAAACAAGCTCCGTCCTGTTTTCCTGTAAGTACATCCTAGCCTATCATTTGCACCCACAATTTTCTGGTCCCTCTCGCCGAATAAAAAACAAAATACACTCGCTCAATCACTCATCTAACCACACACACAATACTTACGCAAAACGCTTCTCACGCAATTAATTTCAATAAATATTACGGCAGCCATTGTCGCATTTCTCGCTACTCGCTCCGCAAAAACGCATCTCACTAAATCTCAACTAACACACGCTCTTTTCGCTATTTATACATTTGTGTATTCATATTTTAATATCCGCACATAAATTTAACGCTTATTTCACGCATTTAAAAACATTTACGCATCCACATAAATTATACTAGATTTCAACACTCAAAAGGCAAGCAAAGAAAAATTCAGGCAGCGACGATGAACACTGTGAACCTAACCCCAAACTCTATTTTAGAAGATAAAAAGGAAAACCTCTTCCAAATTATGCAGAATTTGTACGATCTTAGCCTAAAGGTCTCCGATCCGACATTTCAATCACAATTTTTAGCGCGCGTTCACTCGGTAGACATTATTAGATCTAATTTCATGGAAACTTTGGACTCGTGTGTTATGGCTCAATTAGAACATGATCCCTCCACAAAACCGAACTACACCGCCTTACAAACCTTTGACGAATTGTACTGTTACGTGAAACATACAGCGTTCACGCTAACATTAAATAATTCTACAAAGAACACATAAGATAATTTTCATAAATATGATTTATTAAACCCCAAGTTACCGCCTCTCACATAAGTTACTTTCGTTGGTTTACCATGCAAATGGTCGCCATTTTATGACAATTTTAAAAGTCTTATCCATGATAATCCGCATCTCCCAGACGCCGAAAGGGTTCAATATCTAATAGGTTCATTGTCAGGCAAAGCATTAATCGTTTATTCGGGTATTACACCTACCGCTAATAATTATTTAATCATTTGGGATTCTTTGTTGGAAAAATATCAAGATACCCGAGTTCAAGCTTTCAATTACGGAAAACAATTAATTAATTATAAACCTAATCAATCTATCGATACATTTCTCGAACAATTTTACTCCGCCAAGGCCACTTTACGCCGTTTAGATATTGACGATCTCGCAGATTTCATTATTACCTACATGGCACTCACTAAATTAGACAAGGAGATAGTGAACTTGTTCGAGCAATCCAATAGGAATGTTCCGATACCTATATTTGAACATCTCGTTAAATTTCTCAATGAGCAAAGTAAAATACAAATACTTCGCAATCCTTACTCCAATACAAAACCTTCTTTTACTCAACGATCCTCTAATAACTATAATAACGCATCAAAATCTAAACCTACTCAAGCATTCTTCGCAAACACTCATTCACCCGCAATACATCAACAACGCTCATCGTGTAAAATATGTAATGACCCTTGGTAGCGCCATCTACCTTACCATCGAGAATTAATTATGTCAACGTCAATGGTTCGTCGCTGCTCGACCAATCCGTGCGATCCTTTCATGAATCCCCTCCCAAAACGCCTCGCTATTGGCCGCCCTGCTCAACGGCGACGAAGAAAAGACTGGAAGATTCTAGACGCGCCGATCTCATGGCCGCTGCATACCGCAGTCCGCACCGCCATATATAATTATTACCGCTTATACCAAAACCTAACAAAACCGCTCGCGAATGAATGTAATGAAAAAAAGTGATTTGTGTAGTGAAGTGATTCAATGCAGCTTCAGGATTCTCGAAGACACCAAGAGGCTGCCATTTGCAAAGAAAAAGACTGCCGCGCAAGGTAAGAGGCTCCTATCCACATCACCTTTTTACTTCCTCATTTCCTAGTCGATAAGAACCGAAATCCTACAGTCCACAATGTTAATAGTTTTCCCAAATCGACTAGGAGCATTCGTCGAAACATTTTTTGGTCCTTCGAGCCGAATTCATTTACGTTTTATACGTAAACTCCTAGTCCATTCGCATAACCGTCACATGGTTGTTTTCGCACGCATCAGTAGGTAATATACTTTTATGTAGCTACCTACTTACCCAATTATTATTTCTGGAACTATCATAGTTGTCTTGTAAATCTCATATTTCAAGCAACTTTTAATTCCACCGCTTTAAAGTTTTGCCTACTTAGGTAAAATAATAGGTACTTTAGATATTCTTATTTTATTTCGGTCTCATTAGCTTATACTTACGTAAGCATGTCACAACAAAAGAAGTCAAGCGTGTCGGAAGACAAAGAGATGACAATCTTAGAAGCAAAACGCAATATTTTATTTGATAAACATTTACGAGCGTTCAAAGATCGCAGCTGTTTCTGATAGTAATAGGGAGTCATTTCTCAGTTATTGTATGACAGTAGATAGTATTCGAACAGATTATCATAAGTTGTTAGACGCTTATAACGCAAGATTGCTTTCTACTAATCCTGATGAAAAACCGAATTATCAGGCGTAAACCTCTTTCGAAGACCTTTATTGTATTATGCGTATACAATCGCAATTGGAGGGTAAATATTCGGCACAGCCCGTTACCGCGGCTCGCACGCCGAGGTTACCGCCAATCGAGATTGTGTCATTTGATGGCGATATACGAAACTGGCCGTTATTCTATGCGAGTTTTAAGTCTACAGTGCATGATAATGGTTCTCTGACAGATGCTGACAGGTTGTACTATTTAATAGGTAAAGTGTCACCGAAGGCCCAGTCCGTTTTTGCAGGTATCACACCCAGTGCTGAGAATTATCAGGTCATATTTCAGTCACTACTTGATAGATATCAAGATACTCGCGTTCTAGCGTCTACCTCCTTTGAGCAGGCTTTAAATCTTAAACTGTCCGGTGCCGCATCTGTCGCGAATTTCCAGCTGTTTATAAATAACTTCGTAACCGTGGTTAATTCTCTTAGGAACTTAAAATTGGAAGATCTTTCCGACTTTATGTTGCTTCAACTCGCTTTAAAAAATTTGACACTGAAACAATTCCTGCTTTCGAGATGACGGAACGCAATAGTAAAATACCTACACTAGATAGTTTTATTTCGTTCATCAAAGATCAGTGTCGAATATTTCATAATACGCATTCCAGTTCACCTAGCCCGTCTAACACTAACAGCAGCAAACAAAGGTTGAATAAAGCGCGAAATAGTAATAATAACTCGGTCCCTAATCCACAATCTTACGTAACATGCTCGGAATCTAATAAAATTAATTCACAGAAGTGTCTGTGCAGTAATACTATATTACGACCATTTCTACAAGTGTCCCGCCTTTAATGGTTTAAATCCGACTGCTCGTTTCAAGTGCGTGAAAGATAACAAAGCTTGCATTAATTGCTTAAAGCGAGGTTGCAGTACTTTTTAAGATTTTTAAACGTCTGAAAGTCCCATGAACTATGATATTTTAATGAATAAAAATTAAAGTATAAAAGTTGAACATATCTTCTAGTAAATCGTAAAGATAGAAACACGATTTGGAATGATTGGCTCGATAAAAAAAAATGTCAAACATGGTACTAAATCACAATTTTAAACGTGTACTGCTTAGAGATCTCATAATGAATTTATATGAAAGTATTATCAATAGAAATAGCTCTTTATTTTAAATTAAATGTAAAAACAGATTTCGTAATTTCGTTATAATTTTTCTTCAAGAAAAAAAATAGTCAAAATGTTGGCATTATATCGCTCGCCGGCCGTTCATCAGTGCCTGTCTAGGCGTGATTGAGGGCGGACATACGTCGTTGCTCCGCAAAATCCCCTTCCACCCCCGCATTTACGTTTTCGGAAAAGTACAAAGAAATTCGTATTCCAAACTCAATCGTTCAAACCATAGACATACTAGTAAGAAACCGTAGACAGGTTATTGACAAGGTAACCGGCGCTTACGAGTGGCACGCATCGCGAAAAGCGTACGCACACTAATATAAATATGTCAAAACGACACACTAAGAATTAGATAAGAAGTGTAAGTGAGATAACACATCTAATCGCTAGCGCGAAAAAGAGATAAACATATGCTCTCTGTACCGAGGGCATTGTGACATCATGCTGACCGTTTCACAAACAATAATTTGACTCAGATGCGACATGATCACTTTGTCTGTCTTGAGTAAATTCAATTCGCCTTAAAGTAAATTTGATTAATTCATTTAAGGTAGGGAAATAAAAAGTCGATTTGATTTATTTATAACATTTATTAAAAAAGTACATTTTATTCTTCTCATTTCATTCAATGGAAACCTAAAACAGTACGTTAATATAAAAACTGTGCGCTGCGGACCCACCGTAGCCCTGGCAATACCCCTGGGGGTATGGTGGGTCTTTTAAAGCTTAACCGTACTCCTGGCTAAAATGCTCGTAGTGTTGTACCATACGTGCTACGTGGACATTAAACAGAACAGTGGTATCTCTCGCATGATAATGACTTACTACTTACGTTTTTCTATTTTTAGACAAGCGAAGACAAGCGCTAGTACGATGATATAGAGCAACAATGAGATAAATTAGAGAATAAAACGTTTAGGTATTACTGCTAATGGTTATAATGCTTTGTATATTATAGGTATAATCTGTGGTACTGTTGAAGACCCGTCATCATCATCATCCTAGCGCTGTCGGATCATTCCCACTAGTTCTATTGAACAGTTCTATGATAGAACTAGTGATACCTACTTTTTTTCCCACTAGTTCTATTAGCACAACTTGATGAGAAGAATAGAACTAATGAGAAATAGTTATAGGAAATTTCCCACTAGTTCTATGTATGTTTTACAATGGTAGTGTCACAATATCGCGCTCACATATCCGAATAAATATGTATGTATAAAAATGTGTTAAACGAATGAACGTTTACAAAACAATTGAACGTCTACAAAACAAATGAACGTCTACAAAACAAATGAACGTCTACAAAACAAATGACTACCAGAAAGTGATTAGCTATCGATAGTGATTGCAAAAAACAGTTGCATGCGATTTTCGACCTTATTGAGAATTCATGACTAACTTTGTTTTTTTGTTTTTTCTCGCTTTCTGGCATTATTATGGTAATAAAATTATAAATTCTGACTAATGTCAATTAGGTTGAAAATCGCATGCACTTGTTTTCTGCAATCACTATCGATAGCTGACCACTTTCTGTAAGTCATTTGTTTTGTAGACGATCATTTGTTTTGTAGGCGTTCATTTGTTTTGTAGACGTTCATTTGTTTTACACCTTAAACAAATGAACGTTTACAAAACATATTCATTCGGATATATGAGCGCGATGTCGTTACCCTACGGATCATTCTCAGTAGTTCTATTGAATACCCTACGCAGCCCCTACCCCCCCGTACGCAGCGCGTACGCGGCCGGCGTAGCCTGTTTTTAATGTGCCACTTTTGAAGTTCGCATAACTCATCTACGGTTTTTTTACGCTGCGCTGTGGCACACGCACACACGAATTTTCACATTTCTTCGCTTATCGTGGAGCGTATTACGGACACATTGCCAAACGCTAATGTGGACGTATCGCTACTCACACACCTCGAGTCAATGCCGCTGGCAGACTCGGAGTTTGCGAATCCGGCAGACATTGATGTTTTGATCGGAGCTGCAATATTCCCGCACTTGCTACTAACTGACGTGGTACGTGTTGAGCAACATGACTTACCGCCCGCTATTGAGACGGTATTTGGGTATGTGATTATGGGTACCGTACCTACGTTACATACTTCTCAATACATTACGTCTTGCTGTTGTTCTGTTCTTCAAGAAATTAATATTGATTCTCTTCTCAAGCGATTTTGGGAGCTTGAAGAGGTTACCGCACCGCCCTCGATGAGCCGTAAAGATCTCGAGTGTGAAGAACATTTTCGTGCTACCACTGTTCGTGACGACAGTGGCAGATACATTGTGGCGTTGCCATTCTATGGTGACCCTTATTCGTTAGGCGACTCGTACGCTGCTGCGCTTAGACGTTTCCATTGTTTGGAACGTACACTTGATGCATCACTTAAGTGACGCAGCGCCTATAATGACGTCATTCGTGACTACATAGATAAAGGTTTTTTGAGTGTAGTTGTAAACGAGAGCAACTCTCTTCCCTCATATTATATCCCGCATCACGGCGTAGTTCGCGAAGATAAAACCTCTACTAAACTTCGTGTGGTTTTAGATGCTAGTTGTAAGACTATTTCGGGTCAGTCGATTTATGACATTTTGCATACCGGCCCCAATCTACAGGGTGATTTATTTAACATCATAATAAAGTTTCGTCTTTTCCAAATCTCTCTGTCAGCTGATTGCCGCCAAATGTTCCTCAATATCGGCGTTTGCGAGTCTGACCGTAGATTTCAACAGATTTTTTATCGTTTTAACAATAAGGAACCTTTATCTGTGTATCAGTTCAATCGTGTTTGTTTTGGACTCAAGTCTAGCCCATATCACGCGTTACGAGTTGTTCGCCAGTTGATCGCTGATGAAGGCGATCACTTTCCCGCCGCAGCAGCTGTTGCTACTTTCGCTTTGTTGTCGCAATTGTTTAGGATTCCACGATACTAAACTCTGTAAAACTACACATACTTGTTCGTTATGACGACCGGTTGGCGCAGCGGGAGTGTAAGCGACTGCTACGCCGATGGTCGCGGGTTCCATTCCCGCTCAAGTCAAACATTTGTGTGCATGGATGTTTGTCTTGGTCTGGGTGTTTCTATATAAAGTATGTATGTATTTACAAAAAAAAGTATATATGTATGTTTATCCATTATCTAGTATCCATAGTACAAGCTCTGCTTAGTTTGGGACTAGATGGTGCTATGTGAATGTGGTAGAATATTATATTATTATGCCAACGCAAACATCATACACTCTTACACTTAGAAAACTTTCATAATAGTTACAAAACCAAACAGGTGACCTCGCGATCGGAAGTCGAACCCAATGCACCGCTGAGTCATAACAGCACGCAGCGCGCGAAGCCGGTGCCGCTCGCCGCGTCGGCGCCGCCGCCATCTTGCACCGCGACTCGCTCGCCCCCTATAGCTTCACCTGCCGTGATCGTATCGACTCAATCGAACATCGCCGCCGCCGCTTATAATTTAGCGCGCGTAAATTCAAATGATCTCGCTTTATAAATGACCGCTTCTACTTATAATATTGATTGCAATAATAGTACAGTTTTATTACCTACATCCTGTGTATTCGTTTATAATAATAACTATCCAAATAAAGTTCGCGTTTTCCTAGATACAGGTTCAATGAATAATTTTATCATAAAATCCTGTTGTGAGTCACCTTAATTTAGTTGTTACTCCTGATAACACGACCATTCTTGGTATAGGCCAAGGCCAATTCCTTCCCTTGGATTAACAACGTTTAAAATATTTTCTCGCTTCGATTCATGCTGCTCGTACATTATCCACGCTCGCGTAATAGAAAATATTACCGACGGCTTATCTAGTCTACCCATAGATACATCTAAATTAATTCATTTACGCAACTTACCTATGGCTGATGATGCATTCTATTTACCGGCTGGTATCGACTGTCCAATTGGCAAAGAGTTGTTCCCGTTCTTGTTAGGAAGTGGAAAGGTTACATTGCCTGGCTCGTCGGTAGTCGCTGTTCAGGCTACACTTGGTTATATTGCCATGGGAAGGGCAGATTGTGATAACCGCTTAAATATTTGTACTCCTCTCCCTAAAAATAAGAATACCAGTAATAATAAAAGTTTTTTTGCGCTACCGCATCTAACTCACTCGAAACTCTCACTCAACACTTTTGGGAAATAGAAAACGTCCCTGATAAAATTCACATGAGCCCTGATGATCAGGCCTGTGAATTTATATTTACCGCTACTCACTCACGTGATGATACTATACAGTTAGCAGCAGATATACTGTACATTTACCGTTTAAAACTCCATATTCTGAATTAGGAAACTCTTACGCATTTGCTCACCGCCGTCTCATTAATTTAGAAAGGAAATTAGATTCGCATCCCGATATTCGTAAAAGTTATAACGCTACTATTCAAGACTACATAGACCAAGGATATCTGTCAAAAGTTGATAATCCCTAAAAACCCTCTCTTGAATTATAGACTCATTTTATTTTTTTTATTTTTTTTTATAGGCTTACGCCTGTGTCCCCGAAGGGGTAGGTAGAGGTGTGATGTAACACCCACATTTCCACATGAATTTTTAGGTCCCACGTAATAGAGGGCGAGCCTATTGCCGTACCGGGCACATTACCAGACTCCGAGCCGCTACTGAGAATTTCCTAACGGAAAAACCCAATAACACTTTGCCCGACCCGGGAATCGAACCCGAGACCTCCCAATCCCACGCGCACATTTATGCCGCGAGACCTCTCTTGAAATCCCGCATTATTATATTCCGCACCACGCTGTTTATCGCCCTGATAAACAATCTTCTAAAATATGCATTGTTCTTGATGCTAGTTGCAAAACTTCATCAGGTAAATCACTTAATGATATTTTTTATATTGGTCCTAATTTACAAAGTAACATTTTTGATTTACTTATAAGCTTACGCATGTTCTCCATCGCCGTGGCATCTAATATCGAAAATATGTATTTTCAATTAAAGCTCGTTTTTAAGCATCACGCTTTTCAACGCATCTTATGTAAGTTCGATAAAAATAGTAAAATACATGCTTATGAGTTCAATCGAGTTTCCTTTGGTGTTTCCAGCTCGCCATACTTGGCTATGAGGGTGGTTCGCCAACTCGCGGCTGAAAGTAAGGCTAAATACCCACTAGCCGCATACGAGGCTGAAAACGCGTTTATGGACGATTTTAGCTCAATAGAATAGATGGCGTTGATAAGGCTGAAAAAATTCACCGCGAAATGGTCGCTATGTTTAAATTCGGAGGTTTCAATCTTATAAAATGGGTCTCAAATAGTTCTGAACTAGTGGATAAAATCCCCGCTTCGCATAAAAATCCGCAAAATATAAATTTTGACGCTGACGCTAACACAAACATGAAAATTGTAGGTATGCAGTGGAACCCTGTAGAAGACACCTTTCAATTTAAAGTTAAGGCAATTTCTTTCAAGTGCACAAAACGCACAATTCTATCCGCGATTGCTCGCTTGTTCGATCCTTTAGGTCTTATTGCTCCTGTGACAGCATTCATGAAGTTACTCGTTCAAGAATGTTGGAAACATGAACTCGACTGGGATAGGCCAGTACCTTCACAAATAGAAAATAAGTGGAATCAATTCCACAACGAACTCTCTTATCTTTAATAAATTAAAATTCCGCGTCATGTAGGTATAACTTCGGATACTCACGTGACTCTACTCGGTTTCGCAGATGCTAGTGACCACTGTTATGGTGCAGACGTATATTTAAGGGTTAGCGCCAACGATAAATCTCCTGGATCTGTTTTTTTACTCACCTCTAAATCACGCGTCGCTTCACTCAATAAAATGCCGCTGGCTCGCCTCGAGCTCTGCGGTGCACTAACACAAACATGAATGTTAGATAATCTTCTCCTCGCTGTAAGAAATACACTAAACAAACGCTGTCAAATTGACAATATTTACGCATTCTCTGACTTGACTGTAATACTCACGTGGATACATTCACCCGCTTATAAATTTCACTCATTTGTCGCAAATAGGATCACCGAAATAAACTCTAAATTACCCGCTAGACATTGGTTTCATATCAACGGTTGAGAAAACCCCGCTGATATTGTTTCTCGCCCTATAACGCCTAAATTACTCTTAAATTTAGAACTTTGATTTAACGCTCCTCATTGGTTCGCATCTCCCACAGGTCAATGGCCTATTAACCCTTTTGAAATTAATAGTAGTAACTCAGAACTCACAGAAATGAAAACTACCACTACCATCTAATAAACAAGTTAATAAAAAACTTTTAAAGCTTAATCCTTTTAGCGATTCATACAATATCTTACGAGTAGGAGGAAGGTTAACTCACTCTCAACATGATTACGGACAAAAGCATCCTATATTACTTCCGCAAAAAGATCGCGTAACTAATCTTATAATTAATTATTATTATATCGTTAATCTTCACACAGGTCCTGCTCTCTTATTATCTATGATAAGACAGAAATTTTGGATAATTTCTGCTAGAAACTTAGTTCGCCAAATAGTTCACAAATGTAGTAAATGTTTTAGACTCAATCCTAAAAATACTGTCCCTCCAATGGGCGATCTTCCCGCCTTTAGAGTTTCTGAAGAGAAACCATTTGTTCATACTGCTGTTGACTACGCAGGTCCGTTTTTCATAACGCATATTCGCAAACGCGGAATCAAAAGCCAAAAGGCTTATATTTGTCTCTTTGTTAACCTAGTAGTGGTAGGGTTTTAACCTAGTACAGACAAATATGTATTTATCCTTTAAATGTACTTACAAGACCTGAATTGTAAATGTATTTGCACTATTTTGGAAATAAATTTATTATTATTATTATTATTATCGGTTTTCTTTTTTTTTCTCAGCTCTTGGCTGGTATTAACTACATTTACGAGCAGACACCAAGTAAATGCAGTGTGTATGTGTTACGTTATGGATGTGGCTTGAGGTGTTTCGTTTTCGTCTAGAGACATGAATTTTCGGACTATTCTGCATGTGTTTAATATGGCATCTTTCTGCAGGCTTATGTAAAGGCTTTTATTATTATTATTATTTGTATGTTTAACAATAAAAGCATTACACTTGGGACTTGTTTCCGATCTTAGTTCTGACTTATTTCTCGCAGCTTTTAAACGTTTTATATCTCGCAGATATCCTGTTCCGCTAATATACAGTGACGGAGGTACCATTTTTATAGACGCAAAACGTAAACTTAACGAAATCTATTCTCTTATACAGTCCAAATCGCATACCTATTTATTATATTAGTCACCAGTTACTGTCTGAACATCGCGTACAATTTAAACATAGTCCGGCTTATGGCCCGCATTTTAACAGACTCAGCGAAATAAGTGTTCCTTGTGTCAAAACTCATCTTAATCTTTTTAAAGTTATAGGTACTCACTTACGAGGAATTTTATACTATGCTTGTTCAAATCGAAAATCTATTAAATAGTCGACCTCTATGTGTTTTAAGCTCGGACCCTTCCGATATCACCGCATTAACGCCTAATCACTTTTTAAATATTACTCCGCTCAAATTCTTACCCGCTGAAGATGTTACTGATATCGCTGATAATCGTTTATCACGCTATCAATTAATCAATAAAATCACGCACTTATTTTGGCAACGTTGGAATATAGAATATCTCACCTCTTTACAAGAAAGAGAAAAATGGAATTCGCCCTCAAAACCTATCGAATTAGATACTATTGTCGTAATTAAAGATAATAACTCTCATCCTCTCTGTTGGCCTCTAGGCTAGGTATAGTAGATGCGCTTTATCCTGGAAAAGACAAAATTATTCGAACAGTTAAAGTAAAGACCGCGACTGGTTCTTATATGTATAAGGCCAGTAGTTCGGGTTTGTCCGTTACCTTCTCAATAAAATTATCTAACTCTTATTTTTATAATTATCTACTCTCTAACTTTATATTACTCACTTAATATCTAAATTTTAAATAAAATTATTAGTTTAGAGGAAACCTCTAGGCCGGAGGAGTTGTCTGTGCCACAATATAAAGAACATAGATTTTAAATCGAATATTTAAAAGTGTGTTGTGTGTGAAAATTGAGTTTGTGGGTGGCTTACTAGCTTTTAAGACCTAGGAACACTGCTCCGTTTCAAGTTATCGAAGAAAACCCTATAAAAAAGCTCCGTCCTGCTTTCCTGTAAGTACATCCTAGCCTATCATTTTCACCCACAAATAGTATATAAGTATATTATTATTTAAATTTATTAGTATATTTAATAATATATGCCTAAGACACTAGTATATTTTGTCACCTCACCAAGTATTTCTCGCCGATAGTCAAAGTCAGCTTCCAACTGCGTGCCACTGTATGGGTAGCTTATCAAGTGATTGATTGCGCTGATACTACCTAAGCACTGGGTTATGGAGCTATGTACTTGCGTTGTGTTATGTAATCTAGTGCATGACTTTGGGAGACCATTATTGTACGAGTTATTCATATATTCTGCATAGGTATATTGTAAGAGAATGCGATTTAGCAATTATTATGGTTTAGCCTATCCGCACACAACAGTGCCGGCACAGTGCCGACACGTGCCGATCAGTAACGTTTCGACCAGTGTCAGTGAAATATGATATTGTACCATACATTTTGTATGACGCTATCCGTACTCGTCAGTGACGTTCAGTGATGTCAGTGCTGCGCCGACATTCGCCGTGTTCCGACGTGAATTTTTAGCGGACAATATTTTGCCTGAGACGGTCGCAGTGTTTCAAGATGGACGACGAAAAGTTGATTGAATTTGTACTAAAATCACTGCACGCGTCGTGTCAGTACTGACATGTATGAATAGCACGTCACGGAACGGTACGATACGGAACTGTCTCTCACGTGTCGGCACTGTTGTTTGCGGATAGGCCTTTATAAGCTATTCATATATATTTAAATGTAAGATTAAGCTTGTTTGTCCTGTGTGCTGCACGCGTCGTGTCAGTACTGACATGTATGAATAGCACGTCACGGAACGGTACGGGACCGAACTGTCTCTCACGTGTCGGCACTGTTGTATGCGGATAGGCCTTTATAAGCTATTCATATATATTTAAATTTAAGATTAAGCTTGTTTGTCCTGTGTGCATTAATACCTGCACGTTACAGGCACTTATGGATGCTACTGAAAATACCACAGATATAGATCTACATAGATAACGCAATTATCACGATTTGTATTGAAACCAAGCGTGCCGACTTTTTAATACCTACTGTGACGTTGCCTGTACCACGAAGTCGAAGCGATGCGCGACAGTATCGCTTGTGTGATATTCATCGTCTCCTAACACACAACGTCAGATCAAACGTCCGAAACAAACGTGGCAACGTAATGTGAATAAAGTTTACTTAACGGTAAAACGGACGCGCGGGGACTGAAGTTAGTGGCGACCAAGCTCGACGCTTGGTCGGAGTTCAGACACGCGAAGTGCATGCATTTGCGTTATCTATGTAGATCTATGTCTGTGGAAAATACCATACTTGTAGCTAAGTTCTCGATTGTTTCGCTTTAGATTGCCATCGACTCGCTAAAAAGAAAAATCTAAGTTGTGCACAGCTTTTTATAACGAAACATTCTTATGTTTAATTCTTCCCGCGGTTTATATGCTCATACTTGTAACACATTACGTCTTGATCTTCTACACCACTTTATATAAGATTACTTGTTACTGGAAGCTATCGGTATTTTTTTACCCTTTTTCCCAACAAGTAAAAAACCAATTTAAAAATGCACAACAGCAACCCAAATAAAATAAAATAATTTGGGCAGCTTTCTATCTGAAAAAAATATTATGACAGTCAAACAAAATCATGTTCTTGGTAGAAGTTACAACAAACGTGTTCAAAATCTAAGATAAGTTAGAATAAGAGTTCGGATAAGAACGATTTAGACGTCCGCTCATAAATAAGAAAAACCGGTCAAGTGCGAGTCGGACTCGCGCACCGAGGGTTCCGTACAAACCTGTAGGTATATATAATTATTAAAAAAATATCTGATGTAACTAAAAATTTAAGGTTTTCGAAATTTTTCCTTTGTGCTCTAAAACGTTGCTTTATGCCAAATTGTAAGATTCATAGATAGACATAGATCAACTGGAAGTACCCTTTAGTTTTGACTTGACCATTTGATATGAATTTCAATTTTATACCTCTACGGGTTCATGAGGAAAGAGAGTAGTATCTTTAAAATTATTAAAAATATTTTAATTATATGATGTAACAAAAAACAGCAGCTATAGCTGAGTGGTGAGACCTACAGACTGCTAAGCAGAGGGTCTCGGGTTCGAATCCACGGCACGCACCAATGACTTATAGAAGTTAAGTGCGTATTAAATTGTTAATTATCGCTTGCTTATCGATGAACGAAAACATCGTGAGGAAACCTGCATGTCTGAAAGTTCTCCAACCCGGCTTTGGCCAGCGTGGTGGACTAGGGCCTTACCCTTGTCATAGTGAGAAGAGGCCCGTGCCCAGCAGTGGGACAGTATAAAGGGCTGATGATGAACGAAAAATTTACTGTTTTCGCAATTGTTACTTTATCTGTGCTATAAGACATTGCTTCGTGCCAAATTTCAAGATTCTGAGTTCACGGGAAGTACCCTGTAGGTTTTGATTCCCTTGCGAGTAAATGCAAGAAAATATGTGGCTTAAATTGATGGTTCTTTTTATTGCGTTGACATAGAAGTTTAATTTTGTTACAGCTAAAAGGTATTAATTATAAACGTGAGTATTTGATATGAATTTCAATTTAATACCTTTACGCGTTCATGAGAAAATGGTAAAAACTATAAATTATTAAAAATATTCTTATGATATGATGTGATTAAAAATTTACGGTATTCGCAATTTTTCCGTTATTTGTACTATAAGACATTTCTTTGTACCGAATTTCAAGATTCTGAGTTCACGGGAAGTACCCTGTAGGTTTTGATTCCCTTGCGAGGTTTGAAAATTTGCGGCAATTTGCAGCATAAACGACTGTATCTTTTTATTGCGTTGGCTTAGGAGTTTGATTTTTTCACAGGTTCGAGGGACAGTAGACTTGACTATTTGGTATAAATTTCAGTTTGATACCTCTACGCGTTTCTGAGAAAGAGTCTTGACGAACGGACAACAAAGTGATCCTATAAGGGTTCCGTTTTTTCATTTCAAGGTACGGAACCCTAAAAATCGTTAAAAATGGGAAATATAATACAGAAAAACTTCTTTACGTGACAACTTTTTGTTGGTATCAAGCATCCAGCAAGTATTTTGAGTTCTGTGTTTGTTTGTTTTAAAATAAAGTTTTGCTTATAAGGATTTACTTGGGAGGAATTGAATCTCAATCTTATGTTAAGTTAAACGATTTTTAACTTTCGCGATTAGTATACATTATACAAGGTTATATAGCGGGTCTTACTCGCGATAATTAATATATTTAAGGCATAAATACCTCGTTTTTTTGCCAACGTTTCGGCTGACTTGCTTCAGCCGTAGTCGCGGCGGGACTGGTGTATATCTAAAGCATACACTGTTCTGCTAAAGAATTGCTTAGAAGGAAACTGCTTCTTGTACAGTGGACAACATTATCTACAGATTGACGGGGTGGCTATGGGTAGCTCAGTAGCACCGGTAATGGCCAATATCTGGATGGAGTACTTCGAAGAATCCATAGACATGCAGGCATCTAATGTGAAACTATGGAAAAGGTACGTCGATGATGTATTCTGTATAATACTACCTACTATATCTATATATCTACTTGATTTAATTTTTAATTTATAATTATATATATATATTATTTTTAACTAATGACAAAGTGATATAATTATGTTGTTGATAAATAGATATTATATACTTACTGGCTTTGATATTATATATTGGCAATCTGGTCACAAGTACTATCTCAGTTTTACATAATCCATAATTATATCCTTATTGAATCAATTTTCAATGTTATGATTTATTTAATTTATATGGTCATATTCAATTTTACTCCAATGTTATAATTTATGTATAGATGTGAATGATTATATGGTACAAATATGAAAGTGCAAATTATACCATACTTAAATTTTGTAATGTAGTAACATAACATAACATAACATATCTTCACGCCTTTTATCCCCGAAGGGGTAGGCAGAGGTGTATTACACACCCACACTTCGCCAGATATGTTTCGGTCCCAATGTAATAGGGGGCGAGCCTATTGCCATCTACCGGGCACATTATTTTAAGCGAGCGATAATTAACATTTTTAATACACACATAACTTCGAAAAGTCAGAGGTGTGTGCCCGAGGTACCTGGGGATCGAACTCGAGACCATCGTCTCGGCAGTCCGTTACGTACACCACTGGGCTACCGCCGCTTTTCGATGTAGTATGATACCTAAATAGCATTTAAGCGTTTTGGTGTAACCACTGTAAGCTTATATTGTTTTAAATAAATAAATAAATAAATAAATAAATAAATAAATAATGAGGGGCAATAAGCAAGACGTAGAACAATTCGCACATAGATTAAACTCCATACATCCGAACATCAGATTTGTATTTGAAATGGAGGTGGATAGATCATTATCCTTTTTTGACGTAAAAGTGACAGTTAAAGACATTGGTACCCTGGGACACACTGTATACAGAAAACCGACACACACTGACAGGTATCTCAACGCGTTTTCGCATCATCACCCGCGACACTCGGCATCCGTTGTGACGTCACTAGTGAACAGGGCGTATGACCTGTGTGACCCTGAACACTTAAGCAGTGAGCTCTCACATGTTCAGGAGGTACTTAGACTTAACGGATACAAGAATGAGATACACCGTCTGAAGAGGAGGGACCGTAAACCTGAGGTGAGCAGAGTGCCGGCATACATGCCTTACCTAAAAGGAGTAACGGACAAAGTTGGAACAGTACTCAAGAAATACTCCATTAAGACTGTATATAGTCCGCTGTCCAAGATAGCACACAATCTGCGCAGCCCAAAGGATGTCCTTTTCAGACACCCGGCGTCTACAAGGTCGATTGCAGTTGTGGTAGTTCCTATATCGGACAGACCAAGCGAACAATTGCGGAAAGGGTCAAGGAACATATCGCAGCTATGAAAAATCGACAAGTAAATAAGTCCGCTATAGCTGAACACTTATTGCAGTCTGGACCAAACCACTGGATAGAACTACATCAACCACAAGTCTTGTCCACCGAATGTCACTATTACTCTAGGATAGTGCGTGAAGCGGTTGAAATCAAAAAACACAAGATTTTCAACCGGGAGGATGGATTTAGATTATCAACAACTTGGAATCCAGTCATCAATAAGTGTAAACACCGCCGCAATGATACAGCTCAACAGTGTGTAGACGTAATTAGTGTAGTTTGTCGAGGTACCGACAGTGCGGTTAAAAACAAAAATAAAAAGCAAGTGAGGGTAGGTGCCAAAACCCGCACAACACAAGGACGGCGCTGAGCTCACCAGTCCCGCCGCGACCACGACTGAAGCAAGGCAGCCGAAACGTTGGCAAAAAACCGAGGTATTTATGCCTTAAATATATTAATTATCGCGAGTAAGACCCGCTATATAACCTTGTATTATGTTAAGTTGTACTGGATTATTTAATTGTATTTAAGATTTGAGAATAATATTCAAATTAAGCTAACTTTTTCTAATTTAAATTAATATGATGATGACATTGTAATAGTAGATATAGATTTATGCTAAGCTGAATGATATTAAAATCAATAATATATGGAACACCAAGAATAACACAAATATAATTATTAAATAATATCCATTTCGGTAATACATAATATTTATTAACAACAAAATTATTATGTAATAAATTATCTATAATTTGTTTTTGAGATAATTTATATTCAGACTTATCGGATGATTTCAGATGATTCAATGGTTTTCATACATTTAATAACTAGCATTGAACTTTTTGTTGAATTGATTGCTGGTTTATTATCACAGTAATTATTATCATTCGATGGATTATCTTAATACGAATGATATCTCGGCTTGATTTTAATATTTTATTTAAAATCGAACGATTGTTGGTAAAACTAGTGGAAACATTTTTCTTTTAATCACTAAGATGCCCTGATATTTGGCTTCATAATTATCATACTTTTATTACGATTTCTTGCAAATAAGTAAATAAAGCGGCGGATTTCATATTATTTTGGCAATAATACTTACACTATTTTTTATTGATTGATTGATATAGCTGCAGATGAGAATGTTGCGATGGATGTGTGGAGTTAGAAGAATGGATAAGATTAGGAATGAATACCTGAGAGGTAGTCTGAAAGTGGCGCCTATAGACGAGAAAGTGAAAGGAAGTCGTTTGGCTTGGTATGGACATATTATGCGAAGAGATGATATGTATATAGGTAAGCAGGTGATGAATATAAAGGTAGAAGGATGGAAAGGCAGAGGGAGGCCAAGGAAAAGACAGATGGATTGTGTGAGGATGGATATGAAAGAGAAAGGAGTAAATGATCAGATGACGGGTGACAGAAAAGAATGGAAGCGAAGGACGTACTGCGCCGACCCCAAAAAAATTGGGACCAGGGCAAGAAGATGATTGATATAGCTGTTGACTTATTGTTCGGTGAATTCATGTGTAGATGACACCTATAGCTACCTGAGCATGAATACATAATCTGTGAAGCTTGTTAACAACATTATTTAAACTAGTGTCCAATAGATCGCTGTACTAAACACACGTTTTTTATTTCAAAACCCAATCAAGCAAAAACCAACCTTATCACTTGAACATATGGTCCATTATCAAGCCGGATACCAGAGACTTACCCGCTCTGCTATTGAATTCCGGGGCGACCGAGAACAAAAGAGTGCAATAAAACGACCGAGTGTGAATTCTTGCAAGTCATTAATGAGTTTATAATATAATATTTGTCGTTTATCACTATTGAAGAGGATTTTTCATATTAGCAATGGCTAAAGAAGTGGATAAGGCGTTGAGTATCATAGAAAATGGTGCTCTTAAGATAAAGATGACACAGGTGAACTTAAAGAAGTGCCCAAAGTCCAGATTGACCCGTAATTATGTCGAAGCACGCCTTCAATGCATAGAAGACTATTAGAATGAATACAAACAAGCTTACGCCGATTTAGTATGTAATACATACATAGACTCACGCTTGTTTCCCCGAAGGGGTAGGCAGAGGCATATTAAACGCCCACTTTTCGCCAGTGTTTTGATCCCACGTAATAAGTGGCGAGCCTATTGACGCTTTTCGGGATATTTTGATTGCCAGAGCCTCGTCCGTTGATCGGCAGGTGCACCACTTGCAGGTGAGGTTGGTTTGGGACCCTAAGTTCTTGGTAGGAACCATATGCACCCATACATGCAGTATGTAATACCCACACATGCAGTATGTAATACACCATAATAAAAACGTGAATCAGTGTCGTATTTCGCACAGGAAGAATATTAAAATCGTAAAGAATTATACATCTGCTTGAAAACGGAATTAAAGGAGTTGTTAGTTATACCAGAACAATAAGTGAGTGCTGCTTCGTTACCAATATCTAGTGATCTTCAACAGCCGCGCGTCGTATTACCTAAAATACAGTTACCTACCTACAGTGGACAGCACAAAGAATGGTTATCGTTCCATGACTTATTTAAAATGCTTGTTAACGACAACCAAACGCTAAATAATGTACACAGTCTGCATTATTTGAAAACAAGCCTTAGGCCGCGCGCACTTTGGAAACGAATCCATATCGTACAGTATACGTACTGTTATAGGCCGCTCTAACCATTGAACCTGCTATCCCTAACAAATAAATCCCTTACTCAGCATGTCTAATAGTCAACCTAATAGACGCTACCATGATCCCCATCAGTCCGTTCCTATCCTCCACGGTGCGCGGTAGTCCCAAATCACTCTCATCATTGTATTCATTGTATTTAACTGCCAAGGACAAAATAAATCATCTTCAAATATAAAAACTGTTTTTTAAAAACGCTTTCTCAAGTCGCATCGTAACATTGGTGGCAGCGTAAAGGGATAACAAAATCACAGATATCCTCCGAGTGCATAAAACCGTACCGTTAAACAAGCTACATTCCAGTGCAGTGAGAAAAGTTATAATAATTCTAAATCCATACTTACCGTTTCCAAATCAAAACCGCGACATACTCGTAAAGTGTATTCGAGTTGATTGTGAGAGTTACAGTCGAGTAAGGAAACAATAGTACTATACCGCGGAACGTGACTCGCGTTCTTCTTACATACAAACCAACTTCGTATCCAGAGTACTATCCTATATATCTCGTCCTGCTAGACGAGAGAAGTCCTGCTAGAAGATGCTGTATAATATGTTCCTGCTGGGTGTGTTCCTGACTTCAATGTGAGTAACTGTTCACCATTTATACTCACCAGTGCAAACCATATTCAGTGCAGCGCAAATTCCAGTGTTACAGTGATCCAAAACATACGTTTTATAATAAACTTGACTAACTAACTTAATATCCGATACTATAATTTCGACTCATTCGTCGGATGTAACTTAGACGACTTATTCGAGATAAGAATAGCGCCGTCCACTCGCAGTCATAACAAAGCGATAAGGCTCGCTTAAGTTCGTAGAATTCGTGTCTGACTATTCTTTGTTACTAACCATTCTATTGTAACGAATACTGCCAATACTTGTAACCTTGATTTTATTTAGCCTGTTTTGATTATTGAACTACAATGTCACAGGAAGAACTCAAGAAGCCAAAGATCGATTGAGTAACATTTTGTTTAGTCTATTGAAAATTTCTGACAATGGTCACACTGAACGGTGACTTCCGTTCGCTTCCGCTTGAAAAATTAACACGCCGTTTGCAAGCTCGCGTGCCTTGTACCTAAATTAAATTGATCGCCCTTTGAATTAACGCGAATTGAATCAACTCGTAATTAACTTAATACGTAATTGCCGCTTTTGACTTCCGGCAAGGTTTGTTGTAAATTGATGACATAGTGAACTTTTGTGAAAAGTTTTGTGAACCGCTAACGTGCATCGTGGTCTGTAGAAGGACTTCGCCGAATTGGAAACTGGTATCCATTGATTCTCTTGTTATTTTGGCCAAAATTATAAGTTAATCTATAGGTCCACTTCAAGAACATCACCAGGAGCTATAAGGTAAAATCTTCTTATAACTACTTTATAATTTGTCATTGCTGAGAATCTCAGCAATACATATATGTCAGACATTTGATTACTTTAGGACAACTGGATGAATATAAATTAGCTTCCACTGTGCTTACAACCAATTCCCAGTAAGCCTACGGTAATTCTAGACATAATTTTGGTGCAGAGCTGTAGTTGAAATTTAGCCGCTGTTGCATTACTGAGTATAAACTCAGATTGGTATGAGCTTGTATCTTATCACCTTGTAGACAGTATTGTAGTGTTTGTCAGGTCAGTTATTGTCTAAAATACATAATATTTAATTGTATAAGTTGACCTAGATAATTTGAAACACATTGTCACATAACCTCAATCAGTAATTGTTGATTTGTATTGTTGGAAAATCTAACTTCAATTTGTTGTTGCATTAATAAGTCAGTTTGTTTGGATACATAACAGCTGTATGTATCAATAAATTTAGTAAATTTAGTTTATTGCATATATTCATAAACATAACAACCAACTTGACCTTGCCACTTGGGCGGGTCACATTAATAAACTTTGTTTTGTTATAATATAAAGATAATATTGTTAGGTAACACATATTCTGTGCTTACTTCCTATTGTATATCATAAATAACACAGTTAGTCTGTCTGTTGCAAATAATTAATTAATTAAGTTGAAGTTTCAACTTTATTAATTTGTTATAAGTTATAACTTTGATAACTTTTGTGTTTGTTTCAATATACTGAAACCTTTAATTTTGTTGGGCAGTAAATACCTGTCACTTGCCTGCACTTGCAGTAAACAGGCTAATACCTTGTTGGTTTCAAAGAATTAAGAAAAATTAAGTTTTGATAGTTAATTTTATTTAACGCTTGTCCGGGCTCTTTTGAATTTTGATTATGTCAGCTATCAAGGACTTGCGTGCGGCTGCTGGTGCTATTGCATCAGATTTGCGCTGGTTTGCCTCGGCCAATGCTTTAGTGAACCGGCCTGATCGCCAGCAGGCCTTACTTCAGAGGTACGAGCGGATTGACGATCGCCTGGCAAGTGTGGAACAGCAATTCCGCACTTTCAGCACTTGCTGTCTTGAAGTGTCAATCAATGATTTCACCGCTGACCAGCGAAATAAGGTCAGCGAAGACTATGCCCAGGTCTTAGACCTGTATGATGCTGTCTCCAATACTGCGAGACAACTAGTTGCCGATAGAGAAGGGCAACCCGGCCTGAAGCAGGAGCTTCCTAGGTCAGCACCGGGGCTGGTGAGTAGGCTCCCTACTTTGGACCTCCCCCATTTTGATGGCTGCCTAGGAAGCTACCTGGGCTTCATTAACTTGTTCGACAGCCTGGTCAATGACAGGGCTGACCTTCGGCCAGCACAAAAATTGGCATACTTAATGTCGGTTCTGGATGGGGAGGCTAAGGGCCTCATCCAGCATCTGCCCGTGTCTGACGAGGCGTACCAGACGGCTCGGGACCTAATCACCCGTAGGTACCATAACAAGCGTGGCCTTGCCGACACGCACATCGAGCAGATTTTGGGTTTGCCGACGCTCACCCGGGTCTCTGGGTTGCGCACCCAACTTTTGAACCCGCTTTTGGTGGCCATCAATGCACTTAAGTGCCTTGACCTGCCCGTGGACCAATGGTCCTATCTATTGGTGCACATTGTGCTGAAGAAGCTGCCTGCTGACCTGAGGTCGCGTTTTGAACAGCGCTTTGTTGGGGATAGCGCGACCCATCTGCCCCCCTTTGCTGACCTGGAGAAGTTCCTGGAGGATGAGTGCCGGGTCTTGGACAACTCCGGTGGTGACACGCCGGCTAAGTCGCAGCCGCCCAAGGTCAAGGAGCAGGCTCGCGTTCACACTCGAGCCAATGTTGACCGGCGCCCTCCTCGCTTTGCAGTCACGCAGATCCCAGTGGAGTGCTCCTACTGCAAGGTCACGGGGCACAGAACGGCCAGTTGTAGGGCATTCTTGGACCTACATGTCGCCTCTCGTAGGCGCATCGCGAATGCCCGCCGCCTTTGCTTCTCTTGTTTGGGGTCCCACTACCAGCGAGACTGCCCAAACTCTCGCCCCTGTCCTCACTGTGGAGGACAGCATTTGGACATTCTCTGTATGAATGCCAGAGAGGTAGGCCGCTTGTCCAACCAGCCGACGCCGCGCACGGGCGGGTGTTTTGAAGGTGGCAGCCGAGGCTCACCGGCGCGTAGCCGAGAGTCACCTCGCTTAATTGATCGCCGCTCACCCCGCTTGGAGAACCGTAGCGTGCGCACGCCTCCTCTGTCTCGCGCACCTGAATGTGCTGTTCAGCGTCAGCAGCACCATGACTGCTGCCCCAGGTATTCCCCTCCTTTGGCGGAGCGTTCCCGCCTTGACTCGCGCCCACCTCGTTTTGGGCGGGTGCGTCACTATGACCCCCCACAGATTGTGCGCGGATCGAGTCATCGCGCCCTTGAGGACTTCAAGCCGCACCCCCATTTTGATTTGCTTCGACCTGGCCAACGGTCGCCGCCCAGGCAACAATAGGTCATTGACCCCTGCCCTATAACGCCAACCTCCCCCATTGAGACCGTTATCCTACCAACGGTTGCTGTTAGGGTCTGGGGACCCACGGGGACCTCTGTTGTTGTCCGTGCTATATTGGACACAGGTTCACAAGGTTGCATTGTTTCCACTTATTTGGTAGGGCAGGTTAAATTAAATGTGGGCTCTTTTCCAAATTGTATACGGGGCATAGGTGACGTAGCCTCTAATGTTGAAGGGCAAGTTAAGGTTTTGTTTGGCCCTGTTGAATCTTCACACCCGAGGATTAAAACCTCGGCTATTGTGCTGAAGAATATTTTGGGCATGCATCCACAGAAACAGCTATCCGCTGCTGTGGTGAATTTGACATCGGGATTGGAACTGGCAGACCCCAAATTTGACACACCGGGACTAATCGACTTGTTGATTGGCTCTGATGTCCTCGGTGGAATTTTGATTGGGGGGAAACGGGTCTTCGTGCCAAATGGTTTGACTGCCATCCCGACCATATTTGGATTTGCTTTGATGGGACCTGTACCTAGGGACCCCCCTCCACCTGAACTTGACAATTTGTTGGCTGTAGGCTCCGCTCTCTCTGATGCGGTTCAGAGGTTTTGGGAGGTAGAGGAGCCCCCTCAAGCTGCCCGTTTGAATCCAGAACATGAGGAGTGCGAGCTGTTCTTCCAGAACAACACTGGTCGACTCCGTTCTGGTCGGATCATTACGAGGCTACCCTTTCTGTCTGTTCGGCCTCCGCTTGGTGAGTCACGACCTTTAGCCGAAAAGAGATTGTTGGCTATGGAGCGTCGCATGGGTCGTGATCCGGAGCTCAGGCAGAAGTACATTGAGTTCATGAGAGAATATGAACAATTGGGACACATGTCTGTGTCAAATTTGGATTGGCGTTCGGTGGAGCATTACTTTCTCCCGCATCATGCGGTATTGAAGCCATCGACTGGCAAGCTGCGCACAGTTTTTGATGGTTCTGCGCAGACTTCAACAGGCGTATCCTTGAACCAGTGCTTGCATTCTGGTCCCAAGTTGGTCAAGGACCTTTGTGACGTCATCACCAGCTTCCGACGACATCAGGTTGTCTTTGTGGCCGACATAAAAATGATGTTCAGGCAGACTATTATCCACCCTGATGACCGTCGCTTCCAGCTGATCCTTTGGAGAGAGTCTCCTCGCGATCCCATGGTCGTCTACGAGCTCAATACTAATACGTACGGGTTAAGGTCAAGCCCCTACTTGGCAATACGTTCTCTTTGGGAGCTCGCAGACCGCGAAGGCTTACGCTTCCCACGATCCTCCGCCATCTTGAAAGACGATATTTACGTCGATGACATTTGCTCGGGCGCCTCCACAGTGGACGAGGCGATCCTCCTGCAGGACGAATTGATAGGTATTTTGGCCTCCGCTGGTTATGAGTTGCGCAAATGGATTTCCAACTCACCAGCGCTTTTGGAAGGCTTGCCAGAGGATCATCAGCAAGATCCACATCTATTTGAGATTGTTGACAACCCCGCCATGATGGCTGTTCTCGGCGTTCAGTACAGACCAGTCCAAGACATCTTTACATATAACGTAGACTTGAAATTGCCGTGTTCTTGGACTAAACGTCTCGTATTGTCTACTGTCGCCAGAACCTTTGATTCGAATGGTTGGATCTGTCCAATTATATTTTGGGCAAAATGCTTCTTGCAGAAGCTTTGGACAGCAGGATTGACCTGGGACGAACCCCTGCACGGCACTCTTGTTGAGGAATGGACCTCCTTTGTATCCTCACTTTCTGCCGTCAACGAGATCTCCTTGCTTCGTCCCATCCTTCCTCCCGGGAAGTACAAGGCCACCCTTCACGGGTTTTGTGACGCCTCGGAACGTAGTCACGCGGCCGTGGTGTACTTGCGCACAGTCAGTGCCTCAGGTCAGGTGAAAGTTTCCCTGATCATGGCGAAGAGCAAGGTTGCACCCCTTCGGACATCTCTGACCATTCCAAAATTGGAGCTCTCGGGAGCAGCTCTACTTGTACGCTTATTGAACCACGTGTCCAGTACTTTGGGTAAAAGCATTTGCATTAATGGGACCTACGCCTGGACAGACAGCCAAATTGTTCTTTGTTGGTTGAAGGCTTCTGTCCACACTTTGGAGGTATTTGTCGCTAATCGCGTTTCCCAAATCCAGAAATCCGAAGTCAAACTTGTTTGGAAACACGTGCCAGGTGAGCTCAACCCCGCTGATTGTGCCTCGCGCGGATGCTTGACGCCTAGTTTGATAGGTCATTCGCTGTGGTGGGGTCCGGAATGGTTGAGTCGACCAGAAATTGATTGGCCTCGAAAGCCAGTTTTGAATACTTCTGATTTGCCGGGTCTACGAACACTCGCTCTTGAGAAGGTAGAATGCGCCTTCGACCCCGGTTTCCTGTTGAATCGTTACAGCTCCCTCGACAAGTTGTTAGGTGTTACTGCTTGGATAAAGCGTTTTGTTTTTAACTTTAGGCACCCACAACAGAAACGACTGACACCGTTTCTCTCACCACAGGAACGACAGGAGTCCCTCACCTTTTGGGTTCGTTCTGTGCAATTGGCGCATTTTGAAAGGGAGATTGCTATCCTCAAGTCGGGGAAATCGAAATTGTCGGGAGCTGTCTCTAAATTGAACCCCTTTTTGGACGATACGGGTCTCTTGCGCGTTGGAGGGCGTCTCAAGAACGCCAACCTCCCTTACGGAGCACGTCACCCCCTTTTGTTACCTAAGGACGGTCATTTGGTACGCTTGTTGGTAACTGACCGTCACCTTAAAAATTCGCATGCTGGTTGTAATGCGCTCTTGGCCATTTTGCAACGCGAGTTTTGGATCTTGTCTGCCCGAAGAATTATTCGGAGTGTAGTCTTTCGCTGCATCCCTTGCTATAAGCTCAAGGCTTCTACCATGCAGCCCTTGATGGGAGACTTACCGGCAGATCGCGTAACTGAGAGCAGGACGTTTGACGGTGTTGGCACGGACTTCGCAGGTCCCTTTTTGGTGAAAACGTCGACACTTCGAAACAGCAAGACTGTTAAGGCCTACTTGTGTGTTTTTGTTTGTCTCTCCACAAAGGCCGTACACTTAGAACTGGTCTCCTCGCTTACGACCGAGGCGTTTGTAGCCACATTTGACAGATTTGTATCCCGCAGAGGGATGCCTTCCTTGATCCGTTCTGACTGCGGCACTAACTTCAAGGGCACCTATAATTATTTGAATGATGTTGTTAATTTCCTTGAAACCAACAAAGCTGATATAGGTGATAGGCTTGCCCGACGTGGGATAAATTGGTTGTTTTCCCCACCAAATTGTCCACACTGGGGTGGTATATTTGAGGCCGCCGTAAAATCGGCCAAAACACACTTGCGCAGGACAATCGGTGAATCTGTCCTTACATTTGAGGAACTCGCAACTGTGTTTTGTAAGATTGAGGCCGTTTTGAACTCTCGGCCATTGTGCCCGATCTCCTCAGATCCGAATGATTTGGAGGCCCTTACGCCGGGCCATTTTTTGATTGGTCGCCCACTTGTCGCCTTGCCTGAGTACCCCTATATTGATACGAGACCTGGTCGTCTCTCGCGTTTTGAATTGGTACGCCAGATTACTCAGAGCTTTTGGAAACGCTGGAACTTGGAATATTTGCACATACTCCAGCAACGCGTTAAGTGGACCGACAAGACCGATCCACCCAAGATTGGTGACCTCGTTTTGATCAAGGAGGCTAACCTTCCGCCACTCAGATGGCGCAGGGGGCGCATCCTTCATTTGGTAACTGGGGCTGATGGAGTTCCCCGATTTGCTGAGGTCTTGGTGGACGGTTCGATTCTGAGGAGAGCGGTTGCAACATTGTCACGTCTACCAACCGATTAGCGGACCGGTAGGCCGGTCCGGGGCGGGTGGATGTTTGAAATAGAATTAGTTTTTATTATAAGTCAAATCGATTAGATCGATTGAGTAACATTTTGTTTAGTCTATTGAAAATTTCTGACAATGGTCACACTGAACGGTGACTTCCGTTCGCTTCCGCTTGAAAAATTAACACGCCGTTTGCAAGCTCGCTTGCCTTGTACCTTAATTAAATTGATCGCCCTTTGAATTAACGCGAATTGAATCAACTCGTAATTAACTTAATACGTAATTGCCGCTTTTGACTTCCGGCAAGGTTTGTTGTAAATTGATGACATAGTGAACTTTTGTGAAAAGTTTTGTGAACCGCTAACGTGCATCGTGGTCTGGAGAAGGACTTCGCCGAATTGGAAACTGGTATCCATTGATTCTCTTGTTATTTTGGCCAAAATTATAAGTTAATCTATAGGTCCACTTCAAGAACATCACCAGGAGCTATAAGGTAAAATCTTCTTATAACTACTTTATAATTTGTCATCGCTGAGAATCTCAGCAATATATGTCAGACATTTGATTACTTTAGGACAACTGGATGAATATAAATTAGCTTCCACTGTGCTTACAACCAATTCCCAGTAAGCCTACGGTAATTCTAGACATCATTTAAATACCGAAGAGAGTTCGGCACTCCTAAATCTTTGTAGCGATTTCTCAGACATTTTCCACATCCCAGGTGACCAATTGACTCACACGAATGCCATCCAACATGAAATTAAAACTTCTACTTCAATCCATGTTAAATCATACCGTTTCCCAGAATGTCATAAAAAAGAGGTTAACTCTCAAATTGAAAAAATGCTTAACCAAGGTATTATTAAACCATCCGTATCGCCCTGGTCATCACTCATCTGAGTGGTGCCTAAAATATTAGAAGCTTCCGGTGAAAGAAAGTGGCGAGTAGTGATAGATTACCGAAAGCTAAACGATGTAACTATCGGCGACTCATATCCCATCCCGAACATATCTGAAATCCTAGATCAACTTGGCAGAAGCAAATACTTCAGTACTTTAGATCTTGCTTCCGGTTTTCACCAAATTAAAATGAAACCGGAAGATCGCTAAAGCAGCATTCTCCGTACCTCAAGGCCATTATGAATTCACGCGTATGCCACTTGGTTTAAAAAATACCCCTTCTACGTTTCAACGTTTAATGAATTCGGCTCTCTCCGGCTTACAAGGCATGCAATGCTTTGTTTATTTAGATGACATTGTGATCCATGGATTTGACCTTGACTCTAACATCGAAAACCTTTCTTACGTTTTTAAACGTCTCCGTAGTTTTAATTTGAAGTTGCAACCAGGCAAATGCAAATTCTTGCGCAAAGAAGTCTCCTACCTAGGACATATCATCACAGACGAAGGAGTCAAACCAAACCCAGATAAAATAAAGGCAGTCCACCAATTCCCTACTCCAAAATCCCCGAAAGATATAAAATCATTTTTGGGATTCGTTTCGTATTATCGTAGATTTATCCATGATTTTTCTAAAATAGCCAAACCTTTGACTAATCTCCTCAAGAAAGATATTCCATTTAAATGGGAACACAAACATCAACTTGCATTCGATACCTTAAAACACAGACTGACGTCAGCACCATTATTGATTTACCCCGATTTCTCTAAACCATTCATATTAACTACTGATGCCTCCAATTACGCCATAGGCGCGATACTATCCTAGGGAGAATTGGGTAAAGATAGACCTATCGCCTATGCATCCCGCACTTTAAATAAAAGTGAGTGTAACTATAACACCACCGAAAAGGAATTGCTTGCTATATTGTTTGGATGCAAAACATTCCGTCCGTACCTGTACCTGCAGGACCTTCCAAATTGTCACTGACCATCGATCCCTAAAATGGCTCTTCAATCATAAAGACCCTGGTAGTAAACTACAAAGAGTTGAAACTCGAAGAGTTCGAGTATGAGATAGTGTACCTAAAGGGCAAATTCAATGCTGTTGACGCTCTCTCTAGATACCCTTATGAAGACACTAAGCTCATAAATCCAATTGCTCCACAACCAGTTCCAGGCCCTTCATGGGCTAATGATAACAATCCTATATTTCCTGATTCGGATGATGATGTGCGTGACTTTGACGACCTCCTAGATCCAAATGTTATTCCAGCGTTATCCCCTACTCCTCAAGACTTAGTGGAATTACCCGATGACCTTAGAGACATAAATCTCGACGACCTAGAAATCTCAGAACGTCCAAATAGTAATAATAATTCAAATGATGACTTACCTTTAGTGAATCAGCCTCAGCCGCAACCTCCTCCTCTTGCCGATCCAATAGACAGCCCAAACGCTAGATCTGAAACATACACTGAATTTCTTAAAGTCATTAGTAGCAAACATTTTCATTCTAATGTAGCGATCATAGAACATAACGAAAGCTTACTTAAAACTACATGCCAGAATATCATTGTACCTACCTCAGTCGATATGAATGAGTCCATCCCTTATGTAGAAAACATAATATCCAATCTTGCCGACAAGGATACCTTTCTTGCACGCGACAGAAGCCTTTATTCATCCTTAATTCACCAAGATCATAATAAAAAATATTACTTCCTATGTACAAAAATTAATCATTTCGATACAACTTCTTATTCAGATATATTTGAAAGCCTTAGAAATGAACTAATAGTTTGCCATAGCGACGAAGTCAAATCTATAGCAATTACTGATTTCAAAAATCCGTTCGATAAGCACTATTTCACCAAAATCTATAATATTATTCTGTATTTATTTAATAACACTGTCATAGAAATACATATTTACCATAATAACATTCAATACCCGTCACTAAGCGAAATCAAACAAATTCTTAGAGATAATCACGACTTACATGTTGCTGGTCATGTAGGATCGACTAGAATGTACAGTAGAATGGCCGAATGCTACTACTGGAAGGGCATGCGATCAGACATACAGGACTATGTAAAATCGTGTCAACTATGCCAAACTAATAAAGCGCTTCGTCAAACGAATAGAGCTCCCATGCAGATCATCGCTAGTACCGCAAACACAGCCTTCGAAAAGGTATTTCTTGACATAGTAGGTCCATTACCAGAGTCTGGTAGTGCTAAGCTAAAATACATCCTTACATTACAAGATGACCTTACGAAATACTCAGCAGCGTATCCCATTAGGAGCACGACAGCAGAAGAAACCAGCGAATGTCTTATACATTTCATATCCGTATTCGGTATCCCTAAATATGTAGTATCAGGCTAAGGAACCAACTTAACTGCCGCACTCTTTAAACAAACATGCTCTTTCCTCAGAATAAAACAAATTTGGTCGACTCCTTACCATCCTCAGACACAAGGTGCCTTAGAGAGAAGCCACTCCACTTTGAAGGAGTATCTTAAGTCATACATTGATCAAAGCCCAGAATCCTGGTCAAAATATGTATGTACCGCTATGTTAGCCTGCAATATCAATATTCATTGCACAACAAACTTTACACCCCACGAGCTTGTTTTTGGAAAAAAACCATATATACCTAATTAAATTTATGAGTATAACGTAGACGCAACTTACCCTGAGTATGTAAAAATACTTCAACAGCGATTACAGTATTCGCAGCAAAAGGCTATTGAGAACATCCAGAGATCAAAAGAAAGATCTAAGAACTACTATGATAGTCAGACACGTCCCGTCAACTACAGAATAGGTGACTATGTTTATTTAAAAAACCACTTGAGAATGGGCAAAGCATTATCTCACGTTTGGAAAGGCCCGTTCAAGATAGTTAAGTTGGTTGGGCATGGCAACAATAATGCATCCCTATTAACAAATAAGAAACATGTAAAACACCACTTTGACGAGCTAAAATTAGCTCATATAGGCCCTAGATCAGTTTAGTCTTAATTATAGAAACTCAAGTATTGTATAATATAATAGTTGTAATCTTTTACAGTACCACTGCTAAGAGCTTTCCGGATATAATACGTCCAGTAGAGAATGGTCCCGGAATATATTTCGACACGATTGGTTCCGTGAAAATAATTAATGGACATTTAAGTGTAGTGGTACCCATAGATGTATCTTTTATTAGCCCTCACCTCAATAATATAAATGATATTTTACATTCAATTGACAATATAATATGTATTCAAAGTAATATATTCGATACTTCAGTATGTAATCAAATTATTCAACCACTCCGAGTCAGATATACTGATATGACTAGAGACTTTAATGCTATTTCTCACCTGCTCACTCAGAGAGTAAAACGATCCTCATGGTTTGGCGGCGTCGGTACCGTTATGAAACATATCTTTGGCACAATGGACGAGGACGACGCTATTCAATATAATAACGCCATTCAAGAACTTAAAAATAATCAAAAACATTAGCTACTTATATGAAAGAAAATATATTATTAACAACTTCAACGCTTACTGCATTTAATGAAACATTTAATCAACTCGTTGAAAATGAAAAGTCCTTGAATAGCGCTATCAACTTCTTATCTGATAATCTAGTCAATTTGACTAATATATCTGAAAATTTACCTATTAAGGTTAAAATAATGGAGATTATAACCATGTTAGAGAATAGTATACTTACCTTATCTTTTAAGTTAGAAGATATATGTAATGGGTTAATGTTTAGTAAAAATAATGTACTATATCCCGCTATATGTTCTCCTGAAGAACTGTATAACGATTTAGTTACTAACTTTCGTTTATTACCTAGCTCTAAGGAATTGCCTATTGTCCTAAGTATAAGTAACATCCATGTACTTATGCAAATGTCTAGAATAAGTTCATACTATTCCGAGAATAAGATCATTTTTGTAATTAAGATCCCATTATTTAATCCTTTAGAATTTAACTTGTATAATATATAACCCTTACCTATACCACAGTATAATGATACTTATATAACTATTACTCCCACTACCTCACACATAGGGTTCTCTAGAGATAAGAATCAATATTGTCTTGTAAATAACCCTAAAGAATGTCAATCTATGAACCAATACTATATTTGTGATAAGATAAATATTCAATCCAGTGTAGCTCAGCCTATTTGTGGGAGCGAAATAGTATCTAAAACTCTGTTTACGTATCCCAAAGAATGTGAAACGAAATATGTGAAATGTTACCTTTCGAAATCTGGCAAGAACTGTACGATAGTAATTATATATTTGTTATGTCAAAAATTACAAAATTCACACTTGATTGTTCAAATGATCATGTTTACGAAACAAATATAAATGGCACAGGTATAATTAATATTCCAGATGGTTGTATTGGCTACTGTAAAAACACACAGTTACCATCGAAACAAAATATTAAAATAAATTTAACACATATAGATTTATATTATAATACGATAAAACTAAATAATATAAGTATACCAAAACTGTTAGACCTTAAGTATTCTAAAGTAAACATTAAACACACAAGTTTCCAACCTTTAATTAATTATAAAGAAAATTTTGATTTACTAAAACAAAAATTTGAGAAGATCATTGAACAACCAAGCGTTCAAACTTATGGACATTACTATGTCTCATTCATATCCTATTTTGTATTAGCTTGTATTTCTATTTTATGCTATACATTGTATAAATGCTACTATGTAAACCGTTGCACTTTTCCCTCTCAATCACTCAATATCACCAATCCTAATTCTCCTACCGAAATTGAACTTACCACTCCTGAAGAACTCCATCGGCTCCGCATCTTAACATAAACTTCGCCTTAGGGTGTAAGTTTAGTCTTAAACGGGGGGCTGTTACAGGCCGCTCGAACCACTGAACCTGCTATCCCTAACAAATAAATCCCTTACTCAGCATGTCTAATAGTCAACCTAATAGACGCTACCATGATCCCCATCAGTCCGTTCCTATCCTCCACGGTGCGCGGTAGTCCCAAATCACACTCATCATTGATTGTCAAGGACAAAATAAATCATCTTCAAATTTAAAAACTGTTTTTTAAAAACGCTTTCTCAAGTTGCATCGTAACAGTACGATCGTGGTCGTACGAATTGAGTGCGCACACTGTATACGTTTTTATTAGTCGAATAAGCAGTGTTCTATTGATATCGGATTTGTAAAGTCAGCTTTGGTTGGCGTGCGATAAATAATCTGTATCTTCACGACAATTCTCTTATCACTGCTGCACTGCACTCTTATGACTGCGGTGGCGTCGTCGCTATCGTAAAACCGAATTGGTGCTTGAAATATATTTAAAAACACACGATTTTGGTGAATTTCATCATATCATGGAATACTTATAACATCACTTATACAATCACTTTGGTCCCACAAACATTTATGTTCGTGAATCAGGTTTAATTAACTTTTCTACATAGATTTCTTATGTTAAAACGTACGAATGTGTTTTGAAATCCCAACAAGTTCGGCCTTACTGGTGAAGCTGCAGCTATATTAAAACATTTGCAAGTAACAGATTCGAACTATGAACAAGCATGGGACATTTTGAAACGAAGATACGGTAATTCGGTAATAATAAATGTGAACGCCATTATGAAGAAATTATTTTCGCAAAGAAAAATGACTGTTAATAATTCAAATCAAATCAAAAGTTTGTTAGACACAACATTTGAGTGCTTGCATTATTTGAAAAACATGAAAGTGAATACTGAGAATTTGGATCCGATTATAATATACGTGATTGTGGGAAAACTACATTTTGAAACTCATAAAGATTGGGAGGAGTACGTAAGTACCAACTGTAAAGACTCGGACATTTTACCATCGCTTGAACAATTTCGTATATTTTGGGAAAGCCAATCTTGAACGTTGGAGCTTACGGAACCAATGAAACAAAAAACAAATACTGGATATGTTCGAAAAAATCTTTTCATCTTGCTGCTACCGTCGATAACATTAAGAAATGTAAAATGTGCAATGAAAATCATACACTTAGCCACTGTAAGGAGTTTGGAAAGTATTTACTAGTAAAGCGAAGTGAATTTACAAAACAAAACAATTTGTGTTACAATTGTCTTGCGTCTGGGCACTCAGCAAGGCAATGCCGCGTCCCTACTTGCTGTCGCTTATGTAAAAAAAGGCATCATACCCTTCTTCACGAAAATACGCAATTTTATACCAGTAAAGGTGCTACATCGGGCAACATGGAGTATAAACAATTACAACAACCTGAAGTGGCACAACATACAAACGTGGGGGAGACACAGAAGAAAATATCACACGCTGCAACTAAACCAAGTACAGCGTTACTGACGACAGTAATTCTACAAGTGAGGAGTGAAGACTTACTATATTAATTACACTGAGAGCGTTGATTGATCAAGGATCACAGGCGAGTTTTATAAGTGAGCGCGCTGCATAACAGCTGAAGGCAAGGCGATACCCCATCAAAGTCACCGTCGTGGGCGTGGGATCTACAAAGGAAGATATCAAGCAAGTAGTTCAGATTAAAATCAAGTCAAGATGTGAAGATTTTGACACGTATGTGAGGGCATATGTTATGTCAAAACAGCTGACTACCAAAATACCATCCCACACTAACGAAAGAGATAGTTGGCCTCATCTGGAAGGGCTGATTCTGGCTAATTCTACCTACTTTAAGTCGGGATCAGTAGATTTACTCCTGGGTGTTGATGTATACGCACTAATGATACAAAGCATACTAATTAAAGGGGCACCAGGGTCTCCATGCGCTCATAAGACAAATCTTGGTTGGATCCTGTTTGGTAACGTGGCAAATAAAACACAAGCTGAGCCGGTTCTTGTTATGCATCATCAGATCATTGCTGATGATTTTTCGAAGACATTGTGGGAGGTGGAACCAGATGCAACGAGGAAGTATACAAAAGAAGAAAGACAGTGTGAGAAACATGAAGAGAATTACCATAGAAACAATGAGGGAAGATATCTTGTCAGATTGCCATTTTGTACCCCCAACCCTATTTCACCAGATGGTAATTCGAGAGAAATAGCAATGAAACGCTTAATTCAACAAGAGAGAAGACTACAAAATACGCCTGAGCTGCGAGATGAATACGACAAACTATTAGAAGAATACTTAGCATTGGGACATATGGAGAAGGTTCCAGATGATGAAATAAACCACAGATGTGTTTACCTACCACACCATGCAGAAGGGATAAGGAGACTACAAAGGTCAAAGTGGTCTTTGATACGTCGTGCAAGGGAAATAACGCCGTTTCTTTAAATGAAGAACTTCTGATTGGCCCCGTACTATAAGAAAACATGTGAAGCATTATAATGAGATGACGCATGCATAAAGTATGCCTTGCAAGTGACGTCACAAAACTGTATAGAATGGTGCTTTTAGATAAAAGAGACATGGATTATCACAGAATACTATGGCGTGGAGCCTCAAATGACAATGGCAATAACCATCAAGCTGAAGTGAAAGACTATAGATTAAAAACAGTCACATTTAGTACAGCCTCTGCCCCGTACCTAGCCATTAAAACCTTAATGAAGCTCGCTGATGATGAGGGTGAGCAGTATCCTGAAGCTTCCAATATTATTAAAGAAGATTGCTTTGTCGACGATTTGATCTCAGGTAGTGACACCTCATTTATTTATTTATTTTTCGTGTGAGTGTGTGGCCAACTCTAGTGTCGGAGAACGGGCTATACGCGTCAGTGCACAAATTATAGCTATTCTTCAAAGAAGAGGCATTGAACTACAAAAATGGGCCTCGAATGACAATAAATTTTTTCAACCCATGGACGTATCGAAAGTAACCATGAAAGCAAATGTAGATCTGCAAGTAGATGGTACTATCAAGGCGCTTGGAACCTTAGCAAGGATGAGTTTCATTATCAACTGCAATTGGAACCCATTTCAACAAACATTACAAAGAGGACAATACTTTCAGATCTACAGATGTTGTTTGATCCGCTTGGCTGGATTGCACCAGCCATAGTCAAAGCTAAAATATTAATTCAGAAATTATGGCTAGAAGGAGTACATTGGGACCAAAACATTAGAAAGGAATTAGCAGACGAATGGAAGTTCTTGAGAAAGGATTTAGAAAATATGAATAACTTAAGAGTCAAAAGATGGCTTGAGAACTGAGAAAGATCAGGTGACCTTACACGGATTTTGGCATAAGGTATATGGAGTTGTGGTCTACTGCGGTGTACAACCAAAAGGTGGAAACATTGAGATATACCTAGTAGCTGCACGATCGAAGGTAGCTCCGGTTAAGACAATCTCACTACCTCGTCTCGAACTAAGTGGAGCCACATTGCTTGCAAAATTACTAGACAAGGTTGGTTAAGCTATGAGAATCCAATCTCAAAATGTGTTTGCATGGACTGATTCGACTATTGTCTTAGCGTGGCTGGTTGGAGAACCAAACAGATGGAAGCCGTTTGTCGCAAATCGAGTGGTTGAAATACTGGAGCATACGAACAGCAATCAGTGGTTCCATGTACAATCGTCACATAACCCAGCTGATATAGTTTCACGAGGCTTATCTATATCAGACTTAAAACAGGCAACATTATGGTGGAATGGACTTACCTGGCTTACCAACAAGGACATAGAATATACTTTACCTACAATAAGATCTATAGATATAAAAAGAAGGAAAATACTTACTTGTGTTAACATAACGGAATGTGAAGAAAAGAATCATAATTTTGAAAAGTTTGATTCACTTACTAAGCTGTTGAGAGTCATAGCCCACTGTAAAAGATTTTGAATATGAAACGGAATCCAGATAAATAAGAAGATGAAATAACAGTAGAAGAATTACAAACGGTGCTAAATATTTGTATAAGACGTGTACAGAAACAAGAGTTCTCAGATAAAATAAATAGACTCAAGGAAAACAAACCTGTAACAACCACCAGTGTGTTGAAGACATTGAACCCATACTTGGATGACCAGAGTATCCTCAGGGTGGGCGGCCGACTAAGAAATGTAGACGCCGAAGAAAATATGAAGCATCCTGTGATGCTAGGGAAGAGGAACGGTCTCGTGTCACTGATACTGGCTGAAGCACATCTAAAAACATTACATGGAGGAATAAAACTTATGACAACTTACCTGATCAGTATCCGTGAAAACTTTTAATTGGCCTTCTGTTTTTGTTCTCAATTCTGTTATATTAAAATGCAGCTGTAAGTTTTCCTAAAACTGTAAAATAAAATAAAAAAAATATTGAATGCAAGAGTTTGGTGAAACAATACATTTACAAATGTCTTACCTGTGGACGACAACGTGCCATCAGTAGACAGCAGTTGATGGGTGACTTACCAGAGGCGCGTGTTACTCCATCACGTCCATTCTCTCGAAGTGGAGTCGACTTTGCTGGTCCTGTGTATGTATTACACCATAAAGGTAGAGGAGCCAAGACTAGCAAGGCTTACATATGCATCTTCATCTGCATGGCGGTTAAGGCTATCCATTTAGAATTCGTTAGTGATCTCACAGCAGATGCATTTATCGCTTCTTTCAAACGCTTTGTAGCCGGAAGAAGAAGATGTGAGGAAAGGAGAAAGACCAAATACGGTCTGTAGCGGCCAGAAAATTGTGAATCGTTGAAATTAAACATATAATTTTTAAAAATTTTACATCGTTTTCGTTTCTTGATAGAGTATCGGTGAAAGAATTTAGTTTTTAAAGATTAATTATTTTGAATAAGCTATGGTAATAGCGGATGAATGTCTTATGTTGCCAGCATTAAAAATAAAATGAAGTATGGTAGGCAGAAATTGTTTTAAGGAAATAATATTTTTATTACTATATTAGAAAACAATATATTTTATTTACTTTATAAGTATATTTGTAAAAAGAATCAAGAAATATATAATTTATTATACATTCCATAATTATTAATCGGTAAAAATCGTTTTGTTTTTTAATCGATAGTAGAAATATTTTTCAAACCATTTGCAACACTTTTTTTATCTGTTATGTCATTCGTGTTGCTACTGTGTATCGTAAATATTTTGCCCTGATTTATTGGTGTTTTCGTACGGTTTTAATGTAATGTAATTGAATATAAATTCAATAATAATGATCAGTACCTTCTACCCATGCTAAGAATATGCAGCGGTGTTTGTGATTGTGGTTAGCTTTTTTGGACGAGTATACATAGTACGAGGTTCCCTAGTACACAGGTGATTATTCATTATTATTGGCCACTCTTTATGTAGTTTTTGTTCTTTAAGACGCAAAGACATACTTTTATTTACATCTAGGTATTATATTTATGTTAAAATTCAATTTTAAGCTATATTTAGTTGCGTAATAATTTCCATTTCAAATATCTCGTATCTTATTTCCACCAAAAGTTATTTAAAAAGAAATTATACAGGTTAATAGAGTAGTCATTTATCTTCAAAACACACATGGTGTTGTGTTTGGCCGTGCCAGGCCCATAATGTATGGCCAAATGGTACATCTCCTTTGGAGTGACAATGGAAAAAAAAATGTCGCAGCTAACAATGAACTCCACAGGATGATTCGCACCGCCGTATAGTCCTAACTTTGGAGGATTATGGGAAGCCAGAGTCAAGTCGGTTAAACAGCACTTAAGGAAGATACTGACTAAGAATTTTAACATTTGAAGAGTTTGTGACAATGCTTACCCAAATTGAGGCCGGTCTCAATTTACGTCCTTTGACACCGATATCTACAGATGTTGACATGATTGGAACTATACAACGGCTAATATCAACCTCATATCTAGATGGCAACATTATCAAGGGCTAGTTTAAGGATTCTGGAAGCGTTGGCAGACCGAATACTTGTCAAGACTAAACCAGCGACCCAAATGGTTGAAAAGGTCACCGGAGTTTGAAGTCGGTGACAGTGTTACTGAAAGATGAACATAAAGACCCAGTAAATGGCCACTAGCAAGGTGATCCTTGCTGAGAAACACCTCGGACAGGACAATATAACGCGAGTGTATACTGTGCGTTATAATAGTAAATTAACCCATAGATCAATTTTAAAGAACAATGGCCATCTCCTAACATGCTTGTACCAGTATAATCATAAGCAATGAAACTAATCGAAAAATATATCGTCCTATTCGTTTATCAAAATATAAGTAAATTCAGCCATCACTATATTTTTAAAAGATGGGAGAAAGATGTAATTAAGTAAAATATCATTTTAAGGTTATGAAGTTAGAAGTTGATATCATTATAAATTGGGCGGTTTTCATTGTATAGATAGCGACAGATTGTATTGATAGACAAAAACGACAAATTATTTTGCCGTGCCACGAATCTTAAATATTATATCGATGAATTCCGTTAGGTTACAACTTATATTGGGTAACTTGCATTCGCGATAAGACAGGTCTCTTATCTTTATTAATGTGTATTATTGACAGCATATGTGTAGTGGTAAAGGTGGCAGCCTCGCCGCTTTACATTGCATAGCATGTCGTGGGTACTAATCCCACGCAGGACAATTATTTGTGCGATCCACAAATAAGTGTAGCGAGAAGTGAAAGTACACAGTTTATTTTAATGAACTCCGCTGCAATACCTGCGATACAAGGCTTGATTTTTAATGCGTGCGATATCTTTTTTAAAATTGTTAATAACATTATATGGATTTGCATTCTGAAATAAAACACATTTTATTTATTTATTTATTTTAAAAGGAAAAACAATGAAGTTTTGTTAGGCATAGTATGCAACATGTGATGTGGAGATTTTACTTATAAAGTTGTTTCCAAACATAGTAGCACTAATTATAATGGGCAATGGGTTACATGAGTAAAGAAAACAAATTATCATATTTACATTTTTATTATAAGTCTCTTATAAAAACATCATCTAAAATGCAGCAGGAGCAGTTACATTTTGTTCATGTCTTGCCCATCCAAGGTACCAAACTATAGTCATAACATGAGCACAACATCCAAGTGTGCGTTGACCAACAAGACAATTTTTTTTTAAAGACAATTCCCGCATTAGGACTAAATCCTGTGTCGCGGGGATCTTTACAAACATACAACTAACGGACGCAATGAAGACCCAGACTCGAAACAACAATTTATGGATATCGAAAAAAAAAATGTCAAAAAATTCAATGTTAAGCACCAATTCACGTCCGTGAAAAAGAATATAATTTAACCTAAAGTATCTTTTATTCTTTTATTATCATCAAGAAATCAATGTCGGTTCCTGTATGATGTGATTTAATAAAGCAGCTTAGTAACGAGTTCACGTTGAGTGGCGTGAGGTGGTGGCTAGTTTGCGATGGATCTACGATCTCAATGCCGCCGGACTCGGCTAGCGTACTGGCACTCACGAGCCGCCGCCGCCACGGACAGAAAAATAATTTTACGCAATGACAAACGTCATTAATTTGTGTTTATTTTATAGTATTTACTTTTAAGTGTATTGAAGTTTTTATCGTCATATATGTTCTTTAACGGTGGCAAAAGTGATGAGGAAGTAGGTGCGAGTCAATCTTGCACATCGCCTGCTCTGGTGCGCTGCCCTGTTTATTCCCAGGCACGTTATTTTAAAGGTGAGCGGGGCCTAAAAGTACATTTTGGTAAAATCCACAAAAACCAAAATGTCCTTTCTGGCCCCAACACATCCACACATCACAATTCAATTAATGAGCCGACAACCCCTTCTGATATCCCTTTTTGGCAGCTTATAAGCAAATTAAAAAATTCCATTCCCATCCTGAAACGAATTCCCCGTGGCGCAAGGCCTTCAGTAGCCCAAAATCTAACCCAGTGCATAGGCCTCGTGGTACGGGAGAATTCAGTAACGGTTTGGGAACAACTACTCACTATCCCTTACAGAATTCTACATGCACAGGAAGACCGGCAAACAAAAAAAACCTTAACAGCCAAAATTAAAGAAAATTTAAATATTTCGGCCTCCAATCTAAATTACAAATATCCAAAAACACATCGCAATAGCACCATGTACCACCATGTAGAGTCCAAGCTAAGGGAAGGTGATATCAGGGGAGCATCCAGAATCTTATTCAGTAGCGATGTGGTGGCGCCTTGTTCTGCCGACACACTCGCAAGTCTGCAGAGCAAGCATCCAGCGCCAAGAGATAGCCTCTTCTTTCCTGACCCACCTGACACTAACTCAGATTGCCTCAGGATTACAGCCAAGGACGTCCTGACTGCCGTTGGCTCCTTCCAAAGCGGGTCTGCTGGTGGTCTCGACGGCTTAACACCCCAACACTTAAAAGATCTTATGTGTTCAAGCGCCGGGGCGGCCGGGGACGCGCTTTTGGGGGAGCTAACGGCTCTAGTCAATCTTATGCTCTCCGGCAATGTGAACGATGCCATCGTTGACATTTTGTATGGCGCAAATCTATGCGCTTTACGAAAGCGAGACGGTGGTATTCGTCCCATTGCCGTTGGGTGTACGTACAGGCGTATGGCGGCCAAGATTTGCTGTCGGCATTATAACTCCATGTTAGGCAGCAAATTACAGCCACTACAACTTGGATTTGGCTCTAAGGGTGGCTGTGAGGCCACCATACATGCCCTGTCAACGTACCTTGGCTGTAATGGGGGTGATGTTATCTTGAAGATTGACTTAAAGAATGCTTTTAACTCAGTGAACAGGGACACCTTGTTGACGCAAGTTAAATTAGAAACCCCCCAAATTTGCAACTTCCTTTGGCAGTGCTACAGGCACCCATCAAAATTAATATACAAGGAAAATCTTTTGGAGTCCGCCGTTGGCTGTCAACAAGGCGACCCTCTTGGACCTGAATTCTACATGCACAGGAAGACCGGCAAACAAAAAAAACCTTAACAGCCAAAATTAAAGAAAATTTAAATATTTCGGCCTCCAATCTAAATTACAAATATCCAAAAACACATCGCAATAGCACCATGTACCACCATGTAGAGTCCAAGCTAAGGGAAGGTGATATCAGGGGAGCATCCAGAATCTTATTCAGTAGCGATGTGGTGGCGCCTTGTTCTGCCGACACACTCGCAAGTCTGCAGAGCAAGCATCCAGCGCCAGGAGATAGCCTCTTCTTTCCTGACCCACCTGACACTAACTCAGATTGCCTCAGGATTACAGCCAAGGACGTCCTGACTGCCGTTGGCTCCTTCCAAAGCGGGTCTGCTGGTGGTCTCGACGGCTTAACACCCCAACACTTAAAAGATCTTATGTGTTCAAGCGCCGGGGCGGCCGGGGACGCGCTTTTGGGGGAGCTAACGGCTCTAGTCAATCTTATGCTCTCCGGCAATGTGAACGATGCCATCGTTGACATTTTGTATGGCGCAAATCTATGCGCTTTACGAAAGCGAGACGGTGGTATTCGTCCCATTGCCGTTGGGTGTACGTACAGGCGTATGGCGGCCAAGATTTGCTGTCGGCATTATAACTCCATGTTAGGCAGCAAATTACAGCCACTACAACTTGGATTTGGCTCTAAGGGTGGCTGTGAGGCCGCCATACATGCCCTGTCAACGTACCTTGGCTGTAATGGGGGTGATGTTATCTTGAAGATTGACTTAAAGAATGCTTTTAACTCAGTGAACAGGGACACCTTGTTGACGCAAGTTAAATTAGAAACCCCCCAAATTTGCAACTTCCTTTGGCAGTGCTACAGGCACCCATCAAAATTAATATACAAGGAAAATCTTTTGGAGTCCGCCGTTGGCTGTCAACAAGGCGACCCTCTTGGACCACTCATTTTTAGCTTAGCCATTCATCCAATTATTAGCCAGCTAAATTCTAAATTAAACATCTGGTACCTAAATGACGGAACCCTAGGAGGCGACGTACACACTGTCTATCAGGACCTGGCACTTCTGAAGACCAAATTTTCATCCACCGGCCTAGACCTTAATCCAAGTAAGTGTGAAATTTTTATCAACGATACTTTAGACCAATCCGCAATACTTTCCAAATTTCAAACCCTGGCACCCAGTATAACGCATATTAAAAAAAGTACTCTTAGCCTTCTTGGGTCCCCAATATTTGAAGAAGGTTTTGATTCTTTTATTCATGAAAAAATTCAAAATTTTAGTGAAATTTCGGACCGCCTGCTCAAAATTAATATACATTCGGCTTTCACTATTATTCGATACTGTCTTTTTGTGCCTAAGTTCACACACGCTTTACGTTCATCGCCTTTTTGGAAAAACCCAAGCCCACTAGTCAATATTGACAAAATTTTACAAAACACCCTAAGCAACATTTTAAATGTGGCTCTGAACGACCGAGCATGGCTACAGGCGACATTACCTGTTCGCCTGGGTGGGCTTGGCGTACGCAAAATTTCCGACGTGAGCTTACCAGCATTTCTGTCATCGGTCCACAGCACTGCAGAATTGACCAGGAAAATCTTAGCACCCACACTGGTCGATTCTGAGGTGCCGTGTAAGATCGATGCCATTAATGCTTGGAAAATGGCTTGTCCAAGCACTGAGTTGCCCCAAAATTTATCCTCTCAGAGGCAGTGGGACGGGCCACTTTGCAGCGCAGTACGAGAAAATCTCCTAAGCACATCGTACAATGCTGCAGAGCGTGCTCGTTTGCTGGCTGTGGGAGAGTGGGAGTCGGGGCTCTGGCTTCAAGCACTGCCATCGTCCAACATAGGTACCATGTTGGACGATACGACCTTCCGCCTCGCTTCTTGCCTCCGTTTAGGTGCGCCGTGTGTCACTCCACATCGTTGTCACTGTGGGGAGGCGGTCGACAGCCTTGGTCACCATGGCCTATCATGCAGCAGGAGCGCAGGTCGTATTTCACGACATAGCAACCTGAATGACATTCTCCGTCGGGCTCTTGTCACCGCTGGCGTTCCAGCCCAACTTGAACCTCAGGGTTTGGCATGCATCGATGGTAAAAGACCAGATGGAATGTCTCTACTGCCTTGGAAGTTGGGTAGGCCTTTGGTATGGGAAGCAACGTGTGTCGATACCCTTGCGCCATCTCATCTTTCTTGCACAGCGGGTTGTGCGGGCGCTGCTGTTGCCACAGCGGAGACTCTGAAACGGCGCAAATACGTAAATCTCGTAGGGGATTATGTATTTGAGCCGTTTGGAGTCGAAACGTTGGGGTCATGGGGTCCAAGTGCTAGATCTCTCTATAGAGAGCTTGCGAAGAGACTTGTCGACGCCTCGTGTGACCAGAAGGCTGGTATGTATCTAGCTCAAAAAATTAGCATTGCCATACAGCGTGGCAATGCTGCCAGTCTTCTGGGCACGTTCCCAATAGACGGCGATGTGGAGGACTTTCACGACGCCCTTTGAATATATATTTTCTTATTTATTTGTATTGTACTTTAATATTTTAATTTAATTTTAGTTGTAGTATTTAAGTAGTTATAATTGTGTTATCCTAATATTAATTTATTTTGTTATTTAAATAAATGCACTTGCAGTATTTATGGATCACACAAAGTGTTGTCTCGTGTGGGGATCGAACCCACAACACTTCGGCACAGTGTCAAGTGGTGAGGCGGCTGCTTAAACCACTACGCCAACCGTGCAGTCGACAATATTCGTGAATACCAGCTATCCCAGATGCATTATTATTTGTTGTACACATAATACTCCTTCCTCCCAACATGTCTGGACTTAATTCTTCCTCTTATAATTTGTTTGTTTTTCGTGTGAGTGTGTGGCCAACTCTGGTGTCGGAGTTTTCAGACCGCCCGAAGGCCTCCGACATGGCCTAACGATCCTTGTACTCAGACAAGAACCGGGACCGACAGCTTTACGTGCCCTCCGAAGCACGGTAGCGCTCAGATGAAAATGCCACACACGGTCACCCATCCAAGTGGTGACCTGTGCAAGCGTTGCTTAACTTTGCCGATCTGTTACGAACCGCAAGCCAAGTCTCGCTATGAGCGCTACCTCTCTTATAATTGAGACATCATTTATATTTACATCTAAATCTGCAAAATCAAGAGAAGGTGATATTTCTCTACACATCTCAATTCTATATTGGCCATGTAACCTTGTATGTTCTCCATAGTAAGATTGAGGTTGTCGGAGTTGATAGGTTCCTAGAGCAAATAAGACAAGGTCTTCATATTGTAGATGTGGGAAATATATTAGATCACTATTTCTATCAGCGGTCATATTAATAAAATTGGAAGAACGTCTATTAAAATTATTATTATCAACAACATCTGCCAGATTATTATGAAAATGCATTCTTTGGTTAATATTATTTAATATTTGAGAAGCATTTTCCCGGTTTCTTAAACGTACACCAAATATATTAAGTAAAGCCGCTGCAATTTCAAAATCTTGCATCATATGCGGTATCGATTTGTGAAAAAATTCTTGTCGAAACAATTTAAAATCACGTTTAAAATGGCCATTAACGTCATCTACCACCCATCTGCATAATGTTACACAACGTGTCCTGTAAGCTTGAGGTGTGGTTAATTGCCTTTCTCCGTCTAACAGCGATTCTGGCATATGTGGCTTATATTCACATTCTTCTAATAAATTAATACAATCGCGAAAACCTCGGTCCAAAATAAAAATATCACCTTCTTGGAAATAACGTCTCAAAGGCAAGTTTTCATTGTTGAATAAGGAAGTCATAATTTCAGCATCTGAAGTAGTGGCTTTATATGGGCCAAAAAAATCCAAAATATAACCATCACACAGCACTAACATGAATGGCTTTAAAAGATTTCTATATTTGTGCAATGAATATGATTCTTTGTGGAACATATAATTAGCACTCTTATGGGCATATATATGTGCCATCCCAAATAACAATGGGATGGTCTGCTTCTACTCCAGAATTATATATTCCATGGGAAATCAACAAATTATGATTTAAATCACTTTGTCTGCTTAAATGTTGGATACCCAAGTTATTAGGCACAAAGTATTGCACAAATTTCTCCCTAACATTATTCATTAATCTTTCAAGTGTTCTGCAGGGTATACCCTACCTTTCCTTTCATCTGAGTCCCCATTTCTTAATTTAATTAAATATGCTACTAAGCCAGTTACTCCTCGGTGCATTGCTTGAATCTGAGGTACATTAATTAGTAAGTTACTAAACTTCTCTTTAGTTAATCCAAGCCAATACTGAAATAAATGATCATCAATATTAAGGGGATCATTAAAATCAATTATATTGTTCTTACTAAAATTAATATTTGAAAACATATGTTCTATTTGCTCAACTGTGAACTCTGCTCTACTGTTTTCTGAATTATACAAAGTATCCCAACTATTGGCTAGTAAGTGTTCACTACAGATCCTAGCATGAGTTGGTTAATAATAATGATGATCAATTATGATTGTAATTCGCAAATCATCAGAAATGCGATGTAAATCCTGACTAGTGTAATTAGAAAAAGTGCACCTAGTAGCAGTATTGGATGCCCGTCTACAATTTTGCATTGTGACAGTTAGAACTCGTACAGGTACAGGTTGTATAACTGCTACAACTTCAGGCATCCATTCTGATTGAGATGAAGCAGATGATGCACTGGGATTGGGTACCACAATCTCTACTTCATCAGATCTTTGTAAATCATCAGATCTTTCTAATGGTAGTATTGAGATTCTTCTTCAATACTATTTAAAAGTAGAGTTATTGGTGCCCTCGCCGGTGGCTCTGCCTCCATACGTTGAGCATTTCTTCCTACTTTCATCCAGCATGAATGACAAACTCTGTCTGTTGCAGTTAGCTAAAACAAAAGGATTAAATTATTAGATGGGTCAGTACATCTTTGCTTCAGAAGGGTATAAGTATTAATTTCCATTTAAGTAAGACTAACTGTGCCTAAAAAATATTCTTAAGGTATAAATAGCAATTTAAATAATCCTGCTGTCTGACTCACCTCATTTGATTGTATAGAATTCATTATGATGGTTGCCATCATTTGTTGTAGTTCTGAAGGATTGCTGCGTAATACTTGGTCACTTTTTCTGCGAAGTATTGAGCATCCACACATTAAGCATACTTTGGAGTATCCCACTGCTCGAGTATTACTACTGCCAGGCAGCTACTATCATTGCTTGCATCTCCATGAATAATTTCATTAACTCTCATCATAAAAATGTCTAAACAGGCCTGGCAGACATAATCATTATCTGTAACCTGTGAAACAAAATTAAAAATTGTATATTAATAAAGAAATATAATACATGTACATCATAATTAATCATTGTTAGGTATATGTTTGTAGAACACATTATGTAAAAAGCATTAGAATATATTTTTTATGTATGTAAATCAATATGTAAATTAATATATTATGGCAGTGGTCGGCAACCTTTTGGTAGGCAAGGGCCAAATAGAGATAAAGGTGGAGCGGGAGAAGCATGGGCTATTTTTCCCCGACGAGACTCCTGGAGAGATTGAGATCTCGTATTAGGCTCGGTAGCAGGCCGCACGGGCCACGGACAACCGCTGTGTTATGGTATTCTATGTATAAGAAAATAATAAATATAACTTAAAATCCTTTCGGCAATAAGAGACACCACTCGTGTGTCTTGCTCTAATACAATGTGTCGCGCAATGCAATTTACACATATCCCACAGTTAACACACAGAATGCGTGAAGCCATTTTGCCAAAGATTCAAAACGTATAACTTCAAGGCCAATAAATAAAAGCCAGGTCAACTAGAGTAGAAGATTCAATCGGAGTCCGTAAGCAATGCTAAATATCCAAAAAATAAGAAAATAACACAAAAGCGCACAGAACACTATGTCACCGCCAAAACAACAACACGGTCTGCGCGGGAGCGCAGCAGTCATACCCACAGAGTACATGTCATTGTTGGAAAATAGGGATCTTCTCAGACGATCGATTTACAACAGAATCGATTTTGATATTTAAAAAATATGGTGTTAAAAACGGTTTATATTTTTAATACCATGACATTGTATAAAAAGTTAGTTTTTGAGTATAAATAGTTTAATTTGTTTCATATCACCTGAGTTATAATTTATTATTATAATGAAATAAAATAGATTTGAATTAAATAAAAAAACATGGACATCTCTATAGATTCTAATACTTTTAAATGCGTTTACAAATATGTTGTTTTATAATGCGATCTGTTCAAAAATAATATTTTTTTGATGAGATATATCTCATGACTCCCTGCTTTTAAAAATAAAATGATGACATCCGATAATTACAATAACAACTATTAACGTATTAGTGATAGTCCTATGTCGGAAACAATTATTGATATTTTCCGGTACAAAGTGACCATTGTTCTTTGTGTGCATTACCTATTTCTGTTAAAGATTAACCTGTGTATTTAAGGATTGTATAATGTTTATATGTAAGTTGTATACTTACCTACTTCTATTATTGTGTACAATTTTATATTTCGTAAATTTAAAGTGCTACTGTATGATAACATAATGTGTCATTGTAAGATTTTAACTATTGGATTATATAACTAGTAAAATATGTCATGTGAACTTTAATGAATAATTGATATCCACATACTTACCTATTATTATTTATTGACTTATTTGTTGTGAGAGAAAGCTTATTAAGAATAAGCCCTTTGGTGGGCGGTATGTTCGGTCAATTCATATACATATAGATGACACCTATAGCTACCTAAGCATGAATACATAATCTGTGAAGCTTGTTAACAACATTATTTAAACTAGTAGTGTCCAATAGATCGCTGTACTAAACAAACGTATTTTTATTTCAAAACCCAAGCAAGCAAAAATCAACCTTATCACTTGAACACTTATGTTTGAGGAAACAGAGGAGAGTGTCGATAAAGGCGGTAAGCAAAGTCAAAGTCCAAATATTTTTGTCATTTAGGCCACAAAGTGACGCTTATGAACGTCAAACATTTGAGTTAATTACAAAATGATTCAACATTTACATTTACTGCCACGTTCGTAATGCAATAGGTAGAACCACGAGACAGAACGGGCAATAAAACTCGTGGCCACTTTTTTTTAACTGCTGCAACTGTTTCACATTGTGAGTTATCTACTAATGCAAAAATTAAAAGTTATTGATATCATACTCAAGCAATAAATTATGTTCATTTGGTAAGCCTCCCAAAGTGAATATGGTGAAACAGGAGTATCCACTTACGTCTTTTAATGTAGAAAACTCGCGAACATGTCCGTTCATGGCTATGGTGGAACAGCATGTCCCGGAAAGTAACGGTATATCAACCTGCAGCAATTTATAATCTATTAGTTTGCAGCTCATGACCACGAGTTACCCTCACCTTACAAATCCGATAAATTATAATAAAAAGAGTAGAACAAGAATGCAAATTTTATTATTTTATTTAATTTATTTTCCACAATACAAAATGACAATGTTTTGCTCCATAGCCATTCACTCAAACCTCTCGGGGCTTATGTGTGAAACGGCGAGTCGTATTACGTACACATTCTTAAGATATTATAACTAAGTAACTACATCTTTAAACATTTTGCGCCAAATAAAATTTCTTCAATTTATACTTAAAACTTTTCGAATTTGTTTTATAAATATTTTGTAATTCAGTTGAAATTTTGTTGCATAAAAAGAGAATACGGTAATTAACTACACTATAAAACTGCTTATTGACCTAATAAACAAAAAATTGACCTAATAAATGAATATATAACTCCAAGCGTACTTGTCGTCAAGATACTCATTTAGACTATAATATGTCTTTAGTAAAAGATTATTTTTAACTATTGTCTGAAACCACCTTAACGGCAAGTCTAAAATATTACTTGGTATTTTATTATACATTCTTATACTAAGCCCAATAAAAGAGCTATGCGTTTTGTGTAAACGGAAATACGATACACATAATTGGTGCTTGTTCCTAGTATTAATATTGTGTATGTTACTATTCATTTTGTAAGAATTTATATATAGGCGTACATATATAACACTGGTATAAATATATTGTGATGCTACAGTAAGAATACCAGTATTTCAATTTTTTTCTTTGAGTGAGACTCTTGTCTTTAACTGGTAAATGGCCCTAACTGCTGGTTTTTGTAATAGGTATTAAAATATTTTCGATGTCAGCAGCCCTACCCACAATAATATGCCATAATTATGACATAACACTATGAAAATAGCTAAAATAAACCAATCTAGCCGTATCGACATCAGTCAACCTACGAACCTTCTTAATGGTATAAGCAGCCGAGTTAAGTTTCCCTGAGAGATATGTAACGTGCGCACCCCACTGTTATTTCGAATCAAGTATTATTCCTAGAAATAATGTAGATGCAGATGTGTCGAGTACATCATCATTTAGAGCTATACCGAAACCTTGGTCCTAACCAAGGTTTCTGACATTAGGCAGAGCAAACTTAATACATTTTGTTTTTTATTTTGGCGTTCGGCACTAGATTGTTTACCTTAAACCATTTAGTTACTTGAATGAGCGCACTGTTTATTTCGTTAAAATGTTCCTTATTCTAAGTTAGCATAAGAGCGTTTCATGGCAGACACAATGCAATGCAAGCTTCCGAAAGGTCGCAAAACATACCAATAGCCTTTTGGGCGTTCTCCCATGCACTGAATATGTGTTTAAGTAACACTACTCCTGCATCTGTTGTCGAGTGACCCTTGGTAAAACCATATTGCTTACTATGAAGGAGGTTAATAAGATTAAAATGTCTAAGTAATTGCTTGAGTATGATCTTTTCAAAAATCTTACAAAAGGCAGGTAATATTGATATTGGCATAATGAGAAGATAGAACGAACGTTGAAGAAGTTCGTTGACATGAGACGCCTACGACACCTTAGCCAATATTACTCGCATGAGTGGATAATCCACCAAATTAACGTAGGTGGAAGTAAATATCGATGAGCAATCAAGTACTCAAACGCATGAGCGTTTGAGTACTTGATTGCTCATCGATATTTACTAAAAAGCTCGACTTAATATGAATTAAATCGAGCTTTTACCTTAGAGTGAATGTTCAATCGTTAGGGTTACGAGTTTAATAGAGTCAGTAGGGAGACCAGTAGATTTCCTCGTTGAGTTTCTTAGCTTTAAACAAATTGGGCTCCATTGACTTTTGAAGTGATGTCCCTATTTAATTGTTATTGTCGTTTTTGCGTTGCATTTGTGGTACATGATCGAGCTAGCGGTTGTCATGAAAGTCGTAGACAAGCAAACATTCTATATTTGGTTTAAGGACTCCGAACTCTACAGCGGCATTTGCGGATTGATAGATATGTTCTTGTAGTAAATAAACACTCATTTCTCACTTGAACCTCATCTACTTTATCAAAATTGATAAATTAGATGAGGTTCAAGTAAGTATTCAAAAACAATAAAGTAAATGAATTTATAGGCTGTATTAACTAAAATTATATGCTAAAGATCTTATTGAATAGAATTTGTTGTCTTATGCGACGACAGTAATATACACAAATAAAAAAGTGAGTAAATCATAAAAATATAATCAAAGAAGCCGCAAATTCCAGTGGCAGAGGGTTCATAAACGACCAGTGTTGATATTTTAAATTAAGTTCACCTCAGTTAACCCTCCATCGCTCACGTCCGTAACTTTTTTTACGAGCGGGCTAACTTCTAAAGGCAACGCTTCTTAAGGTCAAGCTAGCCCAAAGGGCATGCATAAAGCAGGGCCGACAAAAACTTTTCCATTTAACTTGTCCCGTGACATCCTGATTATATCTACTTTTAGTGTACCACCCTGGTTTCACTCGGGACCAATTTTTGAGTGACTTGGGCCTCTACAGCCATATTTTCAGGCTTTCTACAGAATAACATGAAAACGTAGTCTAAAGCTTTTGTCCCTAAATTACACCCAAAATTTTACCAAAACATGTTTTTATGGCCTCGACTATAATACAGCAGTCCTTGGGAAAAGTTGGCACAAACAAACGGACGTTTTATTTTTCTCGTTATAGCGTAGTACTTATCAAAAATTCTCGAGAAAAATTGTACAAGTTAACTAAATGTAACGAAGTTAGATTAACTACATAAAATACAGATATTTTGCTAATTCGTTCGGTATTTTTAGCCCCAGGGGCTTAAAAAGACTTTTGAGTTATTATTTTGAAATTTTAATTTGGTTTTATCTTAAATCTGTGGCTGTCCTTTTTTGTTTTGATATTAAATACCCCGGAGGAAAGTCTGCAGGTAAAAGATTTATTTCTGAATTGTCATTGTTTTGTTCAATTCGTTTGTATTTATTTTGGTATACTCGTACCTACAGTGTCTTAATTAAAGAAATGTATTCTTATAGAATTGTAATTATGTGCATTAAGCAATGAATTATTACAAGACCATAATTATTATTATAACATTCTTATGTTATAATAATATGATGTTGCACTTTTTAAATTTAATATCATTAACATTGTTATTCAATTAAGTTCATCTTAACTTGTGACTGGCTACTTTGAGACTCCATTTCATATATTCTTACAGATTTCATATAAATGGCATAAAAAGAGACAATAAGTTGGAGCAAATTAAAATTAAGTAAAATTAAAATACTTATTTTCATCCGAAAATGGTGTCCAGTGGCCTATCATTGGAGAGGCCTACATCTAGCAACGGCCTACAGCTGGCTGATATGAATTATAACATAATATACACTATTCAAACTATTAATGCTGTGTTGTAAACGAAATTATCCGTTTACTAACTCTTTACAGGCAGGCTGATGATGATGATCTTTTCACGAGTTGTGGCAATTATATTTACTAGATCATTTAAGTAACATAAGGACTAAAACGTAAATACCACGAAGTACTAATATTATTTATCATTTTTCATAAATAAAATACAAGACAAAATATTTTTATATTTATTTTTTGCGATTACTTGAAAATGCATTAGGAAATGAAATATCATGTTGAGTTATTGCTGAGTTATTGTGCAATAAAAATAATGTCATCGTTTTTACTGCATGGCCCTTAAAACTTTATTTAGCTCCGAAGATGATCCATTTAAGTAACTAGTACCTTATAAAATTGGAGGCTTATGGATAAGTTATTATTTTCTTTTAGTACCTACGATATCTAAACGAGATAATTTCGGTCACTCTAAGGCGTAGATATTTTTTACTGAGAAGACCAACACTTACTTATGATATGACTGAAATTGGAAACCTATAGTATATTATAAAATATAATTATCGCTTATTAATGTGCAAGTTTTATTCCAAATAATGTATTGAAAAACAATTGTAAGCTAAATTATTTGCGTTTTGAAGGCGGTTTTGGCATACTAAGAATGTATAAACAGCTGGACGTAAAGAGTATTGTCTTTACGTCCAGCTGTTATATTACGGGTATTACGGGTATTAAGGTGCTCGTTATATTACATAGCAAAAAAACGCCGTTTACAAAATATAGCAGAAGCAGTCTGCTTTTTATTTCTACTCCAATCTGTTATGCTATCTGTATTTATTTCGGACGAAGGTTACTTGAGTATAGAGAAGTAACGCCATCTATGAAAAAAATCGATATTAATACAATCTTATGGCATAATTATGGTAATATTATGATCGATGTTACCTGTTAGTTCTATTGCGTCGCCACAAGATGTCTTCGTGTCTTGTACATTTATATTAATCAACTTTTGCTCCAAAATTAAAGCGAAAATCAAATGCATACTGATTACATACCGTCATGTGATTTTGCTCGCTCTTTCTTTCGCACAGTTTGAGATTTGCTATCTCTATCAAATGTTGCAAAACGAAAAAGCGCAAGTATCGCGGATAAAAAGTATTTCAAAAGCGCAGTTCGTTTTCAGCTCTGTTGTCAGCGTGCTGTGTTACAAATTTGTGTTATAGCTCTCGCGCATTTCGTTTTGAACTTTTGAATATTTATCTTTATGTCTATTCTGTCGCGTGTATACATACTTGTACATGGTTAAATGTGTTGTTAATTATTTGTTAATATTTAGTTTAAGAGTAATATAGTTAGTGAATACAAAATAATAGTTGTAAATATGCCTAAAGTTAGACAAGTGTGGAACCATTTTGATGTTTGTTGTACGACGTTGTGGGCAAAAGCTAGTTTCTATATAAATTAAAATCCGCACTAGATACAACGAAACAACACTCCGTTACATATCTGCTATCTGTTGACTTGCACGCAAATAAAAAGTATGCCGTTATTACGCTAAAAACTAGCAAAAAATAGCATAAAAAATGGTTTTTGGTTTATAGCCGTTGTGAATATGCCTAAAAAAGAATGACATTATAATAAAATGCCTAAATTAATATTGATTATACTTCTATAGAGTAAAAATATAAATACCTATTATAGTAAAGTAATCTAATTGTACGTGACAAAAGGTATTCTTTAGAATTTCAGGTGCATATATCGGCGGCGGCGGCCACAGCTGCTGCAGACAAACCTGCTGCAGCAGGCGTCCCTGACGCGCGCACTCGCCACACTCAATTGTATTGACAGAGAGATAGACATTTTTAATTGTACTCTGAGTGAATGTACAAGGTGCTTACTGACTTAACTGAATATAATTTGCTAGGTTATGTAAAACATTAAGTCCCACTTGCGTAACGTTTGATTTAAGTCACTCCTTAATTTAAATTTGTTGAACAGAATTAACAGCATAAAATAATTTAACTTAAAAGTATTTAGCGTCCTTTTGCACAACGACAACAACGCTTAGATTTATTTAAACATTTTATGAGGTCGGTAAAGTAGTTTCTACGTTTTGTTTCATGGCATGATGACATTTTGTTACGATTTTAACGATGTTATGCGTATGCTTTTGCATAAAACAAAAAGCATTGTCATCGCCTAGCAACGAAGTTACACAATTGTCATTTCGTTGCTAGGCGATGACAATGTTCATATATTATTGGGCAATACAAATAATAACTAAAAACTTTTGAGCATTTAATTAACAATAACACAAGTAGGTACATTGTTATCAGTTATATCATCATCAGGTCAGCCTAGAGACGTCCACTGCTGGACATAGGCCTCCTCCAAGGTTCTCCACACAGACCGATCTTGAGACGCCCGTATCCAACCGCTTCCTGCAATCTTAACGAGATCGTCGGTCCACCTTGTGTGAGGCCTACCCCTGCTGCGTCGTCCGGTCCAGTTATTTAATTATAGATAATTCTCGTCGCTAATGGCAAGTTGCCAACGTCAGTGTGACAGTTCTTAAATGAAATTAGCCACTAAACAGCCGATTTTCGGTAATTAATTTTGACAGTTCTTAAATCATATTATTCGACAAATTTTTCGTTGTGCAAGACGCTAGTGGTATTTAATATCTTTTTCTCGTTAAATACATCTTAATTCAATTTAAGAATCGTTGTGCAAGTGGGCCTAAATATCTATACACTGTTATTAGTTTGGACACATGGAGAGGATGGATGACGAAAGATTGACCAAGAAATTATATAAGTCAAGTGTAAATGGGACAGGAGGAAGGGAAAGACCTAGACGGATGTTCTCTGACCAGCTTGGGGACATCCTACAAAAAGGACAGGTTAGAAGTACCCTTAACGGAAGAGCATGGATGAGAAATTTGATGGGAGTGAATGAAGCAATAGAGATATGTCAGGATCGTTGCAAATGGCGTTCCGTAGTCTCTGCCTACCCCTCTGGTAAACAGGGGTGAGTCTATGTATGTATGTACTGTTATTAGCTGCACTATTGTATTAGGATTTATGTTGTTAAATAGTGGCATCTAAGATAAAACAATAAAATATATAAATATTTACATTTAGCTCTCGTGCAGTAAACTGGTAACTCTACAATTTTAAGCAACGAATTAATTGGTGTCATCATTGTCTTGCCCTGGTCTCAATTTATTTGGGTTCGGCGCAGTATGTCCTTCTCTTCCATACTTCTCTGTCACCAGTCATCCGATCATTTACCCTTTTCTCTTTCATATCCATCCTCACACAGTCCATGCATCTTTTCCTTGGCCGTCCTCTCCCTTTTCGTCCTTCGAATCCCAACGAATTAATTGGTGTAATTAATGTAAAATCAAAAGTTGCTCTAGTAAGAAACGGGAACTACTGGATGCAATATCACTGTATCATAATGTATTCATATATACGTTTGGAATAATAGAAATAGCAATTAGATAAAATAATGAGACATTGACAGCTAAAGATGGCCTGAAAAATGCTCCAATCACAAGATTCTAAAATTGTTAGGATTCTTTAATTGATGGTACAATGGGCAGAACAGTGTACTCTACATAATAAATGTATTATACATGATCTTACTAATTAATACATTGGTTAAACACTGTTAAACGTCACGTTCTGTTTCGCGTCAACGATAATCAAATGTCCACAGCATATAACATGTAAAACCATTATACTGGCGATGAAAAAGAGCGGCCATGAGTTTTATTGCCCGTTCTTTCTCTGCCTATTTGGTTCTACCTATTGCATTGCGAACGTGGCAGTAAGTGTAAATGTAGAATCATCTAGTAATTAACTTTCATTTTTGATGTCCATAAGCGTCACTTTGTGCCTAAATGATGCTGATGTGAATATGTGAATGAGAATGAACTATGAATAAATGATTTTGACTTTGAATTTGACTTGTATTTACTAGAGCAAGCAGGTTCTCGTCACAGATTGATTTCCTATCACATAAACGTCAAAGTAGTAAAGTGAAAACGAAAATATTTGTTCAATAATTACTATAATTAGGCAATCAAAAGGTCAAAATTAAAAGCATCTTAATGAACAATGTTTAATTTATTCCAAACACAGCAGTCAATGGTTTAGTCAAAGCTTTATATAAAAACCGATAAACTTCATTATAACACATTTTACGTTTATAAAACCGCAGGGTATGAAGGTATTTTCACCTGTAGCCGCTTAGGTTTTAGCCCATCCCTAACATGTCCATTATCATCTTATCCCGAGCAACAGTTACTCAAAATAACATTAATAACAACACATTAGATTCGCCAGTCAAGTGCGGTGTTGCAGTTAATTATAACAAATCATACGGGTTACGGTGTATGGGGAAGGAGCAACACGGATCTCATCGTTTATCATTCCAAGTGAAGGAGTTACGAAACAAATTACTTGAGTGTGTATTTTCTGCATGTTTTAGTCGCAGTAAGTTGAAAACTTCAAACCACTTTTCCCCTTAGTAGTACGGCATTTTAAAACTTAATGTCACGTTTCTGAATATGCGATGATCATTAATAATTATTCACTTTTGTGTATCTGCTGTACAGAGTTGAAAGTTATGATACCGATACGATTAGCAAAAATCCATAAGTAATTAATTATTCTTTGCGTGTTGATATGTCGCCTATAATAACAATATTGACTACTTGCAGGTCGCATTTTAATCGGAATGGTTTCCTCCCTACTAAAATATTAATCCTTATACATATATGTAGATATCCAACGTTATTTACAATTTATACCTACAACCGTGAATTATTTAACGTTGTATAAGTGTTACTACTATAAAATGATAATAAGTAAACGGCAAAATTACATTACAATAGATATCAAACGTAAACGTCACGTTTAGATACATAGGAGAAAACACAGCACAAAGTATGATTGCATATAAAAACAATCATTTCGGGTCTGTCACCGGTACCGTTAGTGACGACCAAGATCATTGCACGCACTTGTAAAATAAAAACTTGACAGTCAAGATATTAATTAAAAATTCGCAGGCTCCCTCTACATATTTTTATCATCCATTACTTCCGAGATTTACAAACTCTGGGGCTCTGAAAAGCCACTGTGCAAGAACTAAGGGATATATACAAGAGCGCTTTTCTCAGATAATTTTTATGGAAGGGATCAATTGGCCAACTTTTACTTCCAACCGGGATATCGGTCCGAAAAGTTTATGTTTAATTTCATGCTACATTTTTGTTGCGGCAATCATGTGGGGATCGATAGGGAGGAAGTCGCATTCACGCTGTATAATTACGATTTAATTGTTCTTCTAAGTTTTCTTAACAGATAACGAAGAAGACTTTTCCTGACAATTTTGTATAAGACTTTGGCTTACTAATTATGTTTGCAACGGAGCTAAGAACATCGCATTCACATACATCTTTAAGTCTAAGTGAATTTTGTGAGATATTTGTTTAAGATTTCTCTAAACTGTACCCATAAAATCTTTTACTGATTTGAAATTGATCGTACTTTGTTATGTATTGTAAGATATTAATAATTTCTAGTCGAAGTACCATCTGTCAACTATCAGAAAAATATTAAGATATTAAGATGTACCGACTTTATCATCAACCATTACAACTTGTCGCATCAAATTGTGTATTAATTAATATCTCTTGACTAAGCAGTATTGTATAAGATATCATATGTGTCACCGGCCTTTATTAGCCAAAGAAAATTCCTTTCTTTATGACTTTGTTGCCTTTTTATTTATTTAAGCTTTCAAGCAGATGGCTCTTGATATTTATTTAGTTTTATTAAAACGTTTTTGGATAAATATTTACAAGGAAGCTTACGTATGATAGTCCTCACTAAACAAAACACTTCTTATAATTTTGAGTAATTGTCGTTTTTACGATTATTTCCGCACAGTAGGACACATTCCTCTACAAACAAAAGTTTGACGCGCTGAAATATATAAGACCATCAATTTTGTATTCATTTAAAGACTTTTGTGTCAATGTGCTTTGTGCCTTGCAACTCAATTAAGTTTTTGTCCTTCCTACGTAGCAAATATCAAAATATGTATACCGAATTGAGACCCAATTTGACAGACGGACAGCATATCAACAAGGCAAAAAAATAAGTATGTACAAAAGCTTTTGTTGTAGTGGATAAAATGTATCTATTATTTATGTATGCATTGATAGACGGGCAAAATATATATTTTGTTATTGTACTTAATAATTTAGAAATTATTATGACTGTTTATATACGAAATTAGATACAAGTCCGGACAAACTTAAGTGACTTCTTACTCTCAGAAACTTACATTACTAAAATATTTTAAATATAATTATGTAGTCTGCTGTGTTCACCATCCCTGGTATTCGTAATACTCTGATAACACAATCAAACACTCCATACATATAAAACAATCTGCATATTTTTGTTTTATACGGATGGAAATACCTGCGTGTTTTCTACTTCCTTTCAAAGCTAATAAAAACATCACAGTATTTCCACGACGGAGTAGTCTGAAAGATATTTCTCATTCATCTCTTACTTTCTACGAGTACGTTGCCCTAGTAACGAAAGGTGAGGAGTGCGCGGCCTTGTACTATAATTATAACGATTTGTTTATCGAAGAGACATAACTATAGGCAGCTACCGATTTCCAAAGAACGTCTTTGCCAACCACTTTAAGCGTCAAACAGCGAGATTACTCATCCCCGATATAAGCATCATTTTTAAAATACATTTAGATATTTTTTTTATGTTTTATTTACGATCTTTTTAACATTTATTATTTTATATAATCTTTTAAAGCAAATTTGTATGTTTACATAAATCCAAATGTATACTAATATCATAAAGGATCATGATGAAACCTGAACCGATTTTAAGTATTTTATTTTATGCACAGAGAATAATAATTAAATTATAGTCCAAGTTTTTCTAATTTCTATTTCGAATTTCGAATAGTAAAATTTGTATATTATGTTCATAAGTAGGTATAATCATTTTATGATCTCATGATAATAGCGGTGTATCTTTTAGTATATGGTGTTTTAATGCCTTTTTAAATGTGAGTAGTGATTTTTTTCTTTATTTGTTTTGGCAATTTGTTGTATAGCTTTGCGCCCTCAAACAATAAATTGCTTTTCCAATAGTTTGTCCTAGGTTGAATCAAATAAATATTGTTTGCTTGTCTTGTTACTATTATTTGACACTGTATTCTTTGTAAAAGTTAACTGCGAGTTTATGTCTATGGTTAAGATTTTACGGATGAGAATACTTGTATATTTGGGCAATATTCATTAATTTTGTTTCTGTGTAAACCTTTACAGAAGGATTAAGTAGTGGTAAATAGTGTTTTTATTATTTTATTTTGAGCTATTTGCAATGTTTTTATATGAGATTTAGCGGCTGTTCCCCAAACCTCAATCAAATCTCCTCAATCTATGTGTGACTTTACTAGGGAATTATAAATGGTATAACGCCCATGCCTTGGAAAACACCGCACCACACCACGGAGTGCACCCCTTAATGACGTTAGTTTATGTAGTATAGGGGGCTATATGGGGTTTCCACCTTAGTTGGTTATCTAATGTTAATCCAAGATATTTTTCTTTATTGACTTTATGTATTATTTGATCATCGATAGTTAAGTTTTATATTTGCCAATTTTTTTGTTTTTTGCACAAAATATGATAAAGTTCGTTTTATTTACATTTAAAGTAAGTAAATTGGATTTCAGCCAAATATGCAATAAATCTAAATCCTTTTGGGCTTCTTTAATTATAGTATTTATGGAACTCATCATCATCCTCTTAACGTTATCCCAGTTTCAATCTGGGGTCCGCTTTCTAGTCTAACCGGATTTGGCTGAATATTAGCTTTTCCACAGAGCGACTGCCTGTCTGACCTCCGCAACTCGAAGGGATAGCGATATTCCATGGTTTAGACTAGTGTCAGTTTGTTTAGAAGGTACTGACGCCCTGTAACGACTGTCAAAGATCTTCATGACAACCGGGACCGACGGCTTAACGTGCTCTCCGAGGCACGGAACAAGCGATAATTAACCATTCAATGCGCACATAACTCCGAAAAGTCATTGGTGCGCGCCGTGGATTCGAACCCGATACCCTCTGCATGGCAGTCTGTTGGTATATCCACTCGGCTATCGCCGCCTCTTTTCTTTTGCTTTGGCCATTTATGGAACTACCAGAGTAAAAAAGACTTGTATCGTCAGCGTAAAGTTCCATATCTCCCGTTAAGCCTATTTCGTTAATGTTGTTTATATACACGCTGATTTTTTATTTTAGGAAAAAAAAACCTCATGTCATGAAATAAAATCCTCTATTAATATTCAAAATCAAAATTCACCTAGCACCTAAACAAAAAAGTTATAAAAGTCAGTAACTGTTGGAAATACGTAGTAACGCACGATTATTTCAAGTTGTGTTCTCGAGTGCCGAGCGGTCGTGCCCTCGCTGCGCGCGCCGCCGCGCGCCGTCAGCTGTTACCTACAGCGGTTGTAGGTAGCAAGGATGGAGGGATAGCTTTAAGCATAATCAAGAAACCTATCGTTATTTCTTTTTACTTTTAGGAAATGTCATATGTGTAACCGAGACAGATGTATTGTATTTATTACCTCTTGAAATACTCAAGTCGCAATTTTTTCAAAAGAAGAAATGACTGTCAATAGTGATGTACTCATGCATTAATCTTTGATTGGTATTGGTATATAATTCGGTATGTAGAGACAAGATAAGCATTTGATTAATTAATATACCAGTAGTATATTATTTTACGAGCTTTTATTTAGAGTATAGTACTTAGGTGCCCACAAACAAACAAATACTGTAAAAAGAGAGGTAATAATAAGATATGATTCCTTTTTTTTTGGTGTCGGGTTGGAAAATCCTCATGGAGTCCCTCCGCCCTGGGGGAAGAGCGAAGGGGACTGTCAGACTCTTACTGACTAAAAACCAACCCGTATTCCTCACGTTCCCGTATGTCGGAGGGTCGGGTATCGCTAAAGCATTCCTCGCTACCCCCAGACGGGTATTGGCCCGCCAGATGGTCAGGCGGGCCCCGAACAAAACCCCCTTGGCGGCGGTTGAAGGTGTTGGGCTCCGCCGCCAAAACACTCAGCGGCCGCAGAGGATAGGGAGGACGGCAACGCAACACCACATCTCCTCTTCCTCTGCGGCCCCACCGCGACGCAACGATGGTGCGCCTCCATTTGGTCGCGGGAGATAGGGCGCGCGGCAACGCAACACCGACACGCCTCTCCTCCCGCGACCGCACCCAAATGCGAGGGACAGAAGAACTGTCCCTCGCACCCGCCCCTTTGGACGCATCCTGCGCAGGCCTCCATCAAGCCTACGCGGAGCGTCCCCTCCTGGATCCCTCTTAGCTACACCGCGGGCGACCAATCCACGGTTACTAAGCCCCCCCACCACGACAAGGTGGAGATCCCACAAAGATCCCACGGGGGGGAAGATATGATTACTGTCTTGAGGAGACTTGTCTTATGTCCAGCAAAGATAGTATTTTGGCTGAAATAATAATGCAATATTAATCGTAAATTAAAATTTTCTCATAAAATTACGAAGTTGGAAATCGAATTGACAATGTCCTTCTCTCCGGTAGGAGAGGAGCTTCGCGAAGCGGTAGCTTATTCACAGGAGGAATTCAAGTATCCACTTCGAACTGGTGGTCAGAGTATAATTTATCCACCTCTATGATGATTCGCTTTTCAGAAATTTCCATATAATATAAAGTACTTGCATTACAATAAAATGAAGTTTTGTCTAAACCGTACATTTGGTACAATAAGTAGGTTACTTGTTATTTGTAATTGTAAACGAATCCTCCAGGTATGTGCAATCAAACAAGTCGGACCAGTTCGAAAAAAATCCCTTGACTCGCTCATAGAGTCGAAGCACAATAGAAACTGGTTTTGTATACGAATGTCAATGTTTGTGTAAAGTAGCACTGGAAGCGACGATGTCCTGTTGAGCCATTCTCACCCTTATTGTGGTCTAGCGGACAGTTGTTCGACTGTACCTAGATAGGAACAGTATACAGTGCAGTTTAGCATTGCTCGGTATCACAATTTGACAATTTTCCTATAATCCGACAGAAAATAATTACCTTTAATTTCTCTTAAATTGACAACACTGAAACATAAATACAATTTTTGAAGGAGTGAAAAACTGCGCTATTAGGTTTATTTAACTAGTTGAATATTGCAATACCGACAAGACAGTTATACACAATTAAAAATCTATTATGTCTCGCAGTTCGCACTGATCAGTGCATTTGCAGTCAGCAAGTTATTTTATGTTCTCATTCTTTGTGACATTGTGTATTGGAAAATAATTGAAATAAAGTCAAAATAGTCAAAATCATTCATTTATTCCACATAGTGACGCACACGATAACCGGCAGGTGTGATACTATATGTTACATATATGTGTTACCAAAATGGGATGTACATGGACGGCAACAGTTAACATTTACGAACAATATTTAATTCCTGAGTTCCAGAAGTGCAAGCCATGTTCTCTCTTGAAGCTTTATTATCGCTTCTAAAAATAAGGTTTCGTTATTTCGGACATTTCTGAAAATTACAACACAAATCTGTTAATGATATACATAAATGTATATATGATTACTATAGCATATTTTAAGTTGCAATGTTGGTATATATTGATTGATAAAAATATAAGTAATAATAATAAAGTAGAAGTACAAACCTCAGTATTAGATATCTGGATAGTAAAAATAGTAGGCACAGCATAAGAATGCAAAACTTTTCTTTGAAATCCTTCTTGATAGCAAGCAGACGCAAAATCAAGCCGACAAAGTTTAGAAGAATTGGACTGTTGCCATTCTCCCTTTCTCATATTTCGGACCCAATTTAGTTTGAAACCTTCATTCTTTGGAAATCAACAAAAAATCACAATTAATAACAAATTATTCAAATTATACTCTTTCAGAAACTGGTTTTCTAACTGACAATTGTATTACAACACTATCCTCATATTTTTTATCGAAATATTTCTATTATATTTATTTCATTGTGACTAATGGAATAAAAATATGTGTCAACGGTGGTCATTATCTTTATCTTTAAGTATAAGCTTTACAAATATCATTGTAGAATTATTACGGCAGATATCTACAATTTTACTTATCATAATAAGTAAAATTGTAGATATCTGCCGTAATAATTCTACAATGATATTTGTAAAGCTTATACCGGTGGTAAGATATTTTTTGACCATTTTCGGTCAATAGTCCCATTCGGCTTTTACATCCGACGGCATTACAAACTATGGTCATATTTTAATATTTAGAAGTGATCATTTCTTCAATTGTAATATTTTGTAGCAATTAAAATTGCAGTTTATTTCGACACGGCTTACACTCCAGCTGGACGAACATCGACATGACATAAAAAATTTTTTGGCATATGTCATTCAAGGCTGTATAAAAGCTCTATGGCTATCACACTCGAACATATGCAGTTCTGTAATTAGAGAGAAAAGAGATGCATATACGATTTCTACTCTTTTTGAAATGCTCCCTCCATATGTACTTGCTCCTTGGTAGGTAGTTAGTGCTGACCGATAGTGATACGTAATTTACTTAGAAAACAAGATTTAGTTAATTACGATGCCAACAATTTTAAACACATTTTTATCTTCTTTTGTTTTCTTTTTAAGAACCCCTCCCGCATTAGGGTGCGGGCGGGGTTCTGACACAGGATTAGGATTTAACACTAGTAGAACACAGAAGTGACGAGGGACAAATTGCATCCGACCCCCGCACCCACCCCTGACGCCCCGCGTTGCGATGCGCGCACGCCGGGGGCGGGGTCTGTACATACAGTGCAATGTTTATCTGTGTGTGTCGTATGTTTAATATCTATTTGTGTACGTGTGTGGCACGATCGAACATTCATCAGCGCGCGCGATTCCTTTCATAAGAGTGGTAACTACGAACTCTCGGACCAATAACTTCTTTTTTTGTTACGATTTTTATAGCTTGGATTTCAAATTTTATTAGCTGGTTAGGTTCCATTAACCATTAGTATACAGATAGCTTTCGCTCCAAAACCAATAACAAATCAGCGTGTAGATTCAGAAAAGTAATGGTCCAAGAATTGAGCCTTGAGGAACACTGTAACTTATTTATTGAGGTTTGCTTTGCAGGTCACCTATCTTCACAACTTAATAGTGGTTTGTAAAATAAGACTGATATATTTTATAAGCTGAAGCTGTGATGCCGATTTGTACTAATTTCGCCATAAGTATGTCATGGCTAACTGTATCGATAGCTTTTCTCAAATCTATAAATATGCCTAATATTATTGTATTATTATCTATTTTTAATTTGATTGACGTTATTAAATCTGTTATGGCTACCATAGTATTTGACTTTTGCCTGAAACCATATTGTTTTTTGTATAGGAAGTTAATAGATGCTAGAAATTCACTAAATCGGTTGTGAAGTATCTTTTCGAATATTTTCAATAATATAAGTAGGACGGATATCGGTCTGTAATTACCACGTTCTGCTTTTTTTCGCGATTTATATATTGGATTAACCTTAGCTATTTTGAAAGAGTCTGGAAAACTTCCTTCAGTTATACATTTATTAATACATTTGGTCATATTTTCTACAATTAACTGCCTGTCACATTTGATTACTTTAGTGCTAATGCCGTCGATACCAATACTAGTATTTGTGTTTAAATTATTGATGATTTTAAGTACCTCTTCAGTGCTATTAGATTTTAATGTTTCTTTACTTTTTGAAGTTTGATATATTAAATTACTTGGTTTTGATATTTTACTAGCAAGTTCGGCTTCTTTATAGCAAAATACGAGTTAAAACATTCACATATCTGAGCATACAATACATCTAGACATATAAATAAAATTGAAATGTCTATCGGTGATTTCAAAATAACGATTTTTTTTCAAATACATATTATTATAATTAGTTACATGTCATAAACGACCTTTTTCATAATTTTGACCATGTATGTGATTGATTGAACAATTTTAAAGGCACTTTCATTTGAAGTTAAACATCGATAGATAGATAGATTTTGCTGTCGAAATTGCAAAAAAAATGCGGCTGAACCACTAAAGGTTATTACTTTAGGTAGTACTAAAAAGATAAGTCTCGTGTATTACTTAGTTACTCATCATCATGCATCGGACTGCATTTATGTAGTCCACTGACAGATATATGTAGACATCTCCAATCGCATGCTACTCATCCCGATTGTCGCCACCTCGTGTGATTTCATTTATTAATAGCCTACGCCAATTAGATGTGGTGTGCCGACCGGCTCCGTGTTCGGATCCGTGGTTTACATCATGCATGTGAATAGTATGTGCAATGTAGTACAAAATTGTAATATATACATGTATGCTGATGACACATGTTTATTATATGCAGACAAAGACTTAAATGTAATCGAAAATAAGATACAACAAGATTTTACTAATATAATAAAATGGGCACATGATAATGGCATTATAATCAATATAAATAAAACTAAATGTATGCATATTCATTCTCCGCATCTAAAAACTGTGGGCAGCTCACCGCGCATAGTGAGTCATAGCTACGAATGTCTGCACGGCGCCGCGGAGCTCGCATGCGCTGCTCGCGAGCATGAGCGGTGCGCGTGCGAGGCCATTGAGGTGGTGAAACAATACAGGTACTTGAGATTAGTCATAGATTCAAGATTCTCTTGGAAAATACATATATCAAGTCTGTGTGACAAGCTAAGATCAGTTCTTGTAAAGTTTCACCACCTTAGCCGTATATTAAGTAGGGCAACTTTGTATATGGTATACTATGCGCTGGTGGATTCATTGCTTTGTTATGGCTTGGCCAGCTACGGTCTTACATTTAAAACTTACCTAGATAGATTGAAATCTAATCTATACAAATAAGGTTTATGAAATTATTAGTAAATGAGAATATTAAAAATAAATGTAAGGCTAGTGATTATGAAGCGCTGTTTGTGGAATGTAACATGCTGCCAGTTCATGATAAGGTCAAATTAATGATTGCACTTGAACATTACTGTAATGATGAATTTAAAATCTATACAAAATGTACCAGATCGTGTAGAAATCATAATAACACTTTAAAAGTTCCCTCTTGTAACAACTACTTTGGTCAAAGCACTAGGAAATATCTTGTTCCAAAAGTGTTAAATGAAATACCAGATCAAATAAAAAATGATAGTAAGACAAAATACTCTTTTAAAAATAAAATGCACAAGTTGTTACTAGAAAACTTTACAAAATCAATATCAGACAAAACTTAATTCAAATATTTACCTCATTTAATATGTGTGTCAAAAGGTCTATTGCGCATTCGTGAATTTGGAAAAGGCTTACGATAAAGTGGTGAGGAATGAAATGTGGTCGGTGCTGTCAATGAATGGGGTGGACAGCAGCCTCATTCGAGCTCTGAAATCCCTTTATGAGGATTCTAGAGCTTGTGTGAGGATAAACGGGGCATACACTGACTGGTTTACTATCGAGAAAGGTGTTAGACAGGGATGTGTAGCGTCGCCGTGGCTGTTTAACCTCTTCATGGACAGTTGTTTGCAAGATTTAAAACATAGTGACTGCGGATTAAGGATGAATGGGTTACTCGTCAAATGCCTCCTTTATGCTGATGATCAGGTAATACTTGCATCTTCAGCGGAGGAGTTGCAGGAGATGGTAGCAATAATGCATGGTGCGTTAGAGAGGAAAGGAATGAAAGTGAATGTAAGAAAAACGAAAGTTATGGTTTTTGAAAAGGAGGAATGCGTTACGGCTTGTAATGTTTTTATCGATGAACAGCGAGTGGAACAAGTGAATGAGTTTGTTTACTTAGGTACGTTGTTTACAAGAGATGGTAAGAATGAAGAAGATATTGAAAGGAGAGTTAATGCAGGTAATAGTGTGAATGGAGCTCTGAAAGCGTTTATGAATAGTCAAAACGTGTCCAAAAAGGCACGTTTGGCTGTACATAGAGGTGTGTTAGTGCCTACCCTTATGTATGGTAGTGAAAGTTGGGTATGGCAGAAGAGATTTGAAAGTAAAATAAATGCTGTAGAAATGAGAGCACTGAGAAGTATGTGTGGTGTGTCTTTGACCGACAGAGTAAAGAATTGTGTGATACGAGAGTGGTGTGGGGTAAAAGAAGATGTAGTGACAAGCATTGAGAAAGGCATGTTAAGATGGTTTGGGCACATGGAGAGGATGGATGACGATAGACTGACAAAGAAGATATATATATAAGGCAAGTGTGAATGGAACAGGACAAAGGGGAAGACCTAGGCAGACGTTCTCTGACCAGATTGGAAACATCCTGAAAAAAGGACAAGTCAGAAGTACCCTTAACAGAAGAGCATGCATGAGAAACTTGATGGGAGTGAGTGAAGCAAGTGAGGTATGTCAGGATCGTTGCAAATGGCGTTCCGTAGTCTCTGCCTACCCCATCGGGAAACAGGCGTGAGTCTATGTATGTATGTATGTATGTAGACTGGATAATGTGTAAAAACAATCCAATTTTAATAAAAATGTTAACCTCTTTTATATAAGGGCCTACGTCCAGCAGTGGACTGCTATAGGCTAGTTAGTTACTTATGTCTACGCTAATAAATTGACCATAATTTTATAAATGATGTGCAGAATATATATATATATATATATATATTATGTTATTAAGTTATTATATAGGTATATTGTTATTCAGTTATTACATATGTGTGCAAAACGGGGGCTACATCTGCCAACAAACTGTTATACAGTTTGGCAGGGTAAACTATTTTGTTAAAAATGTTATCTACCTACCTGAATAAACGATTTTATTATTATGTTATTATAACTATGCAAATATTTGATGAAATCTTACTCTTTCCCTGCATCGCCGTACGAACGCGATAAGCCCAAGAACTACCAAACGTTTAACGTGGTTCTTCAGGAAGGCTGAAGTATATATCTCGCGGGCAGAACCGCCGGCGAAGCCGAGTTGTTAATTAAGAACTTTGTGAAAACAAATTGTAAAACCTTTGCTATGCCATTGTTACTAAAATTAATTAACATCGAAACAAATTATAACTGACTTATATATAGTCGTTTTAGGTTTAATTGCAGATGAAATCAATCTACGGTAAATATCACCTAACGTTACCTATAAGCTTTTCCAAATAAATATATTGAATATCGTTGATTTATAGGTATGCTAAAGAATTTAAAGATATGCAGGATTTCTTATATGTATAAAGTATAAGCCTGTTTTTCTAATAGCCACCGTTAATTTTTTATTATAACTAAACCTGTTACGGGTATGGTATCATATCCTAACAATGCATTAATATTTAAAAATAATAAAAGTATCTTTTAAGATTGATAATAATATTCAAACTATATAGTAAAATGGTTAATTTATTTTGCAATTAAGAATAATACGTATACTTTAAGTATAACTTGGTGTATCGGGGCAAAATATATTGAAACATTTGTACATTATCATACAGTTTTCCATTTCACATTCATCCATCACATTACATGACCTGACCAAACGACACCTTTCGAACAAATATGTTATATTCTGCATAATATATTTTTCGGGCAAAACTGATATCGTAAATCACAGTTACTAAGACATCCGTTTTGTGAAATAAACGTTTCTTTTTTCTTTTCATTCGTGATTCTGCTTATTTTGCCTTTCACTACAAACATAAAGGGGTTTTTATGGTAATATTAATTATCATCATTACTCTGCGCTTTGCAACACTTATCAAGTTGCTGGTCGAAATGTTTTTATAGACGGTTACTATAGTAGTTAGTCGTTGCCGAGCTTCACGACAGGCATGAATGCAATCCGAGTAGGTAGCCTTTATGCGAGTCAAGGATTGTGTGACTTCATGCGTGCAAATTGGATCATATTGTTAGAATGTTCACGGCTGGAGATTATACGGAGAGTATAACTCAAAGGATACAAAAATTAAATAAAAGCGTAATCCGGGCTTCTTTATTATTGGCCACCTCTGTCGTAGCAAAACGCTTAGGCTTATTCATTATTATAGAAGAGATTATAAGAAGAAATACTTATTCATTTTACGTCAGAGCACGAGTCACCTTGATCTGTAAGTGAAAACTGTATTTAAATTCAATATATAATTTTACAACATAATAATATTCTCACAAGTTTTCCCCGTCGGGGAAGGCAGACGGCAAAACGCTTCTTGCTTCTATCCTTACAGACCTAAAGCAATTCATCTATCCTCATTGTATGATGAACGGCAAAATTACATGTTTATGTGTACAAAAAAATATCCAAAGACATTTAAACAAGCGATTCTGCGTCAATACTTTTTTAATCAAAAAGCAAGCCTAAGATAGCCTAGCATAACACCCTGTAAACTGTTACATTAAAAATAAAACCACGTCGAAATCTAAATTTGAATTTTATTTAACCGTAGTATAACCTAAAAGGACTATGGGCAAAAATCTATGGGCTCCGCCCGCATATACCAACACACTTTTATTTTTATAGACGTTCTCATGTTCCCGTGTGTCGGAGGGTTGGGTATCGGCGAAGCATTCGTCGCAACCCCCCGACGGGTATTGGCCCGCCAGATGGTCAGGCGGGCCCCGAACAAAACCCCCTTGGCAGCGGATGAAGGAGTTGGGCTCCGCCGCCAAAACTCCCAGCGGCCGCAGAGGATAGGGAGGACGGCGACGCAACACCGCATCTCCTCTGCCTCTGCGGCCCCACCGCGACGCAACAATGGTGCGCCCCCATTTGGTCGCGGGAGATAGGGCGCGCGGCAATACAACACCGACACGCCTCTCCTCCCGCGACCGCAATCGACTTCGAGGGACAGACAGAGCTGTCCCCGCACCCGCACTTTGGACGCATCCTACGCAGGCCTCACCCAAGCCCACGTGGAGCGTCCCCTCCCGGGATCCCGCTTAGCTTCACCGTGGGTGTACCTCAAAACCACGTCTACTGAGATCCCACAACAAGGTGGAGATCCCACGGGGGGATATACCAACACACATGGAACTGATGCAAATGTGTACCTTAAGTATCCACTACTTGATTAAAATCCTTTTTTTACTTAAATCCGTAGGATATATAAATAAAAACAATTTATTATTATGAATTAACCTATATTTTCATTTTACACTTGTAAGTTATTTTGACATTATGGTTATTTTACAGTACAAAACATGATTTAGAAACTATAAAAAATACAAAAAAATAATGTCTTTTTAAACATTTAAATGATAATGAATGAGTAATAGGAAAATAACGAATATAAATGAATGATCATCGCCCTAGCGTTATCCCGGTTGCATCCAAAAGTTACATGCCTTCGAGCCCGAGGTCCGCTTACTGGTCTAACCAGATATTACCGAATATCAACTTTTCCACAGAGCGACTGCCGTCTGACCTCCGCAACCCAAAGGGATAGCGATCATCCATGGTTAAGACCAGTATCAGTTTATTTGAGGGTACTGACCCCACGTAACGACTGTCAAACATCTTCATGACAGCCGGGACCGACGGTTTAACGTGCTCTCCAAGGCACGGGGCAAGCGATAATTAACAATTTAAGACGCACTTAACTTCAAAAAGTCATTGGTGCGTACCAATGGATTCGAACCCGATTCTCTCTGCATGGCAATCCGTTGATATCTCCTCTAGGCTATCGCTGCCCTTGTATAATAATCACTAATAGTATAAAACAAAGTCTGTCTTCTGTCTGTCTGTCCCTATGTATGCTTAAATCTTAAAAACTACGCAACGTATTTTAATGCGGTTTTTTTAATAGATAGAATGATTCAAGAGCCGTCTAGTATAATATAAATGAATGAATCATTTAAATTCATTTTCTTCTAATTATTCATTCTTTTAATGCTTATAGTACGCGAAGAACAATAGTGAGTTTTAATATTACTGGTCAGGCGGGCCCCGAACAAAACCCCCTTGGCAGCGGATGAAGGAGTTGGGCTCCGCCGCTAAAACTAAACTGTGCACTAATGAATACATAAATGAGTAGGTGTTTTCACAAACAATCGTCAAAAATACGTACTTATACGAATATTTGTTTAACCGTTAATTACTATAACAACCCAATGCTTTTGGACAACGTCCTCATAGTAAAAAAATATCATCTTGCCAAGATGTGTCGATTGAGCTACATTTCATTTTTGTTGATGGGTGGGGACGATTCCGCCCATCGTCCTTTGCTGGTCATTTTAAACAACAGCGTATGCAGCAGATGTTACATAATGAATTAATCTTGTCAAAGAACCGATAGACCCAGGCCCGATAGTATTGAAAAACGGCTCGCTCCCGCTGACGTATGGCCGGCGAAAGCCCAGTCACTTTTTTCATTTTTTAAAACGAGAGATAGAATACTGGAGAGACGAAATTGTTTGATTAAGTTTTTATATAAAATGAAACATGAATTTTGTGTTCGGCTTCTTATGGAATTTTATAAATAAAGTGCTATGCTTAGTGTAGTGCTGTCACGACTTTTAATGTTCATTTTTGTTTTTAGGAGGTATGTTGCGAGAAAATAGAGATTTGGCAATTTAAATCCCTAGTTTTATTTTTACCTAGATTGCCATTAATCTTATCAATGTTTAGTTAATTCAAATAAGCAAATTTTTTTCTCTAAGTTTCAATAAAATTAAACCTCGTATCCGCGTTTTCAAATATTTTAGGCTGCTTAAAAAAGCGGTTTCAACCATCAGTCTATATCCAAAATTACCATGATGTATACAACTATTTAGAAGTTGTATAAATTTACAGCATAAAATTATCTGTATCAAACATTACGCTTTCACTGAAATATTTCAAACTTAAATAATAGGCAAGCGCACATTCTTCCTTGCAATGTTATAATTGCAGGTAAGATTTGAAAGGACGGTGGCTGAACAACAGAAACCACGATTGCCTGCCTCTGACGTGCCTTTGACCTTATATTATGACAAGTATGGCTCGACTACTGCGCACTCACTGCACTCAACTTCAAACCATTAAGCGGATGAATAAATGCTTAGGATAAAGTTGGTAGAATTATATGCTCAACTATCAAAGCCAAGTTCATAGAAATATTACCTAAAAATATGTTATTTTTAACTTTGGCACAGAGTACTAACACATACAGAGTAATTGCCATAACGCCCTTAAAAATCTTTTAGCGATTTAAACCAAAAGTTTTTATTAGTTTTAACACATAATTTCCCTTTACAAGGTGAAATCTCAAAAATATTGACGTGGTTGGCAACGCTAAAATTCAAAATGGGTTAATGCATCACTGTTATTATAAACATATTTATTAGAAAAACATTATCACTCTGTTTTATTTGTTCAACATTCACCAACATTTTGCTGTCAGATTTTACACCCCGAATAATCCTGATTAAGCTTAGTAAAAATAAAAACACGGACCGATACGATACAAATGAACACATAAAAATGTTCCTGGAAACGGTTGCTAAAAAGTCGAACATTCTAGACTGGATATTACCTTCGGAAATGAAGCTCACTACAGTCTCGGCGAAAGCTAATATTGTATTGAAATAGAAACCAACCAGAACCTGAATGTTTTTATTTGGAAGCATCCAACTTGACAACGAACCGAATTGTACAAAGAAACGTAGAGCGAAAGCCATTTCTGTAGAGTCGTTTTAGAACGAAAAAATAGATTAGAAAATACGAACTTTAAAAATTCAGCGTATTTAGTTTGAAAATTTTCTTCGTTAATTTGTCATTGACTGCGACGAAATTGCATAGGGATAATTGTTTCCTATTTCTTTATGAAATGTATTCTTAGTAAGTTGTAAGAGATGATCTCTAAAATAAATTATTAATTATTATTTACGTGTCTAGTAAAGGTATCTATGTATTAGACATATTAAACCTATGATTCTATTTTTTTTTATTTATAGACTCACGCCTGTATCCCCGAAGGGGCAGGCAGAGGTGTAATATTACACCCACATTTGGCCATGAATTTTTAGGTCCCACGTAATCACCCCCTCACCACCGGAGAGGGGGTGGTGTGGCTATATACCTACGTAGCTCATTTTCTTTCAAAATTATCTTGTCTTCACCACCTAATTATACTGCTTCAGCAGAGTATCTTTTCCTCGAGGTTTCAGTCAATGGAGCCAAAACACTCCTTGGAGTGATTTATTGCCCTCCAACCATCAACTACTTCTCCAGTCTCGAATCGATTCTGGAATCTTTAGGGTCGGAATATGCACATCATATCATCATGGGCGATTTTAATACCGACCTTCTTGCCGCCACTTCACCACGTTCCCTTCGACTCCTAAAAATAATTGAGTCTGCCAGTCTACATATCCATCCTCTTGGCGCCACTCACCACAACACTGAAGGTGTAGACACTTGGCTAGACTTAATTATTACCTCTGACCCATCCTTGATCCGTTCTCATGGCCAATTCCCTGCTCCCGGTTTTTCTCACCATGATCTCCTCTTCCTTTCTTATAACCTTAAACCCCCTAAACCCCGTCCTAAGGTTCTGCACAGGCGTTGTTTTGGACGTATAGATCGCGACAGCTTGGAAAAGGATGCCTCGGAACTAAACTGGAATCAGTTTTACACCGCTGACACTGTAGACGATAAGGTGGAGATTTTCTATAATACTGTTCTGAACCTTTATAACAAACATGCCCCTATCAGGAAGGTTAAATTAAAACGCCCCCCTGCTCCATGGCTTACTAGAGGCGTACAAATGGCAATGAGGCGCAGGGATCGAGCATTCCGGCTATTCAGAAAGGATCGGACCGACGAAAACTGGACCCTTTTCAAAGCTGCAAGGAATCGGTGTAATCAGATGGTACGCAACGCCAAACGCCGCCATATTCTAGAAAACATAAATTCTTCTTCCTCTGCCAATATCTGGAAGTTCCTCGGGACCCTAGGTATTGGCAAACAACGTCACATTGATTCTCAGATGCCGGTTGGCTTGGACGATCTAAACCAACATTTCTCCTCTACTGCTCAGTTGGATCTTCAAGCCAGACGTCGCACTGTTGATCAATTGGCTGGTCTAGCTCGGCCCGACGTAACTCCCCTCAATTTTTCTCCAGTCACTCCAGGTGAGGTCAAGAAAACTATCCTTTCCATAAAGTCCAACGCGGTGGGATATGATGGCATAAGCCGTCGTATGATCACCCTTATCCTTGATCACCTCATCCTTCCTTTATCCCACATCTTTAATTTTTCCATTGACAACGGTACCTTTCCCTCCTTGTGGCGCAAAGCCTTTGTTATCCCATTGCCAAAAATTCCGAATCCTACACTCCCTAGTCATTCTCGACCTATCTCCATTTTACCATTTTTAGCCAAAGTGCTAGAGGCTTGTGTCAATAAGCAGCTGTCCAACTTTATACACCAAAACAAGCTTCTAAGTCCATACCAATCTGGCTTCAGACCTGGACATAGCACTTCTACCGCTCTCCTTAAAGTGACTGGCGATATTAGGGCGGGCATGGAGGAGACTAAGGTCACAGTGTTGGCCTTAGTTGACTTTTCGAACGCCTTTAATACCGTCAGTCACGATATCCTTCTATCAATCCTTTCCTATCTCATGATCCCACCTGGTTTGCTGGACTGGTTCTCAACGTATCTTCAGGGACGTCAGCAGGCTGTCCGCATTGATGAAACCTCATCAAGTTGGCGTGACCTTAGCTCTGGCGTTCCTCAAGGTGGCATACTCTCTCCTTTACTATTTTCTATTTTTATCAACTTTTTGACCCCTAAACTTCGATGTTCGTATCATCTTTACGCCGACGACTTGCAGTTATATTCCCAGGCGAGAGTGGAGGACGTGACATTAGCGATAGCTGATGTGAACAGAGACCTGAACACCATCCTGGCTTGGTGCAATGATTTCGGCCTTGACGTTAACCCAGCTAAATGTCAGGCTATAATAGTAGGCAGTCAGCGCATGACAAACAGATTAAATCTAACATCCCTACCGCCAGTCACATTCAATGGGTTAATTATTCCATTCAGCCCAGTCGTCAAAGACCTGGGACTGTATATAGATGCCACTCTCGACTGGAAGCCACAGGTTACCGACGTAAGTCAGAGAGTCACCGGTACCCTTCGGGCTTTATATCGTCTCAAGAATTTCCTGCCGCCCAAAACTAAGACCATGCTTGTGCAGACCTTAATATTTCCCTTAATCGACTATGGTGATGTGTGTTATTATGACCTGAATGCAGAATATCTCAACAAGTATGACCGGCTTCTAAATAACTGCATTCGATTCATATACAATCTTCGTAAGTATGATCATGTATCTACTTTTCGTTCCGAATTAAAATGGTTACCTATCCGTCAGCGCCGTAGTTTGCGTGCTCTTACTACACTCTTTTCTTGTCTTCATTCTTCTTCTCCCCCTGATTACTTGACCCAATACTTTCAATATCTTTCTTCTACTCATGATAGAGCCCTTCGTTCCTCGCATAATTTACTTCTTGCGTGTCCCACACATTCTTCTGTTTTCGTTAACTCTTCTTTCATAGTACAAGCTGTACTGCTTTGGAATAGGCTCCCTCCTGAAGTCAGAATGTCCACCAACCGTTATGCATTTAAAATGAAAGTACGAGAGCTTCTCTTCAACAAATTGAAGGAATCAACCCATAATTCTCATCAAATATAGTATATTATATTTATATATGTATATATGTATATATATATATTTATATATATATATATATTATAATTATATGTATTTGTATATTGTATATGTTTATACACATATTTATTAGTATTTATGTACATATGTGTATGTATATTTGTTATGTACTCTTATGTAATATAATTTTGTATTTACTTTATTTATACAATTGTTTCGCTCACTCTATATCACTTCATTTGTTTTTACGTACTCAGGTACTCTTATATTATTGTATAATTCCATTTTACTTTAAAAACATTTCTACCCTATGTTAAATGCACCTACCACACTTATCTCTCCACCACCCAGGTTGACTGGTAGATAATGCCATAAGGCATTAAGTCCGCCTATGTACTCTTCTTTTGTGCATAAAGAAATAAAATAAATAAATAAATAATAGGAGGCGAACCTATTGCCGTTACTGAGCACATCACCAGACTCCGTGCTGCTACTGAGAATTCGGAAAAACCCAGTAACCTCTGATCAGCAGTTGCATACGCTATCCAATGGACCACGGAGGTAGTCCTATGATTCTTTGGTGAAGTAAAGCTTAATAAGTTATCAAAAGGAGATAAATAGGTGTACCAATTTTGCAATAAAATTCTCATCTGTCGTCGGATTTCGAGAACTTGTATTTTGTTGTAATTTTTTACCATGAGAGCGGTTTTTTCAAATTAAATGACAACCCGATCATATAATGAAGCCAGTGTCTCCATGCATATTGTACATATTATAGTGAGTGAGTATGAGTTATTGTACGCAGTAATCTATTAAAACATGATTATGCTGGATATGCGTCACCTTCTTCTGAAATTTACCCAATCTGAGAAATTAACAGTGACAATCGTTCCCAAGATCTTAGTATGGTACAAAGATACAAGTCAGGCATTATGTGCGCCATCACAATGTCTTTACATAACGGGTATAAGATTCACATCAGATAATCTAAGTTAATATTGACGAAAGATGATTTTTCATTAAAAGTCCAAGGCTACCAAATAATAAATGAAGTCAGTTTAAATTTAAAAAGTTTATATGACGTACAGTTTACCGTATTATAGAAATTTAAACAAAGTCAAGGCACAAAGCAAGGGAAGTCGTTATATGACGGATGTGACGTAAACGCAATACAAGTGGCACATTTATATCGCGAACATCACAAACTTAATGTGTTTGTGATGTTAGTTAAATGATATTCTGCTCGTCTCAGCACTTGGTCTTGGTCTTTTAAAGACAAGTTATAATCAATTAAGGGTTTAATACAAATATAAATACAGAGGGATCACTTTCGTTTCTTCTGCATCTTTAATATATATTTATTATCAAACAGTTCTATTAATTTGAATTATAAGAAAGTACATAATTATTGCGTTCACACGCATTATTTCCTCTTGACTGTAAATGATCGCTGTCTCATGACGTATATACAAGTTTATACTGACAATATCAACATCCACGTTACTCGAGCGTTCGGCATCTAGTCTATATACGCCTGAAAGTGTTTTCTTGATGCAGCACTCGTTTTTGTTGACATGGATGACCATACAGGTCATTGGCGAAGCGTGAAGCAAAGCATCTTCCTTAAATTTCTACAAAAATATTCGGGCGTGTACAAATTTACACGAGATGATATTCATCGAGCAAGTTACAAACATTTAAGAGACTTTATACAGATATAGCAAATATAAATCAAGAAATGAAACAACGGAAAACAGCAAAAATTCACAGTTTTTTTCGGGTTTTCTTCTCTAGACGTAATTTAGTTAGGATAAGCGAGCAATAAACGAATTAAGCATTGTAAACAACCAAAATGCAGAAATAAATATGTCTGTATCATATGCGGACCCCGGGCTCTAACGGAAAGTCTTAAATGCAATTGGGTTAACGCTATCATATAATTTTAGTAAAACAGACATATTTATATTTAATCTCTTATTTCCTGGATACCTTCGACGGTACGGTGAATGTAAAATCTTCTCCGTACACCTAATTACAACATCGATGACGGCAAATGAGTGCGTTCAACTTCAAAGTAAATGACGAGATATTTTCGCCACTCCAAACGCCGGTAATTAACTATGTCTATTTAAGAGAAAATCTTTCTGACTAATTTATTTTGTGATGTTCCTTTTTTACCGTTATGACCAGTTAGACCGACGCAATTACGGACAAGCAGGATCGTCGAGAATTAAAAAATAACATTTTTTAGAAAAAAATTGAATAAACAAAAAAATTAAACAATTGGGCAAGGGAAAAATAAATACGACCCTTTTGGCTGAACAAAATTTTTGCTTAAAATTTTGCCTCTCACTTTGGTTAATTCAGATTTTATCAAGTGTCAAATATATTGCATATCTAGCTTGTTTTAAAACGAGCGATCTTCATACATTTTCAAATTAATTCTCAAATGTTCATTTTTACGATAATATTTGCTGAATGCAATGCATTATTGTTTTTATTAGTAGATTTGTCTTAAATTTTTTTAAACAGTGAATACTGTGAATTACGAATAGATAATTTGATGTATTACAGGTTTGTTTTTAGTAATATGGCATAGTTCTTTGTTTAAAAATCCTATTCTAAACTGGACTTTCATACATTTTGAGAAAACTAACTACATGTATCGCTGTAGCTAGGCGGTAAATTTATGATTATGAGGTAGTTTGTTTGAGATATATTTGCTGATATACCTATTAATTCTACTTGTAGCATAAGAACTGAAATTTAATGAAATATTTCATTTTATCAGATCACAAAGCAAGATTAATAATTTGATTTCACACAATATGTAATGGCGATATTAGAAATAATTTTAAACTTCCTGTGCTTTGCTTATTGACCCTCTATCTTGAAATCAAGAAATGGAAATATTAAAAATATAATTCTTTTAACGTGCAGAAGTGTAAGTTGATGTGAAACGTCTGAGTTATTTAGTAATAATTAAATTCAACTGCAAGAAAATTGTTCGCACAAGTTTTTTAGGGACAAACGTTTAGTTATTATTCCAAAACTTTAAATGGCCCCAAATATATTCTTACTATACAGAATAATTATTTATTTCCATATATCAAAATGTGCATTTTACTTTTATTTTTCTTTTCGACACATTCCAATTCTAAAGCCACTAAGGGAATTAAATAATTGAGCATAAATAAGCGAAGACTAAGGTATGCTTACTATGCAAATAAGAATTCCATAAGTAAAAGTAAATATAAAAAATAGCGTTATTGAAGGTATGCATAAACTGTTCAAAAATAAATATAATCAACAATCTTATTCAATCAACTAAAAATGTATGCAAACAACATGAGATATTATATAAAACAAAGAATATAATAATAAAAATAATATAATTATAGTCTACATAAATAATAATAATATATAGGCTAACCTCATTGGTGGCTACCAATGAGGTTTGCTACAATGTTACAGGCCGCCAAGAAGAACGACATTCCAATAGCGAACACCGGGCTCTGGCGAGGTGAGCACTGTTTTGAATCGCAGTCAACGAGGAAACAGCTTAACAGACGCTCGCGGCCACGTGAACGGCGGACGCTAATTTTTGATAGAAATTGTAATAATTGTTGATTGTATTGTGAGTAATATTATAATGTGATCTATACACAACGGTTATTTTACTTACATCTCCTAGCACGACAACCCACACGCCCATACCAAATGAGATATGTTGAAGGAACAAATGATAGTAGAAGGACAAAATGGAAGAATTGCAGTAGAAATCCCTTAACCCACAGTCGAAAGACTTTATCAGAAGTGGTTACGAAGGGCAGATGAACAGGAGATGGCATTCGATCATGGAAAGACAGATCTCGTGTGAGTACCCATGATTTTGTTATCAATAACGAAGCGTTTGGGCAAAGCCGTTACTAGCAACGTAACCTGATTCTGTTCATGAAATTACATTCCTGATGATGTTGAAGCTGATATTGAAAGATGGTGGAGAAACACCAACATCATATTTGAATCGCCTTAAGCGACGCATTGAAGAGGCGCGCCGCATTAATATGAAATGTGACGGCCGCATTTTAAGGAATTGCTACTCTCAAGGTGCGGCAAATTGAAGAGATCATTACTGAATTGATTGTGAACCCAATACATACACCATCATGTAAGCAAGGAGGTATCTCTTTAGCAACCTCAACAGGATAACCGACCTACTTTTTAATGCGACTGGCCGCAAATACGAATTTGACAACACGATGACAGCTCAATACAATTGTGTCGTGCACCTAGAAAATATCGCTGAAGAGAAAAAGTCGAAAGCTAAAAATATCGCGCTGCGATGATGATGAAGGAAACGTGATTAGTTGCTGATTTATAATTTTACGGATTCTGTCATCACCGTGATCATCATAGGCACAAGATGGCAGTAAAGTAAAGTTAAAGATTGTGTCGCGGTTATAAAATTGCTGGAGAGAAGATTGCAACTTGTTTTCAGGTTTCAAAAGATATCCGATAATAAACAGTCTAGAAAAAAACGTAAGCGTTAGTGAACAGAAACTAGTAAATGGTATGGTATCCACATCTACTGGTAAGTCAAAGTTCTTCAGGAGATATAATTTTGCAGCGAGACAATTTCTAGCTTTGGTCTACATTGAGCATCCGTAAGCACAGCCGCGAAGGGTGAGTTGTGCTCTACACCGATGGTTATAGCATGATATAGTTACAGCTTGAAAGTTATTGTACAGTATTAATTTTTAGACGACAGAACATTCAGTTGTGTCTCACGACCGAGGTTGATTCTGGATACCACTCGTGAGATTTGAAAACCCTATCAGTGACACAACTAGTAAAAGTTTTCATTATTTCTTGATGGTCGACATTTTACTATCCACACTGCTTTTCCTTGAAAGCTTCTAAAGCTAAAACAATTTGTCACCTCATGTTCATGAGGACGAGAAACGCATACCATCTGTTTCTCTTAGCATATGATGTTGCTGTCATGTAGTGAGACGTGACTGCCTCTGTGGTCCATATATACAACTGCTGATCGGAGGTCAAGGGTTCGATTCCCGGGTCGGGTAAAAGTGTAATTGGGTTTTTCCGAATTCTCAGTATGATATGCCGGGTAACGGCAATAGGCTCGTCTGCTATTACGTGGGACTTAACAATTCATGGAGAAATGTAGGTGTTATATTACACCTCTTCCGACTCCTTCGGGGGTACAGGCGTGAGTCTATAGTGAGATGTCAAATGGCATATGCTGAGTTTTTGTCTAGAATCTCTTTCTTATAGAGCCTGAAACTTTGATTGTTAGTTAGTTAACCTCAAACTCCTTTAATTTGGAACCCAAGAGACTTTAGTTAAGGTGGTAAATTATGTCAAATTAAACAATAGTTGATTTCAGGTAAGCTTAAGTGTCAGTGAGCTGGTCAAATCTGCACATTATAAGGACTGATGGGCGATGGAGCAAGCGTGTCCTAGAGTGGAGAATACGACTCAGTAAGCGTAAGGTTGGCTGGCCCCCTGCTAGGTGGACCGACGACCTGAATAAGTTAGCTGGGTTGGACTTGATGGGGAAGGCTGAAGACCATGTACTGTGGCGCATGTTATGCACAGCAGTGGACTCCGGTAGGCTGATTGATTGGTTACAGGTAAAGCAGAAAGAGGCTCCCGATATTCAGAACCTAGCACGAATAAGCCTCTGTTGGATTCAACGGTCAGGTGAAGTGGGCACATGCGTAGCTTAAAACAATCCGCTATATGTAATCGTACCTACTACCTATGTATCATCTTCGTCCGTTACACAAATAGTGCACGATTGGCGTAGTGGTTAAAGCGACCATCTCACCACTTCACACTGTGCCGAGTGTTGTAGGTTCATTCCTACACAAGACAATACTTTGTATGGTCGTCTAACACCGCTTCACACTGTGCTTGGCTTATCGTTCACAACAGATTGACAAATTTAAGCAACGCTTGCATAGGTCGCCACTCGGATGGGTGTGGCATTTACATTTGACCGTTACCGAGTTTCGGAGGGCACGGAAAGCTGTTGGTCCCGGTTCTTGTCTCAGGAGAAGAATCGTTAGGCCGTGTCGGAAGCCTTCGGGCGGTCTGTAAACTCTGACACCAGAGTTGGCCACACACACACACACACACACATACGATAAACAAACAAACAAACAACACAGTGTTATGGGTTCAATCCCCATACGAAACACTGTGAGTAATCCACAAATGGTGGCTTAGTCTGTGCGAACTTGATCTCTGTTGGTTGTATGGTTGTAAATTCCACGCGACACATTATTTTTAGCTAGTGCACGAGAGATGACTTCAAGAAATGTACAGTGGAAATTCGTCACTCAACTAGTTTTAGATAAGTCTCTCTGAATAAAAGTAAAGCATCAATAGCTTTGTTCACAAGTAGGCTCATTAACTTGTATGCTTCAGGGTTTTGAAGGGTAGAAATATTTACTACTCTAACCAAGATCTGCGATGAGGATGAAGTGCCAGCGATTAGTGGTAACAAAATTGAACAGTCCTAAGAAACCGACGGTGAGACAGCGTCCATTCCTGATGAGAAGAAATCACTGCTGCCAGTGTCGAAAGTCTCCACACCGTAGGATGACTCGCTAAGTAATTGTGACTTGAGTAAAGGTATGTGTGTACTTACGTGTGTTGTAAAGTAAGTTGTTTAAGTCGATTGGAAGGGCCCAGTATGCCCTGTCCATGACATGAGTTGATCGGAAGGGTCCTGTATGCCCTGCCCATGATTTGAGTCTGTTGAAAGGGGCCTAGTACGCCCGGTCAGCACTCATTTGTTGAAAGGGCCTTGTCAGCTGAGCCTGATAAGCCTGTGTAGCATTTTGGTATTCGGTCAGTAGGACCTGGTACCCCAAGAGGGTCCATGGTCTATACTATGTCTGTACCATGGTTGGTATACTAAGCAGTAGCGATGTATTTCATTCTCGTCATGGTTGGTATACTACGCAGTAGCGATGTATTTCATTCTGGTCAGAAAAAGCCGAGCGAATGTTAATGTGCATCTTTACTCATTGAACAGGTCTGGAGGAATAATGCTGCATCCTGTAGATGCTGGACACCATGCGCACGAGGTCGTGCGATTCGTCAGAATGGCCGTATAGGCTAACCTCATTGGTGGCTACCAATGAGGTTTGCTACAATGTTACAGGCCGCCAAAAAGAACGACATTCCAATAGCGAACACCGGGCTCTGGCGAGGTGAGCACTGTTTTGAATCGCAGTCAACGTGGAAACAGCTGAACAGACGCTCGCGGCCACGTGAACGGCGGACGCAAATTTTTGATAGAAATTGTAATAATTGTTGATTGTATTGTGAGTAATATTATAATGTGATCTATACACAACGGTTATTTTACTTACATCTCCTAGCCCGACAACCCACACGCCCATACCAAATGAGATAATTATGTTGAAGGAACAAATGATAGTAGAAGGACAAAATGGAAGAATTGCAGTAGTAATCCCTTAACCCACAGTCGAAAGACTTTGTGAAAAAATTACAGACCCTATAAATATTGCTGATAAATTTAACGCCAGATGGTCAGGCGGGCACCGAACAAAACCCCTTGGCGGCGGATGAAGGTGTTGGGCTCCGCCGCCAAAACACCCAGCGACCGCAGAGGACACCAGCACTCCTTTTCCTCTGCGGCCCCACCGCGACCAAACAATGGTGCGCCCCCATTTGGTCGCGGGAGATAGAGCGCGGCAACGCAACACCGACACTCCTCTCCTACTGCGACCGCGCCCGATTGCGAGGGACAGACAGAACTGTCCCGCGCACCCGCACCTTTGGACGCGTCCTGCGCAGGCCCCTCCAGGCCCACGCGGAGCGTCCACTCCCGGGATGTCTCTTAGCTTCACCGCAGGTATCCAAGACACGGTTACTGAGCCCCACCACCACGATAAGGTGAAGATCCCACGGGGGAACATTTCAGTAGACCTTATCGTGACATTTTCTAACCCTATTACATTTATATGAGGTTCATGTCTTGCGAAGCTCATATACAACACCAAACACATTGTGCGAGAGCAGCAACCGACGCGACGGTTTGCTTGCCTGCATTGCATGTATAGTAATAATGTGCTATGGCTTCCCGACCACTTAATCTTGTATTCCAGCCAATGTAAAAATAATATGTTCGGGCTCTCACTGCTAAGTGGTGTGCTCACTGCTAAGTGGGAAGCTCGCTTCCGATTTCAATAATAAATTCTCCATTTGGGTTGAAATGTTCACCGTAGTAGCTCTTCACTTGTTTTATTTGGTATATACCAAGACTAAATAGCACCAAGTCTTCTTCCGTTAGCCTGGGGAAGGTAGCTAAGTTGTTTGTCAACTTTTAAACGTAATGTGATTATGTGATGCTCCAAACATTGTAAGAAAATAATTATTTTTTGCACTTTCAAACGCAAATAACAGCCTAGGGGTTAATTGTATCCGATTCTTGTAGTAGTAAAAAATCATCAAGACATTATTTCCCATAATAATCTAGTTTTTTTTTTTTCTGGCTGGCACTTTCATTTTTGGGTACAAAATGTTCAAGACCTGTATGATGTCTTTTGATACTGTTCTACAAAGTGTATTCCTAAAACCCTGTTCAGTAGATGAAACCCTGACAATTATTAAATCTTTAAATAACACAAGTTCTGTAGGCTATGATTCAATTTCCACTATTATTATTAAAACATGTGCTGATATAATTGCCCCCATTCTTACAGATCTCATAAATCCATCTTTTGCACAAGGTATATTTCCAGAGAAATTAAAAACTTCAATTGTCAAACCTCTGTACAAAAAATACGACCGGCATGAACTTACTAACTACAGACCAATAACACTTATACCAATACTTTCAAAGATTTTTGAAAAAGCTACATAATATGTGGACACTCATAGTAGGACTAGTCAACAAACTTAAAGTCACGCAGCGAGTTATGGAACGGGCTATGCTTGGCGTCTCTTAGAAGGATAAAATAAGGATAAACTAGCTGTAAGCTTTCTAAACTTGAAAAATAAATAAAATAAATAAAATCCGTAACGAAGTAATCTGACAAAGAACCAGAAATACCGACATAGTTCACAAAATAAGTAAGCTTATGAGGCAGTGGACTGGTCATATCTGCAGAAGTACTGATGGTCGATAAGTACTAAGTAAAAAGAACCACAACACAACCCATGGGTTGTGGTTCTTCTTTGCATATGAGGAAAGCTGTTAGATAGTAAATATTAAAAGGACACCACTTGCACATTTTTTTAATTATCTAAGAAATTAAGAGTATCCAGAGCAAATTTATACACACATACTTAAATGAGTAAGTTATCAATACAATTATATAAAATAAATGTTATATTTTACTTAATCTAACAGAGCTGCACATGTTTTTGTAAATCCATTGATATCTCAGAAGTGCGTTTTTGCTGGGTGGTTCCTTTTTGCATAAATATGGACAAATATCAAAAATAATTTTACTTCTAATTTGTAGTGTACACGCAGCAATGACATGCAAACATTATTTCATTAGCGACGCTTATGTTACAATGTACCATGATTAGATATGTTAATTAGTCCTTATTTCATAAGTGACAAAATAATTAAGAAACTTTTAAGCACTGTACGGGTATGATGTAGATGTGCGTGAAGAAAAAAATATTCGGAGATTATCACTAACAAATACGTTTTTGTTATTAATTGTGTACGAAGTTGTTATTAATTGGCATCAGAAAATATCTTAGTCAAACCCGTTAAATTGAACAAAACTAGCTGCAATACTTCAAAATATTTTTAAGCTAAAGAAACAAAGTATTGATCGACAACTCTGTTATTCTGAGTTTCCACAACGCACTGCATGCCGGATAGAAAACACCGAACGTATATATATATCTCTCTCTCTCCTAAGCATTTATTATTCCCATCTGATTGTGGGTTCTGCTTTCTTTGTTTTCTCCTTCCACTTTGCTCGGTTGGACGTGTCAGTGTCAAAAACATTGCAACTGGTCATATCTTTTGTGATCATATCCGTCCACCTCATTTTCGGCCGCCCTCTTTTTCTGGGTCCTGTGGTATGAATATCGATTACATTATTTCCTATATAGTCAGGAGGTTGCCGTTTTATGTGTCCATACCATCGCAGCCTACTCTTATTGAGCTTGTCAGTGAGGTCGCGCACGCCAAGGCTACCGCGAACGTATTCGTTGCGTATTTTGTCGAGCCTCGTTACTCCGCACATCCACCGCAGCATCTTCATTTCCGCCACCTGCATGGTATGTACATGTCTTTGTTTCATGGTCCAGGTCTCACTCCTGTAAGTAAGCACTGGTCTGATGATGCTCTTGTACACAAGACCTTTAACTTTCACGGGTATCCTGTGATGGCAGATGATGCCAGTTATTTCCCGCCATTTTAACCAGGCAGCGGCAATCCTGTGTTGTATGTTGACCTCAATATCACCTGAAGTGTGTAACAAGGTACCAAGATATTTATAGACGTCACATCTTGCGACTTGTTGCCCATCTAGAATGAGAGGAGGTTCCTGCGTATCTGGTTTGTTACACATCATATACTGGGTCTTTGCCACACTCAAAGTTAAGCCACCAGTTTCCAGATGCCGTTTCCATGCTCCCAGGGTTTCCTGCAGTTCCTCTCGAGTTGTAGCGCAAAATGCCACATCGTCGGCGTATATGAACGTACATGGTGTCAGGATTTGTGCGCCTTCAGTAAGTGCATCTAGAACCAAGCAGAAGAGGTATGGGCTGAGTACAGATCCTTGATGTACCCCTTCTGTAACCGCTATAGGTTCTGTCTGCCCAATCAATGATCGTACCACCGATTTCGCATCCCTGTACATGTCGGCTACAATGTTTACGTACTTTTCTGTTTTTTTCTTTCGAAGACTCCACCAGATTGTTGCTCGTGGTACGCGATCAAACGCCTTTTCCATGTCTAGGAACGCGATGTAAAATGGCATAGTTTTGGCTTTGTGTTCCTGAGCAATCATGTTTATGGCAAACATAGGGTCGATCATAAAGACATAAAAGACATAAAGACATATTTATTTCTGCATTTTGGTTGTTTACAACACTTATACAAGTCAAAACCCTATTATAGATGATGCTGGCTTTTCCTAGCTAAATGACTTCTTGAGAAGAAAGGCCGAAACAAACTCAAAGTCATTGTTTTTTTTTGTCACTTCAATTTCTTTCTTTTTCTTGATCTTTTAAAGTCCAGACAAAAAAGGGTTTAGTATGCAAGTACAGTGCAGGATATCGTCTGACGCTTTTGACTGATTCGGCCCACTGATGGCCCGCATTCAACAGCAATCGTACGGCTCAACCTTGATTGAGGGAGCCAGCACGATCTGTATCAGTATGCCTCCACGCCATCAGAAGATGTATGCATATGCATGTCAGCCTAAGCCATCAGACAGGTTGCTACAACTATTTAATTAAATGTCTAATAATGCCCACATCGTACTCACAACTTTACATGCTAATACATGGTAAAATATATGTTATAAACTATATGTAATATGTAATCCGGGGACAAAGCCATACTGCCGTCCTTACGAAAATGAGCAATAACTCGAGTTTTGCACCGAATTGAGATATGTACATATTCGGAATCAGCAGAACGAGATCTATATATGCTTTTAAGACACTTTTTACGTATCTATGACGCAGCCGGTTTTAAAGCTAATCCTAACTGCAATATCTAGGTCGATGCTTTATGATTTACATATCAAGACCGAAATAACTATAGATAGGAATAACTTACTCGCGCTATTAAGAAATTTTACTAACTATATCGGCAATAAGTATAGTATACTATATTTATAATTAGTATAGTTCGTCATTTGTTATATTCATTTACTAGTTATAAGTGCAATATGTTTGAGTTATTGCAGATATGATACGGATCCTTATTTACGGTATTAAATAATGTACTAATTATTTCTGCAATAACTACTGCATTTATAATTACCATTTGCCGTTACTTGTGATTCTCATTTACTAGTTATAAGTACAATAAGCTTGAGTTATTGCAGTTATCTTAAGGGACCTTATTAATAATTATGGGAAGGATACTAAAATTTATTTAGTAAGTAGATATATATTGCATTTATTTCTAGGAAGATTAAATGAATACAGTATACTTACGCGATATCAATTGCAAGAAATTCACAATTTATTGCGATTACAAAAAATAAAACAACCTTGAAACAACTTTATCACTATACATTCAGTCAAAAAAGTATCGGGAATGGATTATTTGTTTATGGTTCTAAATGATTTTTTTTTGTTGTTAGATTAGCACAACTGTTTTCCATTTTGGCGCGGAGTTTGAGATGCATCTGTTAGTTATATTAAATACAGTCCTGTTTTTCGTTATATCATATCTAGTGTGTATTGCGAATATCATAATGGACAAAAACATCAAAAAAAGAGTTTGTCTTAAATTTTGCATTACCAATGAGATTTCGTATTCGGAGTCAATGAAAATGTTACAGAAGGGCTTACATTGAATCGATTTTATCAAAAAAGCGGTCTAGATATGATGGACGATTTGCCTCGCTCTGGTAGGCCATCAATGTCTGCAACTGAAGTTAACATCGCAAAAAAGAAAAAAACAGTGACTTAAAATCCACATTCAACTTTGAGGGATATAGCCGCCGAATTTTCTGTATCTCGAGAGTCGATTCGTATCATTTTAATCAATCATTTGGGTATGAAACATAATTATTGCCGCTCGGATAGTCCCAAAAAACCCTGGATTTTCTCAAAAACTCAATTGCAGGAGTGTCGCTGAGGACTTGCTAGAACGGGTCAATTCCGACCTAACATTCATGAATCGCATTGTTACTGGAGACGAGACGTGCATTTACGAGTTTGACATGCAAACTAGTCAACAAACTTCGGAGTGGCGCCTTTCGACTGAACCGAAAACGGTAAAACCACGCCAAAGTCTTTTCTTTGTCTATCGCGGTGTTGTGCACTTGGAATTCTTGCCGGAAGGTCAAACTGTTAATAAGGAATATTAATTGAGCGTAATACGGCGTTTAAGAGAGAAAATTTGAGAAAATAGGCCATTTTGTGGAAGGAAATGTGGTCTTGGATTTTGTACTACGATAATGCGCCTTCGGACAAGGCTATCATTCTGAACAAATTTTTGACCAAACACTCAACAAATACCATCGAGCACCCTCCATATACACCAGATATGGCCTCAGCCGACTTCTTTCTTTTTCCTAAACTCAAATTACCACTTCGTGGCACCCGTGTTCAATCGGTAGAAGACATAAAGGAGAATTCGCGGCGAGAACTGAACTCAATTCCGGAAACAGCGTTTCAAAAAGTTTTGATGATTGGATTATTCGTTGGCGTAAGTGTATCGTTTCTGAAAGAGCATACATTGAAGGTGATAAAATAAATTTGGATGAATAACAAACAGTTTGTGTATTATTGATCTTATCCCGGTACTTTCTTGACAGAGTATTAGTAACCGTTGAACTTTAAATGCTGGATAATAGACCAGAATTAATAAGTAAGATAACGAAGTGATTCCCATTGTAATTGTACTTTTTTAGTTTGAAATAAAAAAGATTTAATATCATATTGTTTTTATTCATAAAATTATAACCAATTTCACATTATTTTAAAAACACATCTAAACGCAGATATGATGAGTAGAATTGGCTTTACCGAAAACAGTTTCATATTAAATCGGTGAGAGGAAGAATTATGTTTTGCAAACTTCTGTTTATTCGTAGGTATTTGACATAAGAGTGTAACATCTCTGTTTTTCTAATAGTAACAAATTAAAACTCAGGCGTTTTAAATTCGTCTCTTACTTATAAAAACCGCAATAAATAAGAAACTTAATGCACATTTGGTTAGGAAGTAGTTAAATAAAAAATAGGAATTGCTACTCAAAAATGCATCATGTTGGTTTCCTAACCATTAGTGCAATAAGTAGGTTATTTATTGCGGTTATGACTAGTAAACATTCTTTCTACATAGTAATAATACTAAACATTATTGTATATATTGTCGGGAATAAATGCGGGCAAAAACATTAAGTATCACATAATATTCTCTACATTGTTATACATCATGTAGTAAAAGTTTCAATCCGATACCTTGTATAGTGATGGAGACACAACCAAAACAAAAATAAAATCTTTACCCGCGTTTTTCTCGAAATCAGGTTTGACCTAGTTATTGCACTTTTCGTAAGGACGGCAGCATAGTCATTCCTACTTAATGAGCTTTCTGATCTTAGTCGAGCATCTATGATTCTCTCATAGAGCTTCATCGTATGACTCATTAACTTTATTCCACGGTACTTATTGCACTCGTATCTACTACCCTTATCCTTAAAGAGTGGAATAATAGTACTTAGCTTCCATTCATTAGGGATACATGAATGTTCCCAGGCTTTTAGGAATAATTGCGTAAGAAGAGATATACCTTTATCTCCAAGACATTTCCAGGCCTCGATGTATTGCAAAATAAAACTCACATGAGATCAACAAAAAAGACACATAAGGCTTTTATATACTCGTCGTACGCGGTCTAAGACCGTTGTTTCCCCCTTCGAAAAACACTGCAAAATAAACTTTTGAGCTAGCCAACAGTACCGTATCGCGTAAACTGTACTCATTCACTTTGTGGTTATTTCGACCTGGATCCATCGTTCAGGATAAATGGGAAGCTAGCTTTGAAAAAAGCCATTTGTTAAATTAAATCAAGCTAAAATACCTATTAATGAACGAGTTTTATCCGGTTACATAAATGTACGCATTTAGTATTTTGTAGCTCTCGAGAAACAAGTTTATCTAAAACACCCTACTCTTAGCATTTTAAAATTTATTTAAAGGCAGGTTCAATGTTAATGTTAAATAACAAAACTTCGTATATTGACATTTATTTTAGTGGGTGTATTATAAATCTCTGCCTACCCCTTCAGGGAAAAGCTTGAATTTATGTTATGCTATTTAAAGAAATACAGTTTTGCCAAGATCCAAAGTCTAACTCGAGATTTCGATCGCCCTTCGCATATATTTGTCCATGAGACAATTATACATTACTATAAAATTACAGTAAAAAGGGGCAAATTGATTGGATTGCCCATTTGAATAAGTTGGTAAATCCATTCAATGTTAATAAAGCGAAAGGAAGACTCTTACCAGAATGGAGGTCGTGCTTGTAAAATATATATTGTAATCGATGAGGTTGGACCAATCTTTGGGGTTATATTTCAGAATATTGTTATTGTAAAATATACATATTCTTTGAACACAATTTGTATATCGATAAATGAAGATAAATATATTGTGAGAAGTCAACATTTATTAGCTTTGCCTAAAAGATCATAATTTACCAATCGCTATTTCGGTAAGATATTTAATTTATTATGAGCATGGACAGCAATTTTGAGAGACTTGAAAACAATTACGGAGTAACCGATACTAAAAAAAACTGTATTTATGAAATATCTACTAAACTAATCGACACCGACCTTTTTAAGCCTCTTTTATAAGGTACTTGGAGAAAATTTTAATACCTCCCCAAACTCAGCTATTTGTAAGTTCTATCATCCCTTACACAGCCTATTAAGTATTTTAAAGTGTCTCCCATGCGCCCTGCTTAGAGAATTAATCCTTCCTCTCTGACCACACGAGTTGGTATCTGTTTCTGTATGCCCCTAAATTAGTTTAATGGCCATTATTTGGTCAGATTTTGGATTTAGTAGAGGGAACCACTTTTGGGCAGCCGTGCCTTTTGTAGTTTAAATTTCACTGAGCTAAACTAAAACCCTCGAGTATTAAATTAAGAACTGACAGTATTTTCATATGAATTGTTCAAATTTACAATTACTTTTGTTCTCTGTCTGTCACGGTACAATAACGTTCCTAAGCTACCAAACAACAAACAAATCCCAGAATATCAAGAATAAAATACAGCAAAACTTGAATACTTTATAGGGGTCACCAGCCCAATGAACCCTTTCCCGACACAACCGCACTACTTTCCCTTCAAACATTTTTCCCAAACTCTAGAGGTGCGTAATTTATTTTGGGAGGCCAAAAACAGCAACTAAAATCCGACATAATCCTCAGTAAGGTTAAAACAAAAAACCCTGCTGGAAAATTTTGTTTAGACAAAATATTTTATTTTATAGCCGCAATTAAGTTTATCCGCAGATAACGCTTTTACTTTTACAAATAGGTCATTATAAATTACTAAGTTTGTTTCATGTGTTGCGTTCGGCCTAGGCGTTTTGCAGATTAACTGAGTCAACAGGAAATGTGAGAATATTTTTGTATTTAAATAGGACTTTGCATAGATTTTTAAGTACAATATATTGCATACAATTTGTTATTATTACAGTTTGTTTTTGTGTTTACATGTTCATTTGCTGACTTTATATTACGAGGATTGTGGTAATAATTAAATGGAAGTATATTTTCGCGCATGGATTGTGTTATTAGTAATTCAATACAGGTAATTTGAATTATTTTAATGTGACTAACATTTTCCAAAGCTAAATAAAGAATTATGTGTCTATTAATTAAAAAAATAAATGTTCGTAATATAGAAGTACAAGCTTTTGCCCGCGGCTTCGCTCGCGTAAATACGGAGTAACACAAATCTCCTATAATACACGAATACTTCAGTAATGAAGTCGATTTAACTGCTTATACCAATAAGAAATATAACTGCAAGAAGTATTTACACATACAAATTACATGATAGTACTCAACATGTTATTCCGTGACAGTGATGTTTCGCTAGAATGGCCAATATGACGACTGTGATTTGTCTGTCAGAACCATTAGAATTTAACAAAATACTCGACAATTCGAATTTTGCGGATATATGTAGTCGACTCAAAATCTTAATTTTTTTATGTTTTATTATTCAGGTAAGGTTTCGATCGAGTCTACCATACCCCGCCACAAATTAGTGCACTCATCGAGTTTTCGCTAAAAACCAAATTTTAATGTATATTTATGATTAGGAGAATACATATTTACTAGGTTGCCTATTAAAATGTTTTTATTTTTTAGTTATTGATTTTTGGGGAAAAGTTTCGTTCACTTCAATTCAAAATATTTATTTGCAAGAATATGGTACAATAGGATGTTACAATAATTGGAATACAACATATTCTGCCAAGAGTGGCGTGCAATTGTATTATTATATAATGTAGGGTGCATAGGGTTCCCACCAAGAACTTAGGGTCCCCAGCTAACCTCACCTGCAAGTGGTGCACCTGCCGATCAACGGACGAGGCTCTGGCAAACAATATGTTGTTTGCCAGAGCCTCGTCCGTTCTAGCCTATTGCCGCTTATCGGGATATGTCCCGATAAGCGGCAATAGGCTCGCCGCCTATTACGTGGGATCAAAACACTGGCGAAAAGTGGGCGTTTAATATGCCTCTGCCTACCCCTTCGGGGAAACAGGCGTGAGTCTTTATATGTATGTATGTAATTACCAATTTATTATAATACCAATACTCATTAATATAACATTTCTAGATCCACTTATACAGTTTCGTTAATTTTACTTTCTAAGAATTTTTTTACAATATAATAAACTTTTATCTTGCAAGGAATATTATAAAAAAACAATTATTCAATATAATAATATATTGAATAATTGTTTTTTTAAATAATGTCAATGGCAGATTAATGAGGTTCCGTGGAAAGTGATTAAATATTCTGATACACATACAATTTACATTTCTATTATATAGTTCCAATTTAATTTGTGGTAAAATGAATTTATATTTATTTCTAGAACGACTGTTTTCATAGTCTCCAATTTTTTTAAACAAGTTGTAATTCTTTTTCACAAAGATACATATTTTAAATATATACAGGTAAGGTAATGATAAAATCTTTCGTCGTTGAAAAAATGGTTTACAACTATCTAGAGGGGACACTCAACATATTGCACGAACGCACCGCTTTTGCGCCTTAAAAACTTTCCATTTCTACAGAGTTGCCCCATACAATAACACCATATTTTAATATTGATGGTAAATATGCATGATAAGCCAACATTACGGTATCTAAATAAATAGTTTGGCGTATTCTTTTTAACGCATATACAAACTTATCTATTTTGGATACAATTTTAGCTATATGTGGTCTCCAGCTACAGATATTGTCAATAGTTATACCCAAGAATACACATTCGCTGACAACATCAAGGTCCTTGCTATTGTATTTAATGTTTAAAGGTGTTGTGTGTGTGTGTGGGTTTTGGAGGTCTGAAATTTAATAATATTGGTTTTTGACATATTTATGCGAAGGTTATTTCGTTCTAATCAACTGATAGCATTATCTAACGCGCGAGTAATGTTATGTAAGGCTATTATCATTATTGCTTTTGATTAATATAGTTGTATCATCTGCGAATAACATACATTGCTTGTCTATCGCGTCAGGCAGGACGTTTATATATAGGAGAAAGAGAAGTGACGATAACATTCCACCTTGTGGAGTACCATAACTGTTGTGCCTGAAGCTAGATCTATAAGATATTTGTTTAGAATTACTGGTTCTTATAATTTCTACACATTGTTGTCTTTCCGTTAGGTAGCCTTTGATCTAGTCATTAGCGTTACCCTGTATACCGTAGGCCGAAAGCTTAGCGAATAAGGTTTTATGGCAAACAAAATCAAAAGCCTTCGTCTTATCGAGAAAGATGCAAGCAATTTTATTTTTCGAGTTAAGAGCTTCTGTTATTTGTTTTATTCGTGAAAAACAGGCTAGGGTTGTCGAAGTATTTTTCCTAAATCCGAATTGTTCCTCCTTCAGTATGTTACACGATATTACAAAGTTTTCTATTTTGGTATACATTGCTTTTTCAAATATTTTTGATAGTACGGGTATAAGTGTTATTGGTCGATAATTATTTATATCTGTTTTCGGCCCTTTTTTATACATAGGCTTTACGATTGATATTTTTAAACGTTTTGGAAATATTCGTTCTGTTAGCGATAGATTTATTATATAAGTTAGTGGAGTATAATTCCATACTAAGACGTGGGCGCATTTTTTTAGTACTTTAGTATTTATGTCGTCATATCCCGTAGAATTAGAATTTTTTAAGCTTTGGAATATTTTGTAGATATCGTTATCGTTAACAGGTGTTAAAAATATACTTTTAGGGTTTACCGAAATATTTGTAGGATTTTTTGTACTACGTATAGTTTTATCATTAGTTAAGGATATATAAAATTTATTAAACAACTCACATATTATATTAGGATCATTAAACGTTTGATTACTTACTTTTACAGAATCAATTTCATGACTTATTGATGTGTTATTTGTCTTTTCTTTGATTCATTGCCAGGCAGCTTTACAGGCGTTTTTAGACTTACTTATTTAGTTTATGCTATTGATCTGTTGAGTTTTATGAATACACATTTTTAATATTTTAGTGTAGTTGTAATATATTTGCTTAGTACGTGTTTCATAATGGTTATTTTGATGACATTTTAGGAATAAGATTATTTTTTAATGCAGCATCGTTTTATTTTTCTTGTTAGGTATCTGTTTTTTACAATTTTACTAGAGATTTTTATCTCAATAATAGGAAAGCACAGTTTATAAAATAAGGTTATAGTATCGTGGAATACGTTAAATGCTTTATCAGTTGTTTGACACTCATATACTTCGGAAAATGATAGATTTGAGATATAATATTTGAATTTAGTAAAATTTTCTTCATTAAGGTCCCTAATCCTTTTTCTTTATTTATTTCCATATTTACAGTTAGCGACTGTGCAGTGTCGTGATCTGACAGAGCGAAATAGTGTAATGCTGGTTTATTATTCTGTACTAGCTGACCCGGCGAACTTCGTACAGCCTAACAGTCGATTCTGTAATATATGTTTAAATTTTCTCTCCGTAAGAACCATCCTCGTGCTTCAAGGAATATTATAAAAAATGAATTAGCGAAATCGGTTCAGCTGCTCTCGAGGTTTGCGCTTAGCAACACATTCAGCGATTCATTTTTATATTATAGATATTGCTAATAATTAATTTCGAATATGAGATTTTACGCGTTGGTAATTCTATGTGATTTATAAGATTATTATTCAACAATATTGACTTTAAATCCTGAGATATTTTGCTTGTTTTCATGATGTCTATATTCCAGTCACCACATAAAATTATATTTTTCTTTAATTTTTTACATAGATTATTGACAAGTAGTTCAAAATTCTTCAAGAAAACGCTTGCGTTTGATGCAGGTGTTCTATATATGCATACGACAATGAGGTTAAATTTACTTATTTTAATAGCGCAGTATTCAAAGTGAAATGGGATTGGTTGTATGTAGTTAATAATCTCCTTGTATTGGTAGTTATTTTTTATTAAAATACATGAGCCTCCGCGGCGTTGGTTGATACGTGAGAAAGCCGATACTAATCTATAATTTTTCAATCTGAGATTTATCTCGGAATCGCGTTTAAGGAAGGTCTCATTAAAGCACACAATGTCGATAGTGCCTAGGTCTTTATGCAGATCCCCAATGGCTACCTCAATTAACTCCTGTTTACTTAATACTCCGGCAATATTTTGATGTATTAATGTAACAGATTGATCAGATTGACTTACGAAATAAACGCGTATCTCTAGGAATCGTACCTTTACTATTCTTTTGAAATATGTTGGTATTTTAGGTTTTATCGTACGAACTCTATTTTGGTCTAATGTGGGCATTGTATCGTGTATGAATGTAAAAGTGGGTTGATATTGACACATTGATTGCTTTGTTTTTAAATTTTCGTATACTTCTTTATGGTAATGTGGGTAGTCAATTTCACTATTCAATTTATGACAAAGAAATAGAAGATATTTTTTATGATATTTGAATGATGCATATTGATTGTAGTAATTGTGTTTGTGTGAATTGTGTATTTTTAAGTATTTACATTTTTTAATTCTTCGTTAACATTTCAAGTTGGGTGTTTATTATATTTTCATTCAACCACGAGTTGAGCCGAACATTTGTAATAAATACAGTGTGAGAGCGAAGTTTATGAAGAGCGTTACATATTTCAGATATATATACATACGGTTGAGTGTCATTGGATCCTAATACTAATATTATAATATCATCAGGGCCTAGTTTCTTAAGAAGTCATCATTACAGTCACTTAAAATCTGTGCACTAGTAGCGTTAGGTTTAATTACTGATGATATATTGTACTTATAATTCCATTTGTTTTGTCTAGTTTGTATCATGGCACTAGACAATCTGCGAGCTTGTTGGTCACCTAGAATTATTATATTTGGAATAGATTTGCTTGACTTTTCATACATCTGTTGGGGTTCATTTACTTGTGTTGGCAGACTCGTAGCGACATCTATCGGTTCTGCTGTGGTGTTCTTGGAGTTATATTTTACGGTGGTTGTCGTGTCAAAATCTGTTGGTGTTAAGCTAGTATCATTGTCTTCCTTTTCAATAAATGGGATTGATTTAGTTATGATATTTCTACGACACCTATACTTCTTTTTTTGCAAATAATTCTTTATCTTCGGCGTGCTAGTGTAAATTTCTTTGAACTGTGATATCTTTCTCTGTTGTCCAGCAGATTGCTGTTTTAGTTCATTATTTTCAATAATTAGAGATTCAATTTCTTCGTGTGCGCTTTGTAGTTCGTTGTTTAATCTAAGTACTACTTCTTTGAGAAATTCCACATCGTTTATGTTGTCTGATAGGTCTGGTAGGCTTCTACAAGACGGGTTTGATGTTATTGAGGTGTAAGACAGATTAACTACATCATCCACCTAGCGTTATCCCAGTTTTCAATCTGGGGTCCGCTTACTAGTCTAACCGGATTTGGCTGAATATTAGCTTTTTCACAGAGCGACTACCTGTCTGACCTCCGCAACCCGAAGGGATAGCGATATTCCATGGTTTAGACTAGTGTCAGTTAATTTAGAAGGTACTGACGCCCTGTAACGACTGTCAAAGATCTTCATGACAACCGGGACCGACGGCTTAACGTGCTCTCCGAGGCACGGGACAAGCGATAATTAATAATTCAATACGCACATAACTCCGAAAAGTCATTGGTGCGCGTCGTGGATTCGAACCTGATACCCTCTGCTTGGCAGTCTGTTGGTATCTCCACTAGGCTATCGCTAAGACAGATTAACTACGGAATTCAATATTCGAATTATAGATAGATCTGTAGATTTTAGATTCGTTTTTGACAGTTTTTGACATAAGCTCCACACAAAATATGTCAAACACTGATCTAAAATCTACAGGTCTATCTATACTTCGAATATTGAAAATGGCCGTAAGTGAGTCAGAAGATCCAATAATGCGATTTCTACGAAGGGTGACGTTAGTAAAGTTCGTCATGTTTTCTGCACTATCCATTTTCGTATTTGTGGTTCAGCTACTCCACTGCAGATGTCGCTTTTTACCAAACTACTTCGATTTGAAACAATGTTGTGCGAAAATTTTGTATTTGGAAGAGTATTTTATCACTAATGTTTCCTTAATGAATAGATAATTCACAAAAAGTCTCGGCTGTAAAGTACAAGTCATTACATAAGATCAGTATATCCATTCGTCTAGTTTAACACTACGTAAGCTCTTGAAATAAAAGTTCGCCTTGTAGATGTATTAGTCTAGTAACAATATTTACGCTGATTGGTTGAAGGACCTTAACGTTTCGCGTTTGAATAAAATTAACACGTTGAATGCGGTACAAGCCAATTTTGACTTGTATTATACTTTCGTTTGGTGCGGCGTTGAAAGTAGGTGTTTTCTGTCTGGTTCGGGAGTGATTTCCCATTGAAATCCTTTAATCCAGAAAGAGACAAGTATACATTTAGGTTTGTTACTTTAAATTGTATCTAATAGGTAGGTTTAAAGTATACAAGACAAACTAGACTTGTACCGCACCAGATGATAAAAAATTACAATCGGTGCGGTACCAGCCAAAACTGTCTTGTACGCTACCGTCTTGTATCGCACCACAGGAGCTAGTCAGTATAGGCTAGTGCAGTCAGTACATTCTGACGTATTTCGTCTATAACAAAAAATGCGATAAAAAAGTTCACTTGCTGAATTTCACTGAATCTATAATAGAAGCTCTAACTAAAACTAAACTTACTGATAAAATTACTGCCGAAAAAAAAGTCAACAATTAAGAAAAACAATGAATAGCAGAGATGCCGACAAGAAAGTTAGAGGACTTGACACGTACTGCAAAGAATGCGACAAAAATATATGTTTGGAATGCTACACAAAATCGCATAAGAATATTTAGGTTTTGTGAATTACTTTTTCCTTGAATAATTATAAACATCGATGTCGATATTTTTTCACTATATTTCCCTTCCCTATAAAACTATCGCCACAACAAACTTTGCCCCACCGTCGTGATGCGTTACAAGACGAATCCGTATTGTAATTTAAATGTCATATAATTACTAAACTAAAGTTTGCATTCTGTGGCGACGACAAATGTATCTAATTGAATATGTCAACTTGCTATTGCAAACATAAAATTATATATTTTTATAAAAATCAAAGATTTATTAGCCAAAACTTATTCAGTTGTTTACAAACCATTATCGTCCTGTATCGCACCAGAATAAAAAAACGGTACAAGTCAAAATTGGTATGTATAGCACTGTACGTAATTTGTAATTTTTAAGTCTCGCATTCAACGTGTTAACGACATTGTTTTTTCACTTATGAGTAAACACTTAGGCCCACTTGCGTAACGTTTGATTTAAGTCACTCCTTATTTTAAATTTGTTGAACAGAATTAGCAGCATAAAATAATTTAACTTAAAAGTATTTAGCGTCCTCTTGCACAACGACAACAACGCTTAGTTTTAGTTAAACATTTTATGAGGTCGGTAAAGTATTTTCTACGTTTTGTTTCATGACATGATGACTTTTTGTTACGATTTTAACGATGTTATGCGTATGCTTTTGCATAAAACAAAACGCATTGTCGTCCCCTAGCAACGAAATGACAATTGACAAATATAAACTAGAAACTTTTGAGCATTAACAATAACACAAGTAGGGTAAACTATAGTAATGTTGGCACCCCCCAATGATTGGCACTCTGCTGAATTATCCTGAATATTAGGAAAATCTTATATTATTATGTCACAGAAATACATTCATAAGGGATTAACCTTTTTCTTATACACAGAACAAATATTTAAATCTTAACTATGAACCATTTTTATTTAACAACTGTTTTAAAAAAATGATAGGAAAATTGCCTAAAAAATTAATGAAATGTTTAGGTTAGGTAGTTACTTTCCGAAGCGAAAACAAAATGTTTAATTAATTTTACACAAAAGTACCTATTTATTTGTATCTGTTATCTACATTAAAGCTTAATAAACGTTAGTTTTGCGCTATTAAATAGATGAATTGTTTTTGCCGATAGTGCCAATGACTATACTTAAAAATTGTTCTACAACATAGTCATTAGCACATTTTAGAATCATATTTTTTTCAGATTTTTGTTTGTTTTCCGTCAAATTCGCATACAAACAACTTTAGATTGTATATTTCTTCGCATTTTACACTCAACTTACTATGGTACGGTCGTACAAAGATGGCAACCTTTCTCTACAAAGTCCCCAGAAATCAAGACAGATATCGCTTAAAACAAAGAACTTAGTATAGACAAAAATATTACGAACAAAATGCTTGGAAGAAACTGAAACAGGGCTCATTTGCTACAACGTATCTAAGAGACAAGATGAGCTACATTAGGAAAATATGCCGAAAGAAAGATATAAAACGTGGTAAATGAACTAAACTTCTTTCAAATATAGACTTATGTTAGAAATCTTAGAAGGTTACATAAACATTCATAAATATATATTTTGATATGATAGAATACATGAATAAAGATCCGGATATCAAGTCTTAAGACTGTCTGGGTATCACGGCCTTAGGCGAACAGTGCCAATGATTGTATTTTTCTTAAGAAATAAGTTTGAGCACATTTTTTTGTTAATAAAACGGCTTTATTAAATATGATGTGAGGTGTTTTATTTTTATTAATGCCCAGGTAAGCACAATTCCGACAAAACCATAAAAATATTATTGAATTTGTATTTTCCTGAGAATTTGTTACTTAGTAGTAGAAACCGGCTTAGGGTGCCAATCATTATACTGTTTACCCCAAAGAGATTGGATAATATACATAGAGACCGTCCTAGTACTCCCAAATTGAACACAGTCAACTGACGTGTAAGATACAATTTGACAATATTATGCCATCAAATTATATAACCTTAGTGATTTTTTCTTTTATAACAGTTCTATCATGATTTTGAATTTAGTCGTATAATATTTATATCGACTTTTCAAGTGTTGTAAAAAATCTTATCGATATGTCTATCCACCGTATTTTTTTAGATTATATGTGCACGTGATAAAGATTTATAAAATAAGTGGATTGCTGCAGTATGTCGTGGAGAAAATTGGGTGCCTAGAAAGCACCATAGAATTTGTTACAAGCATTTTACTGCGGAATGTTTTTATAGTAATGACAGATGGCCCCTCCCTTCTAAACATATCAGTGTGAGTGCTTAAATAATTACTTACTATTATTTAAACTATCAGCAACAGTAATGAATTCCGAAGCTTGTTAGAATCCATCCTATTACAAAAAAAAATAATGCACCTATAGAAAAAATCTGATCTTTCTTTACAAAGACAGTAATATTTAAAGGCCAGTAATTTGAAGGTTTGATAAGAATTGTCTGCTTTCATAGTCACGACTACTGAGTGGATATGCATCAAAATAAGGGAATCTTCATTTGAAATAAATTTTGTTAAATGTCATCTACCCAGAGACCAAAACTTGGTGGTTCTTGTTCGACTAGTGGACTAATAATGTGCCGATCCCAAGATTAAATCGAAGGGCTAGTCTAGCCACAATTTTTTTCACTCTAAATATTCTGTGTGTCACATGTATGATCGAAAAGTGTCCGATCCCGCACATACATTTTTTACACATAGATTTGTATTACCTACACTATGTAATGAGAAAATTTCTATAAAGTGATTATTGTTAATAACAAACCTTTGGGCGCTATTCAAGGTTTTGTCTGATTTATTTATTTTAAGTAAATTTTTATTTTATTTTTTGTTTGGCGTCAAACAGGGTGACCCGTTGTCTCCTAAACTTTTTAATAGTGTCCTGCAACAGGTTTTCGGCAGTCTGACAAATTTGTGGCAATCCAGAGGCATTGTGGTCGGCGGCAAAAGATTAACAAATCTTCGGTTCGCCGACGACATTGTTCTCTTTTCCTCATCAGCCTCGGAACTCGAGCTAATGCTTAAAGACCTCAGCTCTGCAAGTCTTCAAGTTGGACTTCAGATGAACCGAGCCAAAACTCAAGTAATGACCAACAGCACGAAACGTAGGGTCACGGTAGACGGGCAGACTATACATTATGTCGACGAGTATATATACTTGGGCCAGATTGTCTCTTTCAGCAACAGGCAAGACAAAGAAGTAGGACGGCGAGTCGAAAATGCCTGGAAGAGCTTCTGGTCAATGAAAGAGCTACTGAAGGGCAACCTTCCACTGACACTCAAGCGAAAGCTCGTCGATATGTGTATATTGCCCGTCCTAACCTACGGCGCCCAAACATGGTCCTTGACGGAATTCCAGAAGTCCAAACTGAAGATTTGCCAAAGGGCTATGGAACGTAGCATTCTCGGGGTAAAAAGGACCGACCGTGTCCGGAACACCATGCTACGTTCCCAAACACGCATAGCCGATGTTGGTTTAAAATCTGCCAGGCTGAAGTGGGACTGGGCTGGTCACCTCTGCCGTATGCACCCAGAAAGGTGGGCTTATTTAATAACCAGTTGGGTGCCTCATGATAGTCGACGACGACGCGGCAGACCTAAACGGAGATGGCGGGACGACTTAGATGCATTCGACAGCGACTGGCCGAACATAGCACAGGACAGGGATGAATGGCGGTCCAAGGGAGAGGCCTTTGCCCAGCAGTGGGACACATGTACAGGCTAAATAAAAAAAAAAAAAAAAAAAGTAAATTTTTATGTTTTTTGCTTGATAAAATCTATGTCGACTATCTCCTATCCTTGTAAAGAATTAATTTGGATATGCTATTCTCAGTTATCATAATGCTTAAGCTATGAGTTTTGCTTTTATCTTAATTATTTGCTTTCTCTAATAAAAATATGTTATTGAGATTAGAGAGAGAGTAGGGGGTGATGATTTATTTATTTAATATTTATTAATCCCACTTACAGCTTTCATTACAGCTGAAAAAATAACTATAAATAAGTATAAATAAACATTTATGCCGAGGGTGTCGTATGAGGCGACTAAGAGAAACAAGAGAAGGAAATCTCGAAATAAAACCTTATACGAATACGTCTGGCTAGTGTGGTATTATAGTAGGTCAAACCTCCACCACGGAAGGTTAAAGACTAGCAGTGGACTTGAAAAGGCTGTTGATGCGTGAAGAAAAATACCATGAAAATTAGAAAATAACACCTCGAAAGATTATGTGCTACTGAGTACCCATTTGAAACAAAAATATATAAGTTCAGTTTAAAAATGCAAGTTTGTGTAATAATTATTTAAAGACTGTCCATCAACTAGCGTTCTGACTGCTGTGGATATAAAGTTACGGAATTTAAAATGTATAACATATAAATAATATACTTTACAAGTCTGTTTGATTTTGAATCTATATTGAAACTTTAATCGATATCGATAGCGGATTTGCTCAGTCACTATTAAATTAAAAAGTTACGATATTTGTGTTCAAATTGTCTTTAGCCCTAACTGACAAACATAGTGCCATCTTCTTCTGGCAACTCTAATTTATCATATGAGTGAAGAGTGTAGCTATATTCAATTTGTTCTTAAAAATATCGTTCCTTCCATGCTTCAGTTATTCTTTTGTGGTTTACCCTAATTCTCGTCGCTAATGACAAGTTACCAGCGTCAGTGTGACAGTTCTTAAATGAAATTAGCGACTAAACAGCCGATTTTCGGTAATTAATTTTGACAGTTCTTAAATCATATTAGTCGACAAATTTTTGTTGTGCAAGACCAAGTGCAAGACGCTAGTGGTGTTTAATTTATTTATTTATTTGTAACAATATAAGCTTACAGTTTATACCCCAAAACGCTTACATGTTATAAGTACTAAATCTAGGAGCATGAATACAAACAAAATTAACAAGTACTTAAAGACTAAGACATAATATAATTTAAGTAAATAGGCACAAGAAAAGTCAAAAATTTAATTTATTATGGTAAATGGTATGTCAACAAATAATTATTTTATATGGATTGAGTGCATAGCGGCATTAAATTGTATTTAGGTAGGTCATTACATTACGCATTAATATATATAATTTGTCCAAAAATATATCTGCATCAACATTACTCTGTAAGAATTTATTGAGTAACTGTATGGCTCTTCCAGTAGGACTATTGGCAGCACGTGGAAGGCGCCAAGTTGACGGATAGGCGAGGAGGTTGTGATGCCGACGACAACCCCGCAAATAATTATTGGGTACATACAGATTGATACACTCCATTACAGACGAATTATCGATGTTATGATTGAGCATTAAAATATAGTACATTGCGTTTGTAAATTTCCTTCGAAGTTCAAGCGTATCAAGGCCGACCATCCCAGATACAAACATCGAAGAAAACAAAAAAGGGTAATAGGCAAACTCCCGCTTGTATATGAATCTGGCAAACTTTCTTTGAACTCTTTCAATCGCCAATGTGTATATTTTTTCTTGCGGACTCCATACGATTGAGTTATACTCTAGTCTACTCCGCACGTAGGCATTGTAAAGGAGTTTAGTAGCCTGTATGTTTTTAAATTGAGAGCAAGTTCTTATAATGAATCCCAAAGCTTTATTCGCATCTTTACATGTTTTTCTTATGTGCTCGTGGAAGTTAAGTTTTTGGTCAAGTGTTAATCCCAGGTCCCGTATTTCACTGACGCGCTCGAGAGGTGTACCCGCCAATTTGTATGTCATAGATATTGGGGAGCAAGATCTGGTAAATGTTATCGTCTTACATTTAGATATAAGTAGGTGAGTATTGGGGGTCTCGGATCAGATGAGATCCGAGCCCCCCAATACTCACTCTATTCGAATAGATGTCATTATTCATATTGGGATTGATGTCATTATTAAAATGAGGTACGCTTACCAGCAGAAATCAAGAAAATGCAAGTCATTGGGATCGTCACGTCATTAGTAACTTATAGAATGAAGTTCTTTCATCATTGTGAATGATAATGATGCTAATTAAGTGTTATAGGTAATCATTTATCCTTGTTCCTTAAATATTCTGTCAATACGTATCGAACGGTCTGTTCCATCTGATTGAAACCAAGTAACCATTCGAATCCGTTGCAGAGCTGTTAGTATGATACAGTTCTGCAACAGTTCATTTTAAAACTAATCTTTAATGAGTACCACATTATTGCTATCGAAATTATAGTAGAGGGGTTTCACTATTGATGGAAAATAAAACACAGAAGCTAGTGCATATGATATACAATTTATTTGCAATGATTAAATTAAAAATACATTATTTTCTACACACCACTTATTCAAACAGAATACATTTTTTAAGGCACATATATTGTTATGATTTACACAACTCATAATATCAGATGAATTTGAATATTTTTTATATAATGTTAATAAACTTGGGCAATTTTTACTTTCTAAATTATATACATTATTACTATCAAAAATGTCTTTCAACCACTTAACTTTTTCATCTCCTTTTGTAAACATATTCTTATCTTTTAAAAAATCTACTAAGTGTGTTTTATAGTTGAAATATGGCACTGAGCCTTCATGCCAGCGTATTCCTATGTTTCTTTCAGTCCAGATTACTTGCAAACGTTCTTGTTTTGATAAATCATAAAACGGAAATGGTGGCTTTATCAGTAATACTTGCATACGTCCATTACACATTACTGCTATTTCTTTAGGAATAAACTCATTTTGATCGCTTTTAAATCCTTGTACATCTACAATAACATTCATGATAATTTCCTTACGATATTGGTTAATGGCTTGTATTCGAAAAGACGATCGTTTATAATTAGACAATAAGCAGATGTATTTTCAGGAAAATCTTTGGAACATTCTAATTCCAGCCGCACATCAACTGGTCCAGTTTTAAGTGAATCGTTTTGCCTTGAGCAATCGATCACAAAAAGTGGCGCTATTTCTTTGAATTGTTTTAAGTCAAGCAACGGATCAGTACCCAGGTTATAATATGACTGACGGAAATTAGCATACATCTCGTATAATATACTGTATTTACTGTCATTGAAGTTAAGGTTAAGTGAATCATACGGATAATATTGCGAATTTAAAAACAATTTAACATTAGTTATATTACAATGATCGAATTTGGAAGAACTTTTAGTATGATCATTTTTTCTATTAGTTTGCAGACCAATTATTACATGCCTTGGTTTCTCTAGCTAAGAAGTAGTCTTAATCGACCAGGAATGCTTTGTTGTTTGGGGTAATAATGGATATTCGTATAAATCCCAATTTCTAAAAGCCATCTGTATAGAACGATCTCTCTCCAAACTCTTAAGCAATAACAATTTATTACGATCAGAAACTTTTATATGTGGCATACGCCATTGTATTTTATGTATATCTAGTTCTATGTTATCGTCTTTATCCATAAGCACACAGCTCAATGCAGAGCTGCTTCGTTGCAAAATAAGTTCATGTCTACAGTTTATGATTACTTTGTTATAATCTTCTGCAAATCCTAGTATTTTGTTCAATGGAATGATAATACTGAAATTACCATTTTTCAATTTCGAACCATTTAGGTTCCACCCCCAAACTGTTGCTGCTTTACTTTCACCTTCATTCATAGAGATATATGATTTCAGCGTTGTTGTTATACCAGCATTCTTAATACGATCTATTTCAACACCGTTTAATTCATACCTTATATCTTGGAATAGATATGATATGGGATTGTTAACAAAATTAATATCTTTTTTCAATATTTTTCCTGAAGAGTCTTTCGTAAATACATTTACACAACCTTCTACATAAACGGAGCTACCGGATGGAAACAAATATAAATCTTGTTGTTGTATAGGAATTCTGATTTCATCATTTTCTTTAAAGCTATTATTATATGGATTATAACTATGGATCTCATAACTCTCAATAGAGTTATCGTGTTGCGGGCTATCGGTGATTTGAAGCATGTTAAACTTTAAATCCAAGATTTTGAAGAAATTTCTTATTTTCTTTGGAAATACTTTTAACTTTTATTACACCGACACGTCTGTTTTCTTTGGATATGGGAACAGAAATGTTCGTTTTTCCTCTGACAGAGCGTGTTTTATTGTAGATAAACATGATAATCTTCCTTAACTAGTTACTAAATATTTGTTTGTGCAAGTAAACAGACTCCACATGTATCTTTCATCACCAACTTTCAAAGAATGCACATAAAACATCGTGAATGAATAATTTATATCACTATAAAAAAAAATTGGGTTTTCTTTATAACGATTAATAAAGCACACAGTTAATTAAGTTCATATTTTATTTGTTTTCCAAAGTGTCCACAATTATACAAGTGATCTTGCTGTACATTATCATAATTACATCGAATACTTTTTCCTAAATATTTTATTAATTCTTTCGGTGGTTTTAAGTTTCCATAGCTATCAAAATATTCGATATGCTCATTATTTTTACCATAGGCTACCCAATGAGTACCAGAGTTTTTAGAAGAATCGAGATTAATCACTCCACATTCTTTTGGGAATGGTTTAGCTGGTAATTCATCCCTCATATATACACCTCGAAAAAATGGAATGTTAGTTGAATGCTTAATTATATCAATATTAGTTAATGCTCTTTTAGGTAGCCGAGAAATTAGTTCTTTTTCTTCGTAACATAAATGCCAAAACCTTCTTTGTAAGGCTTAAGTTGTAATCCTTTTCCTATGATTAATGCTTCCATTTGTTTGTTGTGACGTTGTGATTCCTGCAATTGCTTCTTGGCTGTTTTAAATTCATTTATAGCCTTTGCAATCCCTGCAGCACCGCCGACCAAACTTCCAGCAGCAGATAAGCCAGCAAATATTGGTACTAATGGAAGAAATCCTCCAGTTTTGGGTACTGGTATAATTCTGGGTAGTTTTATAGATGAATCTGATGCAAATTCTTGAGCTGTTGTGTATGCTATGTTCATCAGTGCTTTTTTACAAGCAGGTTTTAATTTTTTTATGTGTTTCTTGGTATGAGAACCAAACATTTTTTAATGTTTTCTTTAAACCAAGTCCAGACGTTAGTTTCTTACGTTTGCTAGATGCAAAAGAATTTGTTGTTTTCTCACTCTTACAGGCAGTTCGTATTTTCTTCATTGCTATAATAATATGTATTATTTTCTATATAATATAAGTGTTTGTTGCTTTAAGAACCACACTAAAATGAATAATAAAGCATGAGTAATTGCTTAAATATACTTTATGAAATTTATAATACATTTGATTTATCGATCCAACTATTTTCACTCATCGGAAGACCCAGCCATTTAACATAAACTTGACATCCTTTTCGTTTTAACTTTTTCAACGAGGTATACATCAGGATGAGACGTCTTTTGAAGTTCTTGCGCATAAAATGCGCCTAGTATAGGTCGACATCTGCTATCTTCAATTAAGTAAGTTGGTGGATTTGTGTCTTGTATTTTTTTAATCCTAAATATTTCTGTCGATCAGTTAGGATAGTAACCTTTATCGAAAAAGGCTTTGTATTTACTTATTCTCACATAATCTCCAATGCGAAATCTTTTGCACTTTATTTTTCTAAACTGAGCTAAGTCAATGTGTCTTTGTAATATATTGCTTTTATTATTATGATTTATTGAAGCTGGGGTTTTTCCTACAGTTCTATGAACAGTATTATTGTATAAATGTAACGTTTTGTCCAATGTACCATTGAACCATTTATAATTTCCATTGATACTGAATGCCTTATATAGTTTGTTCTTTAAAGTTCGAATAAATCTTTCAACGATCGAAGCCTTTTTCGTAGAATATGTAGAATAATGATTGATGTTATGCTTTTTTACAATATTTTGAAAACAATCATTATAAAACTCCTTCCCATGATCGGTCTGCAAATTTTTTGGTACACGTCCATTTTTAATTAAAGTTTGAATGAAATGCTTTCGTCACTTGATGCTTATTTTTTTGTTTTAGCGGAATTGCCCATGCATATTTAGAAAAAGCATCTATTATCACCAATATATATTTATGGCATGCGTTTACTTTTGCTATTGCTTGCATATCCATTAAATCTGCTTGCCAAAGATCATCAATATCTTTGAGTATTACCTTTCTTCTTGGAAAATTAACTCTAGCGTTTTTATGAATTTCATTTATTACGTCTAATTTGCTCATAATGTTCGCTCAGCTTTCCTGCAATTTCTTTTAGAACTGTATTTTTTTCTATGTCTTTTATTCTTTCATTTAAACTTGCAATTAAGTTGTTTAATCGTTTTAATCTAATGCCTGTTAATAATATTTCATTTTCAATTTTAATAAGTTCTTTAGCATATTTAGCTTTGATTACAGTATCTATACTCTCAATATTGTTAGAATTTATTTCAATAAGAGATGTTGATACTCTTTTTGTTCGATTGTAATCAATATCACCATGACCGTTCATGATCGATACTCTTTACATAACTAAGTATATATTGTTATGCAAACCATTTCATTCTTTTATAATATCAGCTTCTTTTAACTCTTCTATAATAGATAAGATTTCATTATCATGATTCGTATTACCTGCATGTTTTGAAGCAATTAATAGTCTTAATCTGTCGATTAGTTCATTTGCGTCATCCCAGTAAACATAATCTGTATTGCTCTTATATGTCTTCAGATTTGGCAAAGAGCCACCGGTTTTTGGTTTTACTACTTGAGTATTATTTAGTTGCGACAATAAAGGCTTAATAATTTCTCGATATTTTAAACCTTTATCACCTTTTATTTGACCGTTAGGACTAAAATCTCGTTTGTATGCATTCGTGCTGATAAGCATATTTTTATAGATAGTTTTATCCATTTCAGTAACAAGATTGAGATCGGGTTTATTGCGCAGCAAAAGCTCTTTTAGACCAGGAGTTAATTCATAATGTTTGTCATTTATTGTGACTATAATTGATTTTGATGAACGTTGACCTTTATTTGTAAAAGAAAATGTTACTTGAGAATTCCCCATCATAAGATTTTCGTTTTCACTTCGTATCCCAAATGGTACATTAATGTTGTCATAAATTTCTATCATATCCTGTTTATTAAGAGACATTAACGTTTCATTTTCTTGATTGTCATTTATACAATTATATGATTCCATGTCATTATCTGATCGATTTCCTATAAATTCTTTAAAGCTCTCATAATCCAGGGATGAGCTACAACTTCCCATCTCATCCTTGTTGCATTTAGACATGTTAAATGTAGGTTGCGCAGGATCTTTTACGCTAGTTAATTTTTCCAAAGAATCAGTTATTGGTTTGAAAACCTTCTTTAATTTCAAACTAGTTGCATCTTCTTCGTTTTGTAGTATTTTTACTTTATTCTTTATACTTTCTATAGAATTTACCAATTGCTCTTTAATATTAATATCCATAATCGTTATAAATTAATTCCAACCGCTGTTTACAAAATCTAGATTTCTAATGATGTTTCTTTTCTATAACACTGGCCATATATATGTCTATAAGTATATAAATACGTCAAAGCCTTGTCTGTATCTACCTTCATTAAGTGCACAGTCTTTATTTATTAATAAAAAGTCGAACCGGTCTTGCCATACTGTAGAACAAAGTTTTTTAAATTGAAACCATTCCATATCCGTATTTACATGTTCATTGTATATATGTTTTAGGTTTACATCATCTTGCTTTAAAATAATTAAAAGATTAACATTATCACGTATAAGTTGCTTTGGTATTTTGGAGTACGTTTGTGATAAATAAAAACAATCGATTTGTTTGTGTCGCCCCATTGCGAAATAATTACGAATATTTATTTGGTTTTCGCAAGCAACATCATCAAAAATCATTATGGAATTTTTTAAGGCATCATTAGGATGTATTACATTCTTATTATCATTGTAAATAAAAAAAATTGCACCGTCTATACTATTCATAACTTTTTTTAAAAAGCAGTATTTCGGTTGGAATGTTGTCTTCGAGTATAAATAAATGTTTTGAAATTTGAGACCATTTTCATGTAATATTAAGTTCAGCATTATGTTAGTCTTCCCACAATTAGACGGGCCGCATATTATACACCTGATAGTATGAGGTAAGAGTACACTATGCTTCACTTTAACATTTGACTGATCCTCTAATTTGATATTATTAACCTGTAAAGTCTGGAGTTGCTTAACACGTTGACTGTCCAGGCCAAATCCAACAACCTTCACGTGGCGTCCCGCGGTTTTTTTATTGAAGGTAGTTGGAAACACTTCACATTTAATAAATGTATACTAAAAATCTCCGTCACTGTAATATTTCAGTTATTTTCAGCATGTATCACATGTGATACAGGGACGTCTCGTCCTTAATTTTAGTGTATCACATATGATGCAGGGACGTCGATGCAAAAACTGTGGGTATTAATATAACTAATTATTTTAGTTTTCTTGCGGTAGTTGCAGAAAAATAATTATAAACATCAGTCATGATCATTCGAGTATCGCGGATCTATTGTTGCACAAAATAGTTAGCAAAAATGAGTGCCCGACCGTTAAGTGATGCCAATTTGCTGCGTATTTTAGAAGAAAGTGATGGGGAAGACGAAGTTTTGTTGGAATTAGTTACTTGTGGCAGATCAAGAACTTTTGGGAAACGAAGATTCCATTGAGGTTATTGAACAATTTACAAAGGAAACTGTCCAACCAAGTGTTTCACCAGCTCCAACTCACCCGACATCTCGAGATTGGCACACCAATTTGATAACTTTGCCCAGAGAAAGTTTTAAAGGTTATAGTGAGCAAGTTTTACAGGTTATAGTGGCAATTGGAGAATTAGCTGCACCCGCTACAGGTCCATCGAGATCTCTAATGGCTTCATCGCATAAACTTACCAATATACCTAGAAAAGCTAATGGTAAAATTGCTAGAAAACACTGCCTTAGTTGCTACAAGAAATTCAAGGATGCTGGCAGCACCACAAAAGAAGCTCAGAAAAAATCACTTCAGGTACACGCAGAGTGTAAACAATGTAATAAGCCATTTTGTATCCCATGCTTTAACGAATTTCATTGAATTTTTGCTAAATTTTTGTCTTTGCATTATTTTCTTTCAGTAAACAAAATGCGTTGGATCATTGATGTTTTACTTTTCTTAATATCTACACTAGACGTCCTAATAATATTTATTTCCCTAACTCAGACGTCCTCGCCTATAAACGGCGTACAGTCTATACGCCTGCTTGCATCATATGTGATGCAAGGACGTATGGTGAAAGACCAAATTGTATCATATGTGATGCAGGGACTGTCAACGTGTTAACGAACTTCATTGTGAAATGTGAGAAAGATAGTAGTGACTGTGTTTATATACTATTATATAAGGATGAAGTTTATCTTCTGAGGTGGTTATTAAATAACAAATGCACAGATAAATGAATATGTGTTTATTTATATATTTAATACAAATAATGCTAACTTATATTCTAATAATTACAACAAAACTTCATAGTGACCCCAGGGCAATGTTTCAACCTGATTTGGGAGAATATATCTTTTATCATCATTTCTGTTCATTACCTGTTTGCTTACTTGTTGTGAATACAGCTCATGTTTAATTGATCTAATTAAGTTCATTTTACACACTTTAGTTTCATTATTAAATAATGTCCTATTATAATGTGATATATTAAGTCTTTTTGTTACCGAGTTTGGTATACCTTTTGCTTTTTTAATTTGAACTTTAGAGGCTATCAAACAGTACAGTTTTGCTCGTAAGCCAGTAAACTCATTTATTATATCCCCACCTAGTTCATCTTTAAAAAGCCCAGGTATTTTTGCATTTACTTGTGGTATTAAATAAGGGTTATTTAAATCAAAATTACTTGTATCAAAATCTTTTAAATTATTTTTGATATCTTGGTAAATATCTTTCGTGTAAATTAAGTAAAGTAGGCTATCAGTGTCTGTGTAACAAAGCTTTATATTATTCATATATGTTTCTTTCATTTTATAATGATACTGATAAAGATGCAGTTTTGCATATTCCAAAACAGTGAAACCAATATATATTGGTTTGTCAAGCACAATTTTTTCAGGTTTTAGCTGAATAGCTACAAAGTTTTCAGAAAATATGGATACACTTTTTAAATTAGGTTTACAAATTAGTTTTTCAGCACCAAGTTGTTTATTTGTAGTGTTGCCAGTATCTCTCCATTTTGTTACTAGTTTAATATCTACCTGTTTACGTTTATTTTCTATAGTTTTACCAAAAATAGAATTATTCAGTAGTTTAAAAAAGTCTTTCTCAAATGTAGTTTTAGATGCTTGACGTAGTCTAGTATTTAGATCAATATATTTTTTTAAATATTCTTCTTGCTTAAATGTGAGAATACGATGGATTTTTCTTAGAATAAGTCCACGTTTCAAGCACTCTTTTAAATGAGTATAATGAATTACATAGTTAAATTTGTCATATAAGTAAGTTAGCGTTTTTTCCTCCTGGGGGTATAAATTTTTCTGGTGCAAAAGGTAAATCACTATGATCATCATGTATGTTATCAGGGTATTCAAGATCTACTTCTAATATAAAGCAATAATTACTATCATCTGATACATTCATTACATCAAAACGACTTAACTCCTTTTGATTCAAAAATCTGAACTCAGAAATATGCATCTTTTTAGTCATTGCGTAACCATACAAATTATTACAATCAAGATATATCAAATAACTAGAAGGTTTTGAATCATTAAATTCTGACAAATATATGTTATTAGCTTTTGCATGACGTAAACTGCACTGTGCTAAACCACCGCGTATGCCCTTTTCTAGCATTTGATATATTTCTAAGTCATCGATTAAGTCTAACTCTACATGTGTGTAAAGTAACATAGCGTCCCAGCTCAAACTGGGCGCTGTTATGTAGTATGCAGGGTCTAATTTATAATATTTTAAGCTTATGTTACGAAAATTTTCCAATATGTCGCATAATATTAATACATCACATTTCATATATAAATCGGTATACTCGCCAATAGTATTAACATTATATGTATTCCACACAGTTTTTGCATGTCGATATTCAATATCCGAAATGTGCTCCATTTTCATTGTATTATAGAAACATTATTTATGAGGCAGTGTTTTTATCTCATACTTGTCCCAAGAATCAATGTAATCACATGTATAAACACCTTTTTTTCTTAGTAAATGTATGTTTTTATTACTAAATTCCATTGACAAATGAACAAAATCATCATCTGATAAGCTTTTGCTTAAAGAATCCAAACTAGAGCTTAAAAACTGAAATGAATCTATAAATTTTATTTGAATAGGATGTTTACCATTCTCATTATGTATGTATTTAGTAATAGTCAAATACTTTTCTTTAGATTTAGGTATGATTTTAATATGACCCTCATATTTAACTAATTCTTTAATAAACAAGTGGGAATCATAATTCGATAAATTGTGGAAAATAATAGGTATAAATGAGCACACTCTATACATTAAATTACAATGAGCATGGGCAGCTCCTCTAAAGTTACCTGAGATATGATCATGATCACATACTTTGTCATCAAATAGTAATTTTTCACAAATGTGACAAGTACTGGCATTATTATATCTGATTTTATCTTTTTCTGTCAAAGGTTTCATTTGTTTTTTATTTGATAGGATTACAGATATTTTCTTCACATCTTCTATTAATCTATCAATAAATACTTCAACACAATCAGGGCCTCTATATGTAACATACTTATTTTGACTTGAATCGTGCGAACAACATATATAATATCCAAAACACGATGGCTGATGTTTTTTTAGATTGTACGTTTTTTCAGAAACTCTTTCTTCACAATTTAACAATAAGCTTTCAAAGTCTGCATAAATTATGTAATTGATCTTTTGTTTCCTTTCATAATTTTTAAAACCGACTTTTGCATTTTTTTCGGGTAATACTGATAAAATTTTCGAGCACGTGTGAGAACTATATTTTGATTCACTGCTGTAATATTGTAAACATGCTTCGCAAAGAAAAAAAATACCTTTGTGATTTGTCAGTTGACGCCTTACTAATCGTGATAGATTTTTAATAAGACAATAATGGTATATTCCTTTTCTTTCAATACATAACGAATTTACATGCGTAGATTTTCTGTTATTTGTTAAATATAGAGGTCCTGTCACATTTGCATTGTTATTGTCTAATCCGTAAACATTGATACTAATGTTATTGTTTCTTTCGAAAATAATTATATCTTGGAATGTAACGGGAAATGACATATTCTCGATATTGAATACAGAGCTATAATGTGGATATGAACTCATTCGACATACATTCATTTTGCTAGGATATAAACCAGCTACAACGCTCCATAAAAAACAATGATTGTCATTATTTTGTCGTTTTTACAACTTCTTGTGTTTTTCACTTTTAATGGTAAGTCTAAATAAGTGCCTCCTCTCAACGGACAATATTTATTTACATTAATTTCGAGATGGCTTACTGAGTGATAGGACCAACCAGATTCTTTGTGCTCAAATTCTGACATTTTACTTTTTATACGTTCAATTACATTCGTGTACATATCATTAATATTCGTATTATTACAAAAGATTTCATACTTTGTATTAAATGATTTTAATTGTTGTTCACCCGTTTTTAGTAATATAAAGTAAGCAAATAATTCGAAATTTATCTTGAAACATGTATTTTTTACTAAAGACATATTCAAGAGTTTCAGGATATCGCTTTTATTCTGACACAAGAATGTTTCAGGAGTGATATAGTCAACACCTTGTGCAGGATTTAAACGATATGTTACAATTCTTTTTTTAAAAGCACTTGCAATTATATAAATATTTTCAAATGTTTTATTTAATTTATTATCATTACATTATTATTATTTTATACGTAACTAAGTCTTAAAATACTATACAAAGAAATATATACAGAACACACAAAAAAATATATACAGAAAAAGAAAAATAAAAAATTTTAGAGCGCGTCATGAAATTCATCCACATCGCCGTCAACTGGCAGCGTGCCCAGAACGCTGGCAGCGTTGCCACGTTGTATGGCGATACTTACCTTCTGGGCCAAATACAACCCAGCTTTCTGGTCACGCGAGGCGTCGACAAGTCTCTTTGCGATGTCTCTAAAAAGGTTAAGGTTAAGGTTGCCGTGTCGTGAAATACGACCTGCGCTCCTGCTGCATGATAGGCCATGGTGACCAAGGCTGTCGACAGCCTCTCCACAGTGACAGCGATGTGGAGTAACACATGGCGCGCCTAAACGGAGGCAAGACGCGATGCGGAAGGTCGTATCGTCCAGCATGGTACCGATGTTGGACGATGGCAGTGCTTGAAGCCAGAGGCCCGACTCCCACTCTCCCACAGCCAGTAGGCGAGCACGCTCTGCAGCATTAGACGATGTGCTAAGAAGGTTTTCTCGTATTCTGCTGCAAAGCGGCCCATCCCACTGCCTCTGAGAGGATAGGTTTCGGGGTAACTCAGTGCTTGGACAAGCTCTTCTCCAAGCATTCGTGGCATCGGTCTTACACGGCACCTCAGAATCGACCAGTGTTGGTGCTAAGATTTTCCTGGTCAATTCTGCAGTGCTGTGGACCGAGGACAGGAATGCTGGTAGGCTAACATCAGAAAGTTTTCGAATACCGAGGCCGCCAAAACGTACAGGTAAGGACGCCTGTAGCCACAATCGGTCATTCAGTGCTATATTCAAAATTTTACTAAGAGTAGTTTGTATAATTTTGTCCATTTCAATGAGTAGGCTCGAATTTTTCCAAAAAGGCGAAGCTCGAATAGCGTGAGTAAATTTAGGCACGAAAAGACAATACCGAATTATAGTGAAAGCCGAATGAATGTTAATTTTGAGGAGCCTGTCCGAAATTTCACTAAAATTTTGAATTTTTTCATGAATAAATGTATCGAAACCTTCGTCTAAAATCGGGGACCCAAGGAGGCGAAGAGAACTTTTTTCAATGTGGGTTATATTGGGAGTCAGAAATTGAAATTTGGAAAGTATAGAGGATTTATTTAAATTGTCGTTTATGAAAATTTCACATTTAGTTGGATTTAGGTCTAAGCCTATGGATGAAAATTTAGATTTCAAGAAAGCCAGATCTTGATAAACAGTCTGTACGTCGCCTGCCAGGGTTCCGTCATCGAGGTACCAGATATTGAATTTTGAATTTAACTGGCTGATGATTGGGTGAATAGCTAGGCTAAAAATGAGTGGTCCAAGAGGGTCACCTTGTTGACAGCCAACGGCGGATTCCAGAAGATTTTCCTTGAAGATCAATTTTGAAGGGTTTCTGTAACACTGCCAAAGAAAGTTGTAAATTTTGGGTGTTTCAATTTTAACTTGTGTCAACAAGGTGTCCCGGTTCACTGAGTTAAAGGCGTTCTTTAAATCAACCTTCAAGATAACCTCGCCCCCATTACAGCCAAGGTACGTTGACAGGGCATGTATGGCAGCCTCGCAACCCCCCTTGGATCCAAATCCGAGCTGCAGGGGTTGGAATTTATTACCTAAGTTTGTATAATAATAGCGACAGCATATCTTGGCTGCCATACGCCTGTACGTACACCCCACGGCAATGGGACGAATGCCGCCGTCCTTCTTTCGCAAGGCACAGAGATTGGCGCCGTACAAAATAGGGACGATGTCATCGTTCACATTGCCGGAGAGCATAAGGTTGATTAGGGCCGTTAGCTCCCTCAAAAGCGTGTCCCCAGCAGCCCCGGCGCTCGCACACACGAGATCCTTAAGGTGCTGTGGTGTTAAGCCGTCGAGACCACCGGCAGACCCGCTTTGGAAAGAGCAAACGGCAGCAACCACGTCCTTGGCTGTAACGTTAAGACAATCTGAGTTAGAATTCAGTTCGTAATAAACTAATATTTTTATGCATATTCGTTCTCAAATGATATCGGATTTTATTCATCGGTATTTCAGTTAGACATTTATCACATTTTATTAATTCTGTATTATTATTGTATTGCCTCTGAAGAGTTGACGAGGATGATACTGTAAAATAAAACAAAAATATGATATGGTTACATGTTTATATATATATTTATCTAGAAACGATTACAATAATTACCATTATTTTAATTAAAAGAAATAAAATTAATACAGTGGAAAAGAACTAATAATAAGTACTAACAAAATCTAGAGGCCGGTTCTTAAATTCCTGGCGAGTTTTATTTAAAAACTCTTTTAAATGTTGCCAAGCAGGCGTGCTATCATCAGTGCGATTTTTAACTGATAAAATCGCATGCCTCCAACGATTAATGGGTGCTACGCGCTCGATTTCGCTACAGTCATAATTATATTTTTAATTCTATATAGTATCTTCCCGGCTTCTTATCGTCACTTTGCCTAGACAACCCATTCGCCACACGACGAGTGTAGCATGTGTAACGTAATACTACACGTATTGCGTTATAATATCTCGCAGGCGCTTAACGCCAGCTTAGCCAGACATCGTTCGCAATATTACCAAATATGGTCATATTCACTAGCCAAAGGCAGTTGTGAGTCATAGGTTTATGCCTATATAAGATGGGTGCGCGTTGTAGAATGGTCACTTTCCCTAGACATCGGAACGCTGCCGCTACACCTCGCGATTATTCTACATTCTACTTCCTATCTACTGTCCCGCTGGGGTTCACCCTACGGGCTACGTTCTTCCTACGGCTACAAGCCACGAGCTGCTGGCGCCGTGCCGCTACTAGCCAGCTGCCACCCAAGCCTCCGTTCCTGCCTACGAACTCCTACAGCCAGGCCACGGACGCCTGAGCCTGACCGCTCGACCCACATCGGCTGCACCGCCTGAGACCCCGCTCAGCCTGAACCTCGACCACAGAGCTGCCTGCGCAGCGCACCTTGGCCAGCTCATCGGCGACCCTACGAGCAGCTACCCTGCGAGCGTCGGAGAGCAGCAGGAGTCTACACTCCAGCCAGCTCAGGCCAGTGCTTACCTGGCCTGAGCTGGCTGGAGTGTAGACTAGTTCGGTCATACTGTATGTAAGCGGTAGTGAGACATAATAAAGAACCTGTTCAGCCTAGCAGTGTTTCTCTCGAACCCCGACATCCTACCTGAGATCCTCCGTCTCACATGAAAGTAGTGGCTGTAATTTTTTACCCTGTATGTTGCCGACGTCTTCCTGATCATCATCACTGTCACTGCCAAACAGTTCATGCGCTGTAGGTTTCATGCAAGTGGAGATTGGGTTGATTGTAGTCTTCTTTTTCTTCTTTTTCTCGTCGGTGTTTGATGCCTGACCTTCCATCGTTCTCTTCGCCGGAATCGTTAACTTTGTTGAGGTTTTCGATCTCTAAAACTGCTGCTGTTGCTGCTTGGTTTCGTCATCAGATGAGAAAAGGTGGCTTGCAGTTTGAGTCGACCTGAAAAGATAAAGAGCAATGTATAAGTCGAAAGTTATAAATAGTGGTGATAAAAGATACCGTAGGTAGATAGATGTATAAGAGTCTGACTGTCGAAACATGAAATGAGGTACTACTTAACTTAACGAAAATATATGATTTGTTTCGTTTAGTACTCTAAACTAATGAATATAGTAAAATACACACTGAGCAGATGATAACTAGAGCAAATAAAATAAAATTATGAATGGAACGAATAGGTGAAATTACCGATAGAGTTAATATATAAGATTATTAGAGAGAATAGATGAAATAAGTGAATAGAATGAATAGATGAATCTAACGAATAGAATGAATATATGAAATAACTGAATAGAGAGAATAGATGAAATTATTGAAAAGAGTGAATAGATGAATGAGTGAATAGAGTGAATAGATGAAATTAATGAATAGAGTGAATATATGAATGAGTGAATAGATGAAATTAATGAATAGAGTGAATAGATGAGATAAGAGAATAGAGTGAATAGATGACATTAATGAATAGGGTGAATAGATAAAATTAGTGAATAGAGTAAATAGAATAAGTTACTTACATTTCGAGTCCTTACAAATTTGTTTCACAATAACTTGATGAGGAAATTCAGGAGCACTGAGGTCTTCTGAAGTGAAGTGATGGCTAGGCTTGCTGCACATGCGTTTATATTGGTGTAGAATCACGTCACGCATATCCTAATTTGTAAATTGCTGACATGGTATAAAATAAGTTCAGCGTACTAAGCCTTGAACTTTGTACATTAGGTTCAATACCTAATATGTACATATACTCACGCCTGATTCCCAGAGGGGTAGGCAGAGACTACAGATTTCTATATGCTGTTATCCGCTCTCATCAGGTTCCTCATTAATAGTAATATGTATTTGTAATATTATGCGTATGATCGATTTTAAACTTTCGCGATTTGTATACATCATACAATATTATTTAGCGGGTCTTAGTCGCGATAATTTATTTATTTCAAGGCATAAATACCTCTGTTATTCTCTTACGTTTCTACCGGCTTGCAACGGTTGTGGTCGCGGAGGGACAGAGGTATTTATGCCTTGAAATAAATAAATTATCGCGACTAAGACCCGCTAAATAATATTGTAAGATTATGCGTATGATACTTTGAAATGAAAATTGTACAATACCAAAGAGACAATTAGCTTGAAATCAATGAATTTGTTCAAACTTTTCCCGACCTGAGAATCGAACTTGGGACCCCATGATGCGCAGTCCCATAGGCTACCTCTGGACAACCGAGGCATTTATTTCTAGACAACAATTAATTTAATGTTTGAGCATTCATTTTCATCATTTTTGCGTTATTGCCGGTTGCAGTATATTGTACACTTAAACAAGTAGATTTCATTAAAAATAAATCATCTCTCGAGCGAATGAAGTCGAAGACAAAAGTAGTATAATTATAAAGAAACAATCTAGACGAGCGCTATAAACACAGCGTTTAAAACGCTGAGAAACATTCATTAAACAATGCATGATATGTACATAGCTGCATAAGATTATAACTTATTTATTATCACATATTCGATACCTTGATATCGACCGCAGTATTATTACGCTCGTCAGCATTGTTTAATTTTACGATGATGCGAACTAGATCTTCATATCCATATATGGGACACGTGGCACTAACATGAAATCGATATTCGTTTTAGGTTTCTATGCAAAACAGAAACTAAATGGTTGGATATTTTGAACTTTAATGACAAAAATAAGAAAAAGTATATAATGCGACGACAAACGGGACTAAAAATCACTTACATTACTTGTACGTAGTTACACGCCTGCTGCATAATGTCGGTAAGTGAAATATTTTATTTAAAACCTTTTATTATTATTTATACATATATATATATTATCTTACAATGAATTTATATTTGTTTCAGGAGTCCAATGATGTGTTTATTACGAATTCTTCATACTCACCTATCCCCGTTGAAGAGACTCTACGTAATCGAGTGGTAAATTATTTGGAAAGAGATCGACAATTTCATCCATTTGAATTTGAAGAAACGACGCCTAGAAGCTGCAATAGCAATGAAAACCATAATAAAAGACGGGGAGATGATATCGTCTATTCGTATATAAAAAAACCTTCGAAAGGCCCGCGAGGCAAAATAATACGCATTCAAGTATACGATGCCGAAGATTTCACAAATTCACCGTGTATTTGTACTGTGAATGTATGTGTTCAACATGTTGTGGGGAGTGTATTTAACGATGATATTTATAAAAGTGTAAAGGAAATTATAAATAAGTTGTATAAAAAGATGTAAATAAACAAAAACCAGTAATCCGTGGTTTTATTTCTATTGTGTAGAATTTGCTAATAAATGGTAGTTAATTGAAACTGTTTTGTTTTTATTTCAATATTTTGTGTTGTGTTAACTCTGCATACAAAGGTACATATTATATAGTCCCCGTGCCTGTATTCCGAAGACGTAGAGGTGTGTATATTTCACTAAGTATATTTTATGTAACCACCACGTATCAGGGGCGAGCCTAATATCATTTTTATCAGACAATTTTCCAGACTCCATCCTGCTTCTAAGGACTAACTATCAGGAAAACTAAATAACACTTTGCTCTAGTCGGAGAATCGAACCCGATACCAATCGTTTCCACATACACACACACACACACACACACACAAATTTATATCATTGGACCAGCAAGGCAATCGTAGAATTACATCCACACAACATATGAGTGAGTGAGAGTCATAAGTGTAATTGTTACTTATTATATGCTAATCTGTTATCGATTGAAAGAACTCATACATGTTGTGTTGTAATTATAAATGAAACTAATACGTATGCTATGTACCTACAACAATCGTTAAATACGAAACTTAATTTATCATTTATAACACTACAACATTAACAAGTCGAAATAATATTTTAACTACTAGCTAGATTGTAACAGGTATGTATATTTTTAAATTCTATATAAGAAGACATTGGAGAGCATCTGCGCGCATTTATCCATTGGGTTTGGAATGTGTCGAATAGACAATTCGTGCTTACTGTGAACTATTGAATGCTTAAATGAAACAATACTATAATGAATTGATGAATGCATGTTATATAACTTTGATAATATATTCTCAACATAATTACTGTGGTGTATGTCACCACAGTAAATGTTCTTTAATACTTATATTATTGCGATATTCATTTCATAATTAGTACAGTAATTAAATAAATACTACTTTTCTTAGAGCTGCAATTTGCTCTTTATTGCAGTGTGTTCACAATAAAGTGTTAATTATCGCTCTGTATACAACAACTAGACATCATTTCAAGAAAATATACCAATATGAATAATGACATCTATTCAAATAGAGTGAGTATTGGGGGGGCTCGGATCTCATCTGATCCGAGACCCCCAATACTCACCTACTGATATATTAAAGGATAGTTTATTTTTTACACCCCATTCATAAACCGCATCAGATATCAGATTTTAGTGCTGTACAATCTGCTATATCGGTAATAGAAAGGTATAGTTTTAGATCGTCTGCGAATATTAGACATTGAGATCTAGAGAGAACTGACGGTAGGTCGTTAATCATTATGAGAAACAGCGTAGGCCCCAGGGTACTACCTTGACTTATACCAGATCGAGTATAGTACTCATGTGAACGATAGTTGCCAATTTTCACAAACTGTTTACGATCTTTCAAGTAATCGGCCAAGAAGTCTAGGAGCTTTGGGCTGAATCCGAAAGCTGAGAACTTTGTTAACAGGACATCATTATCGACCAGATCAAATGCCTTTGAAAAATCGAAATATGCCGCATCAATCTGACAACCTGCCGTCATTTTAGTAGTAACATAATCAACGAACTTTGTATGGTTAGTTAGGGTAGAACGCGATGGACGAAAGCCGTGCTGTGCATCATCTGAACGGCTTCTAATTTGCTTAAAATAATAAATAATATTTTTTCTCGTTAAATACATCTTAATTCAATGTAAGAATCGTTGTGCAAGTGGGCCTTAGTTTTTGAGTTTATTATGACTTTAAAGTTGTACATGTAGTTTGTTTTGCGAGTTTGTTTGTCCGTTATTATGTTTACTATTTTTAATTACTTTATAATTACGGAGCCGATGTTTACACAGCGATTAGCGCCATCTATCCTCTTGTTTTTTAAATTAAATATCGTCGACATCACGGCAATATATATAAAGATTCTGAAAAATCACGGTTGCCTATCATATATATATCGAAATCATACCTGTTTATGCCTGGCTGCGAAGAGGTCCGGCCAAGTGATAAACGACAACCGTGATTTTGCAGAATCTTTATATATATTGCCGTGATTTAGACGATATTTTATTTTAAAAACAAGTGAACGAACTTCTTCCCAAAAATCAATTACCAAAAAAATTGTTTAAATATACTTGCGGCCACATTTTAATAGGCAACCTAGGAAATATATATTCTCCTAATCATAAATTAATATAAAAAATTGGTTTTTAGCGAAAACTCGATGAGTGCACGTATTTGTCGCGGGATCTTTGTTTACATACCATTCATTATTTAATGCGATAAGTAACTTGTATTACGAGTTGTGGAAGTACTTTTTATAAAATCTGTGAAGCACGTTCTGCGTCGACTCATAGTACGATAATTTTTAAGGATAATCTTTATAAGGTAAAAATAACAAAATTACATGACGCTATTTACACATCCTTATTATACTTAATTTATTTGATTACCCTAGTCAAATGATTGGTATCGCTGTCTATGTTGATAACATTCATTTGTAATAACTAACTGAATAATAATTTTATTCTAATCTTAGGCATTGTAAATACAATTTAAAGAAAGATAATCTTAAAAGTAAATAAAGTGAATGTTCTTTAAGAATATCTCAGCCTTTATTTATTAATTTAAGACAAATAAGGGCTTCTTTAGTGTGGAAAAATAAATAACAGGGTATTAGACAGTGCTTTGAAATAATACAATAAATAAAAAACCTGTTAAATACAATAAATTTATTTTTATAACATAGTTAAAATGAAGAGCTTCTAATGAAGTTGTGGCGCTGGTGGCACGAAAATCTGGAAATTTGTTTGATGATTGATGAACTTTAATTGATATCCGTGGCGGTGAAAAGGTTAATTAATACTTTCTAAAAGGCGACAGGTAGCCGGATAATTGCCTTATTTATCATTTAAAACAAACATTTATTGCGATGATAAGGACAATTAATAAGTAGGTATTTTTTAAAAGATAATAAATTGAAAGGAAACGGCTACGTTTATCTCATCTTAATATATAAAATCCTCGCGTTACTGACTGATTGACAGACACGCTACAGCCGAAACTATTAGGCGCAGGAAGCTGAAATTTGGCATGTATGTTCCTTGGGGACCGTAGGGGTGCACTAAGAAGGGATTTCCCGAAATTCCCATGGGATCGTGAAAGCTGAATTAGTTTTTGCTTACTTCATTCGTCGTGAAGTATGGTTGCAGGTTATCGTACGACTTTAGATTCAATGCCTGATTCAAATAAATTTTCATTTAGGTTTTTGAGCAAGTTGTTGTCCAGTTGTCATTTTGATTCATCTCTTATTATTTATAGAGCGAGGTTGTGAAATGTTGTTCTAACAAGATCAGATCTAAGAATAAACGAGTAGTAGGCGATGCGTAGGTGTATAGCATACGCCTACGCTCTGTCGAAGCCAGTCAGGTAACAGACGTGTGACAACATTAAACTTGTGTAAAGTACTTAAATATATTTAGTATTAAAAAAGTACATTAGAATAGGCTTAAAACGAATCGAAAGTGTTGCACTTTACCAGCGCCAGATGGTATATTGTTGCAAGACGGAAATTGGCTCACTACACTGAATCATGATAATCACGCCCTCGAGCATTTATTACAATTTAATATATTATTATAAACCTATTTATGGATAAATGGAAACACGTAAGTCAATAATTCAGACTGTAGAATTATTTTTGCAATGCAATGCCACTTTTAACCTCTGTTTCCTTCATCACTGAAGAAAGCGCTCTACTTTACAGGTAATAAAAGTTCGACAATTCTTAAATTAGTATGTCGTTGAGAGACACTTATCAGTATGGATAAAGTGATTTAAAAATTTAAACAGCACTACTATACAGTATCTACAACATACTTGGGATACCTATGTATCTCAAGCTAATTTTCAGCGACCTTGGTTTATATGTAAAATAAAATTAGATTTTCCATTTTAAATACCTGAACCAAAAACGTCCTTTGTTATACAGAAACACAGCTTTTGCCCTCCAACCACAGTAATGCTCCCGAACTCAAACGCAGTCCTTATTTCGTGGTTAAGAGTGGTAGCTAAAAGGACTGTAATAAAATGCTTTCAGATACAAAGTGACAGCATAATTTTTTAGCTTAAACATTACTCATTTTGTATGCGGTTTTGACTTACCCACGTTACACATTAGTTCAACTTTAGTACAAAATTCTTATTAGCCTTCTTTATATAATTATTTTAGCGTGTAGTATATTTAGGTAGGTCCGTACCAACGTACTGCAATTGTTAATTAATGCAGTGGACCAGTCTCTTGCAGTCTGCAAGGAGCTGGTTTCCTAAGGCTGTATAATTATATTTTGTGTTAATTAAGGCCGTATACACGTTTGTTTCTTATAAAGGATACCTCCCACAATAAAGGTCATACAATTCAATCTACAGACAAAAGTACCTACACTCAGACTCGAAACAAATATTAATAGATCATTACAAAGTGTTGTCCTTTGTAATAATCGCGCCCACAACGCTCGGTGCAGATCTTAACGTTGAGAAGGCTTGATGGTCTATCCATACACATCAGTGCCGTGCCCGAGATGTGGAAGGCTATGGCCTGTCAGAGCATCAATAAATATCGTCCTAAAGCATTACACAATCCGAGTAGTCCTATCTTTATTTTTAACAAGAAGTCCTACTACTCGGAGTATTGAATCGGTATTTCGCGTCCGCGTTCACGGCGCATGTTTTCAAAATATTGAGAGTATTACAAACATTCTGATAAATATTGAAATTACAAGTACCATAATATAAGAAAACAATTACTATAATATTACCTTCGTTATTTTACAAATGCTTATTATGTTTTACCTTTATGTTTCGACAAAGATTGTTAAATCTTTGTCGAAACATAAAGGTGAGGTCGTTAAAAACAAAAAAAGTTTCTTTGTGAATATAAAGGGTCTTATAAGAAGTATTATTTTAATTTAAACATTAAGATTTGCTTTAATTTAACTAATGACAAAATTAGATAACTTGTTCATAAACACTACTATTAATAGCGATTTTATTCGGAAGATGATATAATTGCCGAGTAATTATCTGAAAAATACAATGGTGCGAGTCCAGCAGACGCCATTAGACTTTCGTGTCATCATCATCATTACCATTTCGTGAGTTGACTTGACAAGACGTAAATGTCACAATGTGTTCTCCAAACGACATATTGGCCAAGGCGGCAATTTGAAACGGAGATTAATCAACACGGGTTATATTTCTCACTTCATTCCTTGACAGTCTAAGTTCGATTAGGCGGCAAATTCAACTCGCCTGCAGTGAGATTAGGTGCTGCAACAAAGGCTTCGCGTGCATTTTGAGATCAGGTTAACATCACTTAACTTTAAGCCTTTTGTGGAGAGGCTGGCTTGCTGTGATAATCCTTAACAGAAAGTCCCAAACTTCCAATATCACTCCCGCATTTGCTTAGACTTCCATTGGATCACGGGGTCAGGTATTAATTAAATACCGTATTACTTCAGTGAGCCTGTATATTTACAACAATAAAAACATAAAACGCCGTGTGGTTGACGGCATAGAATACAAGTGTCACCACCCCCTATCTTCCCATGGGTGTCGTAAGAGGCGACTAAGGGATAACACGATGCAAATACCATCTTTGCGTAGAGACGGAAAACTCGACATCAAACCCTATACGACTGCCTCGTTGGTCTCGCGGCATTAATGCGCGCGTGGGATCGGGAGGTCCCGGGTTCGATTCCTGGGTCGGGCAGTGTTATTGGGTTTTTCTGTCACGAAATTCTCAGTAGTAGCACGGAGTCTGGAAATGTGCCCGGTACGGCAATAGGCTCGCCCCTTATTACGTGGGACTAAAGTATATCTGGCGAAAAGTGGGTGTAGAAATACACCTCTGCCTACCCCTTCGGGGATAAAAGGCGTGACGTTATGTATGTATGTATGTAAAAACATAAAATATATTTTATAAACCACCTGGTAAATATATTTTCTTCTCAAACTTATGATAGATGCTTTTGTATTAATTAAATACAATATTACTTCAGTGAGCCTGTATATTTACAACAATAAAAACATAAAATATATTTTATAAACCAAATATATACCAAACTTATAATAGATGCTTTTAATACCACTCATGCTTAATTGTAATTCTGGTGCAAGTTTATCATGTTTAAAGTTTTCTATAATCCATCGCTGTGTTAGCGAGCCCACGCAGTTAGTCAGTACTATCTTGAAACCTTCAATGAACTAGCCTATGTTCAAGCACTATTCGGTAACCATATGCCTGACCATTTGTGGCTGAAAATATGGTATGAAATATTATAAGGTGATATTCATGTAACGGATTTCAATCGCACATTTCGTGTGATTGTATGATCATCTCTGGCTCGCATTTTCTACAATTTATAGGTTACACATTTCATTCGGAGTCTCCTTTTAAGCTAAATAATGCTTGTGATAGGATACTCCACTCTTCCGATTTATACAAGCCTATATATAATAAAGGTCATACAATTTCTATTTGCCCCAGGTTACGCCATGGGTTACACTAGTCGTAATCATGTGATTAGCCCTCACGTGACCACGATAGAAACCCGTTACATTAAGAAAATACAATCTAACATAATAAAATATTTAGGGCAATTTGTCATCAATTGGTTGTTCAAAATAAAAGCGTTATTAACATTATGTCAAATAATTATTTCAAATAAGTTGGACCAATGTTAAGGCTACGGTAGGTACACGAAACATTTTACCTGTTGAAAGTACATCCAAACTTGCGTAGCAGCGTTGTTGCAGAAATATAACGTGATTGAGTTATATAGATAGTTGAGATAAATGTTGTCACGTCGTATTTCACCATGGGGGTAAGGGGGAGATCGAACCTAACATCTTTCCGGCCCCAATTGTTATCCTCACCTGCTCGCACTGGTGATTCGTATGAATAGCTAGTGGCGGCAGCTCCCGGGCTGTCGCGGTGCCTCCTGCTAGATAACGGACGAGGCTCATAACGGACGAGAACCATACACCCAATCGGGCAACTGGGTGGAAGAGGCTACAGCGGCCTACGGATCTAAATAATCTCTAAAATGCTTGGCGCAGAAGGCAAGGGGAAACCACTGCTGCTACTTTCCCAAGAAAGTCACATGAGAGCACAAAGAAATAAGAGACCATCGCCCTGTGAACCGATTAGCGACCGGCGCTGCGCCGTGTCCGGGACGCGCAGTGTGAAGTTGGCTACCGGCCATGGCAAGGTAGGAGACCAGGCCGCCCATGGAAACTCTACTACTGGAAATTCAATCAAACTGCGACGCCTCCAGACGATGGGAACTTGGAATGTAAGCGGCTTAAATCATCCAGGGAAACTCACCATATTGGAACGGGAAGTGGATAGAGTTGGTGTAAACATCTGTGGTCTAAGTGAAATACACTGGAAGGGCAGCGCACATTTATTGATAGACCATCACGTCATTTACTTTTCAGGCAACGAAATCAACAGAAGCAACGGTGTGGGATTTCTAATACCGATAGATCAGAGTAATTGCGTAATGGAGTGTGAGCCGGTAAGCGATCGAATTATCAGCATCAAGATAAAAGCATCGCCGATGAACCTCAACATCGTTCAGGTATACGCCCCTACCTCTACCGCAAGCAACGAAACCATTGAGAAGTTTTACTCCGAATTAGGATCAACAATAGCGAAAATACCTAATAGAGAAATATTAGTCATTCTAGGGGACTTGAATGCTAAGATCGGAGAAAACACTGATCAGGGGCCTAATTCTGCTATTTTAGATGACATCGACATCATATTTTGAATGGAATGAGATTATATTTTGAATTGACTCAAAATCGGTATCCTGCTACACAATGTCATTCTATTCTAATTTCGATATATTCAATTTAATGTCAAATATCCTGACATGAGTAGGTATTGCCATTAATGAAATAATTAACTTTATTGCTGGTAATTTGATGTTACAGCGTTGCCTATGATTTGTTTTTTATGTAATATGCACGCAAGTACGCTCTCACATTTTATTTCACTTTAACAGTTCCCTACGATCTGGTAGATGTTTCGGGAAATCTCTTCTTAGTCAGGGCACATGAGTAAATAAACCGAACAGAGAGACAGCTTCTTAAGAGCTTGTAAATTTGTTACCTATTTTGGTAGGGTTGTCACAATAGGTTAAGACAAATCGCTTGTTCGGTATACGACAGATTCTGGATTGGACAGATTCGTGATTTGGCAGATTCCTAACTCGACAGGTTCAGATGGATTGGGCAGATTCTTGGACTCTACGGATTCGCTATACGGCAGAAGTACAGCTGTTGTAAATAAAATAGCGAATGGAACCAAAAAAGGCATGCACCTGAAACTTTTAAAAGCACGGAATAAAAATATACATTTGTTACCAAGGACACGACGTGACGACGTGATTTATTTGATATTTCCAACGATACCAGTAATCGTGTTGAATACTTTCTGGTAATATGATCTATTTGCTAATAAACATAGGAATCTCCTTTAGCTATTATGGCCACTAGTTTTACCACGGGGATAGGTATCTAAAATAAGTTTAAAAAGAAATTGTGTAAGACAAATGAACGTCTACAAAACAAATGACTATAAAATGATCAACCATCGATAGAGCTTACAAAAAACAGGTGCATGCGATTTTTGACCTTATTGACAATTCATGACAGACTTTTATTTGGTATTTTCTTGCTTTCTGACATTGATACGTTATTAAAATTGTAAATTCTGAGTTACGTCAATAAGGTCGAAAATCGCATGCACCTGTTTTTTGTAATCCCTATCGATGGCTGATCACTTTCTGATAGTCATTGGTTTTGTAAACATTAATTGATTTTACACAATTTCACAACTAATGAGTTGTTTAGTATTTCGTTGCCAACATTGACAATATTTATTTCAAGATCGAAATATTCGCGAAACTTTTGCTCGAGCAATTCAACAAATGCGACAAAATTATCAGGAGTTATACCTAATTAAAAAACCCAATTGTACGTTACCATTGTTAAAATCTTTATAATGATTTAATTATTTCATCTAGTATTATTCATACACACAGAACAATAAACAACCATTATTAATAATAAAACACCACTTTTTTACATTAAAATATTAAATCTTGCAACGTACAAAACAAACAACGTACATACATCGTAATAACCCTAAGATTGTCAACTGCCTGTGCCTACGTAAACCGGTTCTTTCCACTCTCGCCGCGTACACGACAAGCGGCCAGTGGTCATGCACACATAAGCCGGGTGCTCGTAGTAGTGCAAACGATTCGCGCTGTTGTATGAAGCTGTGTCTCTGTTCCGTTTATCTACTCATGTGGTCAGGGACCGTAAGGGTGCAGCAAACTCCTCGAGGAACGTACATGCCAATTTTTAGCATCTTGTGCCCAGTAGATTCGGCTGTGCATTGCTGTTAGTCAGGGAATTGTGAATGAATTTTATATATACAGATGATACTACCTAGCAGTGCAATATGGCAGTCTATAATACTAACCAGTACCATTTTAGTAAATGAATTTATTCGTTGGATTGTGAGCGATTTTTTGATACATAAAACATAATCAATAATGTTACGTACCTACGATTTGAAATCGAACATATAAAATATGGGTGTTTTGAATAAGTGTATTTACAGTTTGACGTTTGTCTTTGTACAAAAATATATTTAGCAGAATACCGTTTATGTATTGTTCAACTCTCAATATATTCACAATATCATTTCAATGTCTCTTAATTTAGGAGAATATCATTATGACGTAAATATGACACTGACATCATATCGAAACTGCATTTTGAACAAATATAATTAGCAGAATTGGGCCCCAGCTAAGCAAATGCAGCGGAAAATTTGGGCTCGGAAAACGAAATGAACGCGGTGAACGCTTATTACAATTTGCCTCAGAAAATGATCTACTCATTGCGAATAGCCTTTTCCAACACCACCCTCGAAGGCTGTACATGTGGATATCGCCTGATGGAAAATCTCGAAACCAGATCGACTACATCATGATACGATCACGATGGAGATCATCCATAAAGAATGCCCATACACTACCTGGGGCCTCTTGCGGATCCGACCACCAACTTTTGATCTCGAAGCTAAAGCTCAAACTATCAGCAGCAAGACTCATCAAGAAAACGAAGAAACTCGAAGTGACAGATGCGTTGAGATTTAGCTCGATTGTGAAACGCAACTGGTCACAATGGTCAGAAGTGGATCTGACTAATGAAACATCCGATGCACTATGGGACCGCGCTAAATCGCTCATTGTTTCGGCAGTCTCGGAAGTAACACCACCAACTAAAACCCACAAGAAACAACATTGGATGACTGATGACACCTTCAAACTCGTCGAAAAACGCCAGAAGATGAAAGCAGCGGGAGCTGATACTAAAGAACTAAATAAAATGTCGGCAAAGATACATCTAAGATGCAGACAAGATCAAAATGACTATCTACGCAGTATTTGTAAACAAGTCGAGAGGCATGCAGACAGGTACGAATCAAGAGACTTATACCACAAGATCCGTCTCATTACAAGAACACTGCCGTCCAAAACCTGGGATATTGAAGATCACAATGGCCAGATAGTCACTGAACTGGACCAAATTTCGAAAGTCTGGAGAAACTACTGTCAGTCCTTGTTTGAAGATCCTCAGTCGCATAACTTTGCATCCACGGAGCCTACGAGTGATATGCTGGAGCCAGATATTCTTGAATCAGAAGTAAGAGCCGCCATTCAACACCTTAAGAATGGGAAAGCCATAGGGAAAGATGAAATTCCAATCGAAACTATTCGAGCAATGGGAGAACATGGCGTTCATATTTTCTGCACCATTTGCAACAAGATATGGCTCACAGGCAAATGGCCTTCAGAATGGGCTCACACAATTTTCACTCCTCTCCATAAAAAGGGTTCGACTAAGAAATGTGGCAACTTTCGACTCTTTGCTCTAATAACACACGCGAGTAAAATTATGCGACACGTTATCAACGAGCGACTGAAAGCATATCTGTCCAGAGAAATTGCGCCAGAACAAGCCGGTTTTGTAAAAGGCAAGGGGACCCGTGAAAAAATTCTAATCGTTCGTCAGATTATCGAAAAAGCTCGAGAATTCAACAAACCCACATACATATTCTTTGTTGATTTTTCCAAAGCGTTTGACTCGGTAAAATGGCCAACGCTGTGGAAAACACTGCTGGACATGGGTACACCACAACACCTCGTACACTTGCTCAGGGGACTCTACAAAGGGGGAACAGCATCGGTGCGGACAGATGACCTCTTTTCAGATACTTTTCACCCAAGGGCGGGTGTGCGACAAGGATGCATAATTTCATCTTTGCTCTTCAACATCTACACCGAGCTTAAGCTCGGTGTAGATGTTGAAGGCATCGGTCCAGTCTTCAAGAATGCTTCGCATTAGAAAATGCGAATCACTCTTGAAGACTGGACCGATGGTGTTGTGATTGGTGGGTACAAGATCTCGAACTTGCAATACGCAGATGACACCACCTTATTTGCTAGTAACGCGGCCCTCATGCAAGCATTACTTCAGAAAATGGAGCGCGTAAGTCTAACGTTTGGATCGAAGATTAACCGATCCAAGACCAAGGTTATGATCGTGGATCGTGTCAATGACAATTCACCAGAAGTTACACAGATTGCGAATTGCAATACAGTCCAAACATATGTATATCTTGGGGCTTTAATCTCATACAATGGTGGTTGCGTAGATGAAGTGAAGCGTCGAATGGCCATAACCAGAACCGCAGCGGAGAAGTTGAAAAAGGTTTGGAGGAATCGAAATATAACCAAAGCCACCAAAGTCAGGCTCATGAGAGCGCTAGTATTCCCAATCTTCCTTTACATGGCAGAGACATGGACAGTGCGTGAGTTGGAAAAGGGGAAGATAGATGCTCTAGAGATGTGGTGCTGGAGGAAGATGCTCGTCATATGAAATGAATGAATGAATGAAATAAATTTATTTTGACTCCACACAAGTTACATACATAAAAAAATATAAAGAACAGTCATAAGAACAAAAGAAAAAAGAAATTACATAACAATTACAGTAGAACAACAGTAATAAAAAAAAAGATAACATATTTATACAGACAGGAGAATAAAAAAGTTGTTTAAGGTCAGGTGAGTGTGGTTAAAAAAGGACCTAATTCGGCATGTGCCAGGTGCATAGGTACCTGGCTCCGATTTTCAATTAGGCCCTAAGTGACTCACGAAAAAGATATCAGAAAATATATAGGTATAAATAGATAGGTAGATACATAATATAAAATAAATAATGTACTAATAGTAATAAATTTACGTAAATAAATACCTTATTAAAACATAATACACTTAAATAGTTATAAAGTTTTATAATAAGAGTATACCCATCATCAGTATTTAAGTAACAAAAACAGTACGGCCATAGCTACTCATAACTGAGTTATGTCTCTTATGTGTGAATTAATGCTTCGGCGCCAGAGTGGCGCGTGAAGGCGTGTACCGCGTGTGGTACAGGGGGACACTTGTTTGGCCGGGACGCCAGTCCAGTGGCTGCACTACAGCCGGCGTATCTGCGCGCATATAAAATTTATCACGAGCACGCTTTCAATGATTTGATACTCAGCAAGTAAATACATACATATATAAAATAACGCAGAATATAACATTGCTTTGTGAACAAGATAATATGAGACGAAGTACTCAAGACAACTATGGTAAGTGCAGCTTAGTTCGTTATCCGGCAAAGTATATAGCAGTACATTCATACAAATTTGTGGGCATTTTATTTTAGATGTTGTATAATATACCTGCGTATGTATGTGCAGTTTCAGATTCACGCAGGATGCCATAAGTACCTAATTGTCTATTAGTTGTCAGGTGTAAACTTGGTGGCTGTCGATCAATGTAGTAGAATACCTCGGGAGGTGATGCACCTAGGTCACACAAGCGCGAGTACCAGACCCCAAAGGTGAGGTAAACTTTATATATTATCTATTTCGTAAAGACGAGAGTAGGGACTTCGGGCAGTAATAGGTTATGATGTATGTTTGATTCATTTGTTACAGGTTTCTCATACTGTGTGTGTATCTACATCACAGACCAATACACTACGTGATCGACATACTTGTTTGCGTAAACTTCAAGGTCGCATGCAGCTCAAGAGCTTTTTTACAGAAACAAATAATTGATAATGTAATGTAATTACGCGAATGTAATTACGACAGCGGTGCATAATCATAATAATGTCATAATTCATTAACAAAATAGGTATAATGAGTCAGTAATAACTAGATAAGTCAAATAAATAAAATGACAAAAAGAAAATAAAAATAAAACAATGATGATGAATGAATTATAATGTAATAATATGTCTAGTATAAATTAATGAATTATAACGTCACTACGAATAGGCACATAAAAATGTCATGTCGGAAATATTATTAATTATTATTATATGTATAAATAAACCGTATTAAGAATTGATTATTATCTAAATAATAGGAATTAATTGAAATGTCACGAACTATTATATTGAATATAGCAGTCATATATCATTATTTGGTTGTATTACATTAGTATTAATTTAAATTAAATATTAATTTATGTAAGTAGGTACACGTTACAACTTTAAATCAGAGAGGCATTTAGATTAGTATCACCCACTTTTTGTTGCTCCTCCATAAGGAATTTTTTTAAGTTTCGTCTGAAAGTGTGTAGTGACGTAAGATTCCGCAGTGGCGGAGGGATATTGTTTCATCACTTTGAAGCAGCATAGCGAAAGCTACCTCTAAAAGCCTCTGTGCGATGCAATGTGATAGACAATTGCTTTGAGCACGTTCTGTTTAACCGCTCGCTGCTATTTGTGACCCATGTCAGTTTTTCATAAAGATATTGTGGTTGCTGCAATTTTATGACACCAAATAGTAAACAAGCCAAATGTAATTTCCTTCGGGATTTCATTTTCAAAATCATTTTTTTATTAAAGAATGGCGTCACATGACCTCTAAAAGGTACTGAAAAACAAAATCGAGCGCATGCATTCTGCACCCTTTGTATTTGCCTGTCTGTACGTGCTAAGAGTCGAGGGCCATACACGGCATCAGCATAATTTAATTTACTTAATATGAGTGACTCAACCAGCTGAATACCTAATTCTTCAGTTAGGTAAGGACGCATCTTATAAAACACTCTCAACCGGTAAAAACAGTTCTGTACAGCATTACCAACATGTTTCTCAAATCGTAGTTCTGAGTCCATTATCAGTCCCAGGTTCCTGGCCTCATATACTCGCTCTAATGGACTCCCTCTAAGATAAACTCTAGATGCCGAATGCAATAATCGCAAATTGTTTTTGGTACCAAAAATGATGTATTTCGTCTTAGACGGATTTAACAATAGGCAGTTATTCTCAGACCACGCGACTAATCGTTCAAGATTGTCATTCATGTCTTACCTATATAGCTTTTTCATAATCAGTAACCTTAAATGTTAGAATGTCTTTTAGAATAAAACAGGTAACTTGTTATAACTGTGTATATTTAACAAGGTAAATAAGCACTAGCACAATCACACATTGATTTAGTTGCACTTAACCGTTTATTTAACACAATACATAGATTTAGACTTCACTTCTACAAACACTATTTATATACTTGAGCCTTTTTAAAACTTAATTATAATTCCACTTTATAAACCGACAACGTAACAGCGTATTTATTGAGATGTTACTCGCTCCGCAGAACAAAATAAACTGAGCTCGCAAATTCAAGTCGAAAACATCAAATGTCGCATCGCCCCGCCCACCGCATTCCAAACTAGAATGGCGCGAGTGGCGTGACGTTGCGCCATCATAAAGTTCTCAATCTACCTACATCTTACAAGTACACGAATGTACTATATTATAAATCATACAAATTAAATGCTTATTTAATAAAAATATAACAAGAATAACTAAAATTGAGGTGAAACCATAATGTCACCAAAAAATATTAAAGCATCTAACATGGTGACAACATAAATGACAAGTAAATTTGAACATTGTTCGCGTAAATATGGTATTTACATTTATTTATGGATTTCTTGATATCCGCACAGTAAAGGTTAAAAAGAATAGGTCCTAAAATCGAGCCTTGCGGCACACCTCTCGTCAAAGAGGCGAGTGTCGAGGTCAGAGTGGTCCCATTACTAGTATTCAACTCTACATATTGCCGTCGATTGGTTAGGTAGCTATGGAACCACATTACTGCCTTGTTGTCAAACTCATAGTAGCGCATTTTTGATAATAATAAATTTAAATTTATGGCATCAAATGCACGGGAATAGTCCAATAGAACTAGAATTGTACACATCGCCCCCAACGCCCTTATCCTGGGCAGACAAAATGTTATCAGTAACATCTAAGAGTGCCGTAGTGGTTCCCCGAAACCGTCTAAATCCGGACTGAAGTCTAGGTAAAATCTCGTGTTTTTCCAAATAATCTGTAAGCTGGCGACTCACAACCTTCTCCAAGACTTTAGACAGACAGGGCAAGATACTTATTGGCCGTAAATCCCGAATAACAGTAGGGTTCGGCGTTTTTGGTAGCGGTCTTACACTAGCTATCTTCCATACATCGGGTACCGTAGACGTTAGCATAGAGCGATTTATTATGTCCGTTATGGTTTGTAGTGTATGTGTCAAAGTCATTTTAATCATAATTAAATTAATTTTATCATATCCCTCGGCGTTTGACTTGAGACCCTGTATAATGTTATAAACTATATCTTTGTCCACAGTTACTAAACTAAATGTGGCGTCACAGAACCTATGGTATTCATGAAATGTAAGATGAGAAATACTAGTTTTTGAGTTAGTTTTTGAGTTACCAGGCACAGTCAAAAAGAAAGAATTTATGGTGTCGGGGTCGTTGAAATGTGAAGGAATATCAGATACCTGTGTTGGTGGTAAGACTGTCGTTTTTAAGTTTTTCCACAGAACTTTATGATTTTTTATCTGATTATTAATATTATGTTTATAATATGCCACTTTTTCTCGGTACAACGCGGTAGACACTGTGGACTTTAGTTGTTTATAATATATTTTACTAGTTTCCGTCTTTAGTCGCCGAAACCTAACCAACGCATCGTCCCTGTGTCTCATCATGATTCTGATCGTCTCAGTTATCCATGAGTAGGAACGACCCCTAACTATGCAAACTTTAACAGGAGCATATATATCGAACAACAAGGTCATCCATTGGTTCAATGCGGTCACCATGTCGTTCACGTTGGCCAGGTCTGATATAAGATCCCAGCGTATTTTCTCTACATCGCCACGCATAGTTTCAGTGCATATGTTTTTAAATGATCGCCTCATAAATATTTGTGGTGACAATTTCTGCTTCTTGATACTGAGTTCACAACTTACAAAGCAATGGCTATTAATCAATTTATATGGCTCAACATTAACACATCTCGCACTCAAGTCTGTATAAATCAAATCTATTAAGCTCTCACTGTCCTCGGTAAAATGGGTAGAAGACGATACTAGTTGAGTAAGACCTACGCAACCAAAGAAATTATTAAGTTTTTTTGTTTTAGCATCATTATTAATTTGGATATTAACATTGAGGTCTCCCAGTAAAACAAAATGATCACAATGTCCCATAGCACTTAACGTCAGGATAATTGAGTCCAGAAATACATCCAAATTCAGCCATGGAGGACGGTAAGCTGTGCCAATGGCAATCTTTTTTCCGTGCAGCGTGAGGGTGAGCCACATCTGCTCCATGGAATCGAACCTACCCGTCCACAATCGTGTGTTTATGCCGCGTTTTATATAGAATCCTACGCCACCGCCGCGACCGCCGCGAACATTCGCTGGCCTCGGAGTGTGACGGAAGCGATACCCTGATAGAACCGGCCCGCGCGCCTCCTCTCCCTGTCTCAGCCATGTCTCATTTATTGCCAAAATGTCGACAGGGTTACACTCAACCATAGCTACAAAGTCATCGTGATTTGTACCAAGAGATCCCGCGTTCAACAAACCAACTCTTAGGTATTTATTATTAACTGCTATTACAAATACGCATTTTATTGCATCGCACCATTACCAGATAAAGAACACCTGCGTATTTATAGTACACAAGACAACAAAAAACAATAAATAAGTATCCGTCGGTAGCATCGAGAATTGTTAAGCTTAGTGCCATTATATGAATCCAAAGCAATGCATAAATATATATAATAATACGTGTTGTTTTTGTGATAACTATGTGTGATATTAATAATAAGTACACCTTGTAAATACATATATATGAAATTAGATGTAAATAAGTTTTAAAAGAGATTATAAATACAGTAATAGTGTTCTTTATTACTAAAGGGCAAATTAAGTAATAGTAATCTGATTGATTTTTATATAAATCAACATTATTTTTGTCATTGGAGGAAGTGAAAGTAACTATACAGTCATTATAAGTTAAGTATTTTGAAAATAAAATAAACATTACAATTAATCTAAACATTTGAAATACAATCAAACCTGTCATTGCCCAAAAAAATTACTTATGTCGTTGTCGTTAGTTACACGAAACGTAGGTGCCCCATCTTCCCTCTTAATGAATACTTTTCCATCTCTCGACCAGACATATCTCCACTGTTTACGGCGACCAGCCTCACGAGCTTTGCGAAACAGCTGATGATTAGCGCGCGTCAGCCGTTCGTTATATAAAGGCGACGTTGCGAGCCCGCTACACCCAAGTCTGTTGTGGTGAGAATCCGGCGCACGCGAATCGCTCGTAACAATGAGTCGCGAGTTGAGCGGCGCGCCAGCCGTACAGCGATCACTCGCGGCCGGTGCGCAGTGGGGTCAGCAGAGGCGCCAGTCTCCTCGATAATATTGCGACGCGCGGGCCCAATTCGCTCGACGTGTACGATGTCAGTGTCCTGTATGTCAACTCCTAGCTTGGTTGCCATCAGTTTAACCATATGAGTGACACTCTCACCCTTTTGCTCGGGTAGTCCGGCCACAAGGACATCGTTGAGCAACAGTTGCTGGTCCCGATCGTTTAGCTCTCGTCGCAACTCGGTTATGGTTTCCTCAAGGGGCTCGATGTTAGAGGAGGAGGATCTTTTCTCTAGCTCCTGTTCCAGAGCTGTGACCCTTGACTCCACACTAGCCACCTGTTCCAAGCAATTGTTGATCGCACTCTTAAAACCCGCTACCTCATCTCGATACTGGCGAACTTCGCTTCTCATGGCGGACATTTCTTCTCTGAGCGCCCTTAACTCATGTACTAAGTCGCCACCGTGCTGGTTATTGGGTATTTTAATGGGCGTAGCGAAGTTGTCCTCCCTAGGCATTGAGGAGATGGTGGGTGAGCCACAGCCGGTACATGTCCAGTTACCGGCAGTGGAATCTGATGCTGGGACACATGCACGATGAAATATTGACGGACATCTAGTACATCGCATACAATCATTTTGGGCCTTAGCAGTAACGATCTTGCCGCAAGCTCCGCACTTAACCATGTTTGTAACCAGCGTTGTAGTCTAGTCAAGTAATGTGTTGTTATTATTATGTCGACGCGCGACGTAAGAGCACACAGAATTGGGGCTTAGTAGTTCTTGCTAATTCTCACATATGTCACTGTTCACAATAAACTTATAAGGCTGTATTGTAGGCTGTAGTGTTATCGATTATTGTTCACAGCTTGATGATTAGAACCACTGAGCACTGCACCACGCAACAGTCACAATGTGTATTAGTAATATAGTTTATTGTGTATAATTGAGTATTTTTATTTATAATTAGGGTATATTCACTGCCATTCGATAGTCAAGTATTTTAGTTTTAAGTTTAATTAATTTATAGTTTATATTTTCACTGAATAACACTAGATGTCGTTTATTGTTTACTATACTATATGTTCACGAATAAATTAATGCGAAACTCACTGTGTTTATAATTTTTAATACTGACAATCACCGTAACCAAAACTTTGATATCAACGTCCGTGACGTCACTCCCAATATCGTGGACACAGTTCCGCACCAATATGTCCATACTCCAGGAGCTCGGCATTACAAAGCGTCTATCGACCATAGTACAGACGCGAATACTACAGTTCTTTGGCCATATCTCTAGACGTGATAACAACTCAATAGAGTCGCTAGTAGTACAAGGAAAAGTAGAGGGAACTAGATCGCTGCGCCGATCACCTATGCGCTGGACTGATCAGGTGAAATCCGCAGTGGGTGACAGCGTGTCAGACTGCGCCAGACAGTCTGCTAGCCGAGAGAGATGGCGGGAGATCGTGAAAAAAGCTGTGTCCGCCTCTATCACCAATGTGGACGCCTCAACGTGACCACGACCGCTCTGCCAAGAGCGAAACGACAGAGAAGATGAAGATTTCACCATGCTTTGAGTAATACCAGAACTGCAAATATATCACACGTGAAGTCAAAATCCTATTCCCCGAGGTCACAATGCTACGCTTATGAACGTCAAATTTACAAATGAGTTAAAGTCAAGTCAAAGTAAAAGTCAAAATCCTTTATTCATTTGGGTGACAATGTGATGCTTATGAAAGGGGAAATAATTACTTAATGACTCCACATTTACATATACTGCCACGTTCGCAAAGCAGTAACATGATTAATGATTCGACACTTTCATTTTATGATACATTCGCAACGCAAGGGCGACCAAAGACAACCATGAACAAGAACGGGCAATAAAACTCACGGCCACTCTTTTTTCATCGTCAGATTTTGTATAATACACAAATGTCGATTTTGTAAGGAATTGCAAGCGTTACACCTTCTAAATCACGTGTATATATTTTCCAGACATAATACTCAGGCGCTTAATCTAGTCATCTCTAGGTGCAATAAAGTAAATATTAATAATTGCTAATTGTATTATTTCGAGTTTTGTTTACTAAAAAGTAAAATAACTGAGCATAAAAACATACCTGATTGCCACCTCGGAAGTGACATGAAACCAAAGTCACAGGAATTTTATAATTTCTGACTGATGTTTCTGCGTCTAAACATAAGACGTAGTAATAGTAGTGTTAATCTGAAATTAGAAAAAGTTATGTCGTTATAAATCTGATGAAATAAATTTTACTTTTTTTAATGAATAAGTCGTCCAAATTCGGTTCATTAACATTTACTAGAACCACTAAACGCTTTCTGTAAAAAGAAATATGTGACAGCATTTTAGATTAGTAGCATAAACGTTTTGTATTCTTCGTAGATGAAGTAGTCAGTGAGTAGCGACAAGTCACTAGATTTCAGAAACTTGGCAAACATTCTTCAAAGCCACGACTTTTAATGCACACTAATACACAGACTAAAAAAAGCTTTTGTGATATATTTGTATTATTATAAACTCACTTGACCGCTAGCAGCATATTTATCTGACAATTCTAGTTGTGGATACACAGTTTCCAAATACCAACTGAACGTTCTGCAATTTAATTTTTTGCGAAGTTGTATCCTCTCGGATACGTTACCATAATTGCCTTTTTTATTTCCAATCCTTTGGTAAAAATATTTGCGTACTCATCGAGCCATACCTGCAGTGAAAACAAACTGTTAAATATAGACGTTATTGTTACCTCTATGCATAAAGCATAGTATTTAAGGTGAATAAAAATTGAAGCAAAAATACTGCAACCTTAGACTATACCAAACATGAAAGAGTAGTAACATTTTACTTTAATATTTAACTTTATATTACCTCGGCTAGTCGTACGAAGTTCTTTTTCAACGACCGATTCTTTTCCTCGTTCGGGATCATGTGAACAAGGTACTATTTCCATGGAGCCACCACACATCCACGTTTTGAAAGCCAGTTCCAAGTTCTCTGCACCCCAGATTTCCATTCCAGTATCATAGAATCCAGTCTTTTCAAAGAACGCTTTATCGATGGCAAAAAGCCCACCAGCTATAGTGGGTGTTTTTATTGGTGCTGAAAAATTTATTTCGGGTGGCATAGACTTCTTGAGGTATTCCAATCCATATGAACCTTAGGTTCCATGTGAATCCGCCTAGTTGCAGCTGATTAGGCTCTTTGACTTTAAATTCGAAGGTAGCTTCGTGTATTTGATCGATTACTGGGCTGACCACTCTGGTAGGATCCTCTGAGATACGTTGGAGCAATAGTTCTAGCCACCCTGAAATTGTTACGAAAATACTTGCTTAGATTGGTTGCGAAAGCACCTTAAATAAATGCAGACAGCATTCCAGGATCATCTTTAATCCTGCAAACTTATGTATTTTTGTCATACCGTATTTTTTCAAATTATTCAATTGTTCCTTGATAAGTGTACGAGATTTCACTTCAATCCGATATTTGAAACTTTGTTTTTTTTTTTTTTATAAACATGTGTAGTATATACAGGATATATTCTTTACTGTGATTATATCATAGATCAAGCTATTAATAATATTGAAACAGCTCTGCTGGGTGATCAAATTTCAAATGATTGAGTGGCAATCGGATACATCTCTCTAGGTTGTATATAGTGATATAATAGGTTTTACTGCCATGTATTACAAGAAGCAAGGCTACTTTGTGTATTTGAAGTACGCAAAATGCACGCCGGCATATGGAGTTGCGGCAACAGCCCGTGCTACCTTACCATACCATCCCTTGTGTAGGAATACTTCTCTGCATATTTCATCTATTTGTAAACCAAATGAGTTATTTTTGTTAGTTTATTTAATAGATACCATAATAATATATTTCAACGTGCTCACAGTCATCTGATGTCAACCTAGGCGGCAATAAAGCATTAGTTACCCACCACAGGGTATAAGCCTAAGTGTGTCTGCAAATAAGCATTACTCACCTTAATAAAGGTATATCGTTAAGAAGAGTAATTTAAATAGGTTCACTTGAATTATTGCTAACCTACCTTTACCACACTCACAATTACTGTCCAGGGGGGCGATCGTGCTAAACGTCAACGTATTTACCAAAACCAAACTTCAACCGAAAACGTCACGTTATGCACATTTCGTATCGTGCTAATTATTTGAACGTAAACGATTTGGTTTTTGTAGGGCAGATACGTTCAGTGACAGCTAGGTGACAGGGTGCTGGCGAACTCTCGTTGTTGCATGGTATCGCGCTATTATTTGACAACGTTTTAAACCAAAACCGTTACGATCGCGGACGTCTCATACGTTGTCAAACCAAAAGTTCCTATCGACGAACTTTGCAAATATATAATATTTTAAATTTGAGAAAATTATTAAGATAATTTTGTATTATTTATCAATTTAGTGGCATATGCTTATAATACGTTTGATTGCAACTTAAATGAGTGAACAACATTCTTTCATATAAGGCAATTTTTATAGATATCTCTTTGGTATAGCTTATTGTTGAGGGAGAATCCATTATTGCAAGATTGGCGTCAAGTTTGCTTGGCCCTATATTTATAACAATGTCTAGGAAGGCTTCTCATTAAAAAGGCTACATCTCGACGCGATGTCTTCCTAGACATTAGCTTTTGAAAGGCTGAAACAATATTATGGGGATATACGTATACCATGCACATAATACTGTCACAGTTGTAGGTTCTTTGGATGGTTTAAGCCAAAAGACTGCCTACTCGGTCACTGCGCTCTCAGACGCCTGTAAGTATACAGCAAGTAGACGACTGATAAACGTTCATTTATAATTATTTTCCCTAAGTACCTAGATAGGTATTGTAATTATTTAATTTAACCAAGACACAGACAAAAGCGTAGTGCTCATCATACAAAGATTTGTCGTGTTAGGAATCCAACCCACTACCTCGGGTAACAGACCTAAGTCTTAGATTAGGGCTGGGTGGCAGCCAGTTGAATGTGCGTGCGTGGGAAGCGCAATGCGGTGCCGACACAGAATTGTAAATTTCATGTAATCTGTGGGTGCCTAATAGTTCAATGAGTCGGATAGAGCCTAGTCTCTGGCCAGCATATTTTGACTAGTTGATTCAGGGCTCTTAAATTTGGCTTGCTTTGGCCGATCAGCGAAGGGAAGGCCACAGGAGCTATTCGCTTGGTGAAATTTCAAAGGCATAATCACGGGAAAACCTGCCCCGGGTCTTTGTTGCCACGAGACCCGCCATGACAAAACATCACTGTTGCCCACTTTGCATATATAGTAAAAGTAATAAGCCTTGGAGTCTGTTAAGAGAATATCTATCTAATAAGTTTGCCCATCAAGTACCACCTGCCCATACTATACTGTGGCCATTAGTGCTGTGCACTCCCTGAGGTATGCGCGCGGCAAGACGGGGGGGGGAAAATCGGCTGCTGCGCTCTGTCAGTGCGCTGTCAACCATAGACTTATATATTATAACTGGAAATAGACTGGCAACTTTGACATTTTAGGCGACGCAAGCGCCACCTTTTTAACTTACAGGCTACTTTTTGCCGTCTGTTTTACAAAAATTGCATCTAGAGGTTGTTTATGTTAGTCAAGTATTATAATTATAGTCAAAATTATTTTAGAAATATAAATAAAATAATATAAATAATCACCAAATAAAAAAAAAATTATATACCCATTTATTAATTTGTTTATTATTTTATTTATTTAACTTTAATCATTTATTTAATTTGTTTTGTATTAGTCTAAGAGCCAGTGCTCCGCAGACTTCCGGTATAGTAGCAAAGTTCATATTAATGCTAGTTGTACTAATTCATCTGCCGTAGATCAAATGGGGGTTCACTATTCTAATAGAGGGTTCCTTTAGGCGTGCCCAGAAATCGAAAAGCATAAAAATCGACTTCCAAAACGTGTTCACAGCATGTCTGCCATTTTGATACTTAAAGTAAAATATATATATATTTATATATTTTTTAAAAGAAAAACTTAATGGCAGACACTGGTTCCGGTTCGTACTATATTTTATAATTATAATATCATAGTTTCGAAAATTTCATAAAATTTGTGTTAATTTAGCAAAGCTTAAAATTATATATGTTATTTATATTTGTTTCTCTTTCACGGGTATTATTCTTGTTAGAACAATAATTGGCCCTTTGGCAGGCGTACTTGGAGACATAGGTCCAACGCGCAGATGCCCTTTGAGAGTTTTAATCTAGAATGTGATGGGACACCTACTTAGGAGCCTCCATAACTGCACTATTAAGTACAGTCACGGATTAGCCGCAACAGGTGAGGGACTATTGCTACTTTTATGGAAACTAATTGAAGGGGTAAGTGGACAAAGGTGTTATTTGACTAAACTGAAAAAATCGAGTTTGTAAGCTTTCTTTTCAGCTTGTAATACATTTTTTGTTTATATCGCAGGATGAAGGTGATGTTTGAAAGCTGTTACTCTGCCCACTGAGATTGCGTTAGTCTCATGGTGAGATAACGACTGCCCCAGAGGGGTATTATTTATTATTATTTTTTTTGTTTCTCTTTCTCGGTTATTCTTCAAACTTATGATGTAAGAAGAAAAACCGGCCCATTGCTTGGCGTACACGGAGACAGGTCCAACGCGCAGAGGCCCTTTGAGAGTTTTAATCTAGAATGTGATGGGACACCTACTGAGGAGCCTCCATAACTGCACTATTAAGTGTAGTCACGGATTAGCCGCAGCAGGTGCAAGACTATTGCTATGTTTATTTTTCATCAACAATGTATCGAAATCCATGTACTCACGAACATTCAGGAACGAATTTAGTTACGTGCGAAGAATAAAGAGGGAGCTAGTTTCAATGATTTTACATTAATATAGGCAAGATTCCGACGCATGTATCGGACTGTCAATGTCAGACGCACATGAGATAAATATTCAAAGATGGGTCGTGCGTTATCTCGTGATATGAAGACTGTAATTTTTAAGGTGGCTGAATATTTGAAGAAAAGAAAAGCAGTCAAAGAAAGCTTTGAATTTAAAAATGACGTGAATATTGCTAAAATCGTTGCGGAGGCTACGGGGTACAGCAAAAGAACCGTGCATAATGTGATTTCTGCGGGTTATTTATCAATCGAAAATTCAAGACAATTAAAATTTCAATTGCCAAAAAAACCAAAAGTTCTAAAGAAAAAACACGTTGTGGATGATTTTGACCTTGGAGTTATCAGAAGAAAAATTCATCAGTCTTACGAAGTTGAAAAAAAAAAATACCAAGTGTCCGTAAGTTACTATAAAGTTTGAGACAGGATGGCATTTTGAATTGTGGACGGGAATATTTAAGACAGCTTTTACACAAAATGGGCTACCGTTTCAAAAAATGCAAATCAAAGAGACATCTCCTTATAGAGCAGCCTAATATTACAGTGTGGCGGAAAAAATATCTTACACAAATCAGAAATTACAGAACGCAAAACCGCAACATATATTTTCTTGATGAAACATACATCAACGCCAGTCACCATGCCAGCAAATGTTGGCAATCATCGACAGAACCCGGAATTCATGCTGATATTGGGAAAGAACGGCGATCGGTAATTCTCCACGCTGGGTGTCGAAATGGCTTAGTGGATGATGCATTGACTATATTCAAATCAGATGCTAGAACCGGTGACTATCATGGAGATATGAGCGGACCTACTTTTTTTAAATGGGTTGATGAAAAGTTAAAAGATCAGTTGCTGCCAAATTCTGTGGTTGTAATGGACAACGCGTCTTACCACAGCGTTCAGATTGAGAAGAAACCAACTATATCAAGCCTCAAAAGTGAAATGCAGAACTGGTTGCTACGCCATAATGTAGAATTTTCAGGAACCATGTCAAAGGTTCAACTCCTAGTTCTTATCAAAAATACACAAAAAGAACCCGTGTATAGAATTGACGAACTCCTGAAAGCCAGTGGACACACTATTCTTCGTTTACCTCCGTACCATCCAGATTTAAATCCAATTGAGTTGATCTGGGCTGATATTAAAAACAACATAGCCCAAAACTATATTAATTCGTCTCTAGACGAAAAGATAATCTTATTGGATAAATTGTTTTCGGAATTCACGACGGAAAAATGGCAGAGATGCGACGATCATGTCCAGAAAAATGAAAATGATTACTGGACTCGCGATAGTAGGTTCGATAATGTTATCGATTCATTCAAAATAAATTTGCAAGACTCTGATTCAAGTTCCGGTGGCGAAGTGGAAGATGAAGATGATGACGAAATGGAAGATGAAGTTGAAACAGAATCGATGTCAGAATAACTTTCGTTAGAATATATAATTGTTTGTAAATATAAAAAATGTTCAATAAAACAAGTCCTGCTTTGAATTATAAGTTTAGTTCTTATTTATCACCTACATATTTTTAATAAAATATGAGTATATTTGGGTTACATTTTAATCAACTAAGTAAGTATAATATATTACAGATAGATAGCCTCCGACCATCGTCCCGCCACAAGTCTTGCCTTAGAAATGCAAACTGATATCGTAAGATCTGTCCGACATGTATCGATCTCATGTGAACTCATGCACATTTTTCTTCGCCTCCCACCTCGCCGCGCATACCTCAGGGAATGCACAGCACTAATGGCCACACTATAGTGTGAGAGTGGTTAGGGTAGGTGCCGCCTTTCGTCCTTAGTTACCATTTAGACCGGGTGAATTTCTAAGTGAATTGTAAGAAAATATCCGTGAAGAAGAGAAACATAAGAATAAATTATTTCTCTGTGTCACCTGGCGGTGTGGTCCCAAACTAGGCACAACCTAGTGGCATGGTAGTCAGACAATTGATCAATATATATAAATATTGCTTTTATACACATACGAGTATTATAGTTATGGTAATTTGCTCATCGCACAAAGAGTTCTCCTGGGTGGTAATCGAACCCATGACTTTCGTCTTATTGGTCTAGTGGTACCTAACCATGACTGAGTTAGGTACCACTAGACAAATAAGCCGATCTACAAGGGAGACTAACCACTTACTCAGCAGGATGTGATACAAGTGTGTGAGCTAACATAAGCGTACTTTCTAATCGGGTATCGAGTCCAAAATCTGATGATCCAGTGTAACCCAGACTACCGCTAGACCACTTCTATATATAGTTAAAGGAATAGAGTAGGTATGTATATTAAAAGGCAAGCTCCAATTTCACATTTCGATTTTATTTATTCAGTGTGTTGAGATGATGAAATCTGATACAAAATATAATTTTAAGTAGAGTTGAAACAAACAACATCTGTTAGGCCATTGTTACAACGTGAACTTCACAGTAATAATTATGTTTTTGGTTTGGTTTACATTATTTTAGTAAACTAATTAATAGTATATTCTTGTTTAATGTCCAAGAAGTGATGATGGTCTCGATTTGGCTCATAGCAAATTGCTCATTTTTGTTAACTTGCAATTATGTCCATGTGGTTGTGCTGACGAGCGGCTTATTATTTTGCTTACTCCTCGGCTACTGTGAACAAAATTAAAACATAAATTATTCAGTAATTATTTACTCAAATATAAGTCCTATCAAAATAACTAAACCCGCTGACATTTAACTTAAGATTAATATTGTTCTCATACGTGCGCTATATCTTGTGTTTGAGTATAATATACTTACATTATTTTGTTGGGTATTTATGCATATTACGAGACAAGTTCAGAAAGAGAGTAAATACTGTAGGATCTTACGTAATGATAATTGAAATGTGTACCTGAAAAGTTGGAAAGTCAGCCAAATTCAAATTTTACTCTTCTTTTAAAGAAAGGATGACTATTATGCCAAACGCTGACAATTCGGGGTTTGTTTAGCATCTTTCTCTGCTCTATATATATATATTTTTTTTTTTTTTTTTTTTTTTTTTTTTTTTAATAATATTCTACCACATTCACACAACACCATCTAGTCCCAAACTAAGCAGAGCTTGTACTATGGGTACTAGATAATGGATAAACATACATATTATATACTATTTTTTTTTGTAAATACATACATATTATACATAGAAACACCCAGACCAAGACAAACATCCATGTTCATGCACACAAATCCCAAATCTGTAAAATATTATCCCAAATCTGTAAAATAGGTGTTGTTTATTGTAACGATCATATAAAATTCGTATTGGGCTCGACAAATAGCAGAAAAAGCTGCAATTGCGGTAATGTTGTGGTGCATCATCATTTGAATTCACCTTCGTTACTCTAGTGAAATAAAAACCACTTTAACATGACCAAGTGTGATCATTAATTATTTTTTTCATAAATCATTTATTACAGTAAACAATATTTCGGTACTTACCGTATAAATGTAATAAAATTATTTCATGATTTTATATTATAATATTTATTGACATTCAATGACATTCACATAATGACATTAATTGTCTTTTTAAAATAGTGCTTGCACATGGTGCGATGTCGCTACAGCCTCTTTAGTATAAGAATAGTACTTACTATTTTCAAAAACCGGTGTCAAGCACTAAACGTTTGACGTAAGCCCAACGTAAGGGTTGCGTCTACGGTTCGAACGCTCAATACAATTAGCACGATACCATGTTTGACATCAGCCAAACTAAAACCAAACGTTCACCAAATACGTTACGTTGTCAACGTTTGAACTTTTGAAAATAGCACGATTAGCCCCCAGGTAAACAATAACTGGCGATTTCACTTGCGGCATTGGTAACAACCGTGCGCCAATAATACCTAAACGTTTTGGTGCGCGGATCAGTGAAATTTTAGGTCTTATAGAAACGTAGTCTTCTAATGGCTTCTGAAGTTTAGCTGAAATTGGCAATTATTATGCTATTATAACATACAATATGACACTTGTTAAATACATGTGTGTAATGTTTAATTGAAGGTTGTCGTTGAAACAATGATATTCGAAATACAAGGATCAAATACATATTTCTATAAATTACTGAATTATTGTCCATCGAAAGGTACATAGATTAACCATAGCGCCAAGCTTGCATTAATTTGCTGTCAAACGAATACTATCCTGAAATTCGTCCGATTACAAAAAGGTATACAAACTAAAAGTAACGGTTTATGTAAAACTGATTTAAGAGTAAACGAGTAGTAGGTATATACATATATATAGTTTGCAACGGTATTAGTTTCGTATTTATATTAAGCCAGAAGAAAATTAATCAATTTAATACATAACATTCCATTTACAGCAGCACTCGGAAATTACTCACGAAAAGAAGAGTTATCATCTACCAATATAATCTGGTCAAGCAAATGTTCTGGCGTTCTCTAAAGAACTGAGGTAATCGTTCTGATCAATGCAGACCATGCTTCGTTGTGGAAACATATTATGACTGTGGCTTTTGGTAATACAGATGAGTAGTTTTGCTGTCTACACCTTCAACGTAAAAATAAATTTGATATTACATACATCAAAAGGCCTAGAGAAAGAGCTCAGATATTTACATACAGGCGCATTTCCTATGGGGCATAAGACAAACTTTCTGTGACCCAAATTGCCGCTTGGTGGCGTGGCAGTCGCGCTGTGACAGCTGTCTCTACGAGAGCAAGAGAGACGAACGTTCCTCCTGTCTATCTTAACTACGAGAGCTAGAGAGACGGAGAACGACGCCAGCGCCGCCAGCGGAGCCAACTACGAACTAAACTGGAGACAGTCCCCCACTTGGAATTGGCACACGAAATCCTTAACAACTGCGCTTCTATGTAAATCATTGGCCTAGCCAAATGGCATTCGCTCTGATTTCTACTTTCGCTAACGCTTGGTTGCCATGTCAACATAAGGAATTCCTTCTTCTTTCACCACGTGATATATCAAAGGCCTATGTCAGTTCCATACATTTTTGAACTTAGCGATTAGCGATATAGATAATCGAATGCCATTTAGCTAAGGGGCAGATTATGCTGGTCATCGATAGGCTACAACAATTTTGTATTGTAATAATCAAACAATCAGTTTGTTAGTAACGTATGATAAGATTTTTTTTATTCAAAAGTTGTAAAGACCGCAATGTCATAATTATGTGGATAACAAAATGAAATAAAAGAGATTGCAACAACTATATCATTATGAAAAGAAATATTGACTCTACAGTTATTTCTTCAAATCCAAACCCCACCATTGATCCCTCGGATCTGGTAAATTGACTGCTATAAGGTCGCTAACGAACTTATTGAATGCATGTTCAGTCTGCACCAGTTGGTTAAGGTCGTATCGCATATTACTTTCCAAATATACTGGTCTGCCAAGAGAACCTGGGAAATAAAAGATGATCGGAGCATAAGTTTGGGATGTATGAAAGTGCTGGAATCGTGATACAAGTTTAAATTTTAGAACGGTACATATTTTAGCTAAGTACTGAAATTTGGAGCAGGTGACCTGTTGTCGGCCAACTACTTTGTTAATTTTTTTGGCCTAATTATAGCGGTACCTCCTAACTATACACGATCAGGGTAGTTACGAAAACAGTAGCATTAGCAATCATTCCCGTGGACAAGCTTCACACAACTATATAAAAATAATGCACTTTTTATGAGTAGTCAGATGAGATCGTCATATTCCTTTGACGATATACTATCCCATATTATTATATGAGTACAAAGTCTGGAATGTGACGTTTTCGTGTTCCATCAGGCGTTAAAAATGTATCTCCGTACATTTTATACTCGTATCAACGTCAGACACGTTCCCGTCACGAAACAGCTTCAGTGCCGGGCAGACTGACGTGTGTGTCGCGATATGTTTACCTGTACGCTGTATTTTATTGCAGGCAAAAATTAAGGTATTTATTTATTTCATAGATTCAACTTTCTGTTTAATGGACGAAAAGTATTACCAAAAGCATGCTAAAAATATATTGGCAAACCTACTACTTTAAAACCTAACCATAGTTAATACTGTTCAAATTATGTGCATGATTAATTATCATATAATGGATATTTGTGTTAAAATATCCAATTCATAGTTTAGTCTTTAGATTGACACAGGTGAACCCGGATAAAGGAGACTAGGTACGCCATAGAACCTAGTATATGAGCAAGTATAGTCAGCAAAAGGATAAAAAAAATTAATTCACTAAAATTATCTTATATTAAATTACTAGAGGACGCCAGCAGCTACACCTCCATTTTTTTTTAATTTACCCGTTTTGGCCGATTCCGTGGGAATTTCGGGAAATCCCCTCTTAGTGCACCCTTACGGTCCCCAAGGAACATACATGCCAAATTTCAGCTTCCTGCGCCTTATAGTTTTGGGTGTACCTTGTCTGTCAGTCAGTAACGCACTTACTGAAGGCGTTATTCTAAAAAAAATAATTTTCGCCATTCATAACAATATCATTAAGAAAAAGTAATTTTATAAACACTTAAGCTATTGTCTACTACTGATGCCATACATACAGATAGATTAAAAAATATATACCTTATACTACCTATAAATACTCATATATATTTAGATTGTGTACTTAATAAACAGTCTGTTTGTTAAATTTCAAACAAAAAGAGATTTTATAGCTAAACCAAAGTACTAACTCAGGAAATTAATTAAACCTCAAATAACCGTATATAAAAGTTACAGAGTTTCTAGCAGAAGTATGTCATTATTTTCTCGTCAGTGATCCATTGCATTAGATAATACAGTTAATCGGTGAAACAATCCCATTTGACAAGTAGCCAAAGTCATCAACGAAAATTAATGAAATTAAGAAAGTTAAAAGCATGATTATCTTTTTCCGCCAACAATTGCACTAATAAAAGGTGTAACATTTTAAAATTATTATTTGTAACTAACAGAGCATCTGAAAAATACTTTTTATACACTGTGTAACATCGTAAACAAAAAAAAACAGTGTTCTGCCAGGAATAGAAGTATGATTTTAATGTCTTCTTTTATAGTCTGTAAACTTTAGCTGTCGCATAAAAAGCATTCTACAATAAGATTACCTCGAAATGACGATGCGTTGTTCCTTCCAAAATCTTGACTGAATTTAGCCAACGCTTGTTCGTATGCACTACGGTCACTCAAAACCACCACCTGACCGTTTTTGTATTCCCTCACAATCGTCAATAATGATACTAACCACATACCTGCTATCAAAAAAAAAAAATTTTCGAATCATTAATAGTTTATGAAGCGGCTCCATCGCTCAATGGTTTGAAAAATTATTGAACAAAGTATTCGTTGGGTTCGGACTTATTCTTATACAGGGAAAATGTCTTTCACACGGTCTGAAAACAATTGTTTACACTTCAATACAATGGAGCTGTAGTTTCAAAAGCGGTTTCGAGAAATGTTTGTTTACGCGGTTTAGAATTCACACATATAAGTTTTGCGCTCGTGTAACATCTGATTTGTAACTTGAACTTGAAGATGTTGTTTTGGCTTATTATAGTTAATGTTAATTATAACCGACGTTTTTGTGTTGTTTTTAAAGTTTATAATTTTAAAAATAACTTATAGAGTAGGTTCGTCCCAAGGTGTTAGTATCGTGCAACTTGGCAAAAAGCATAGCCCTATTATAGCAGATTTAAGACAATAGCCAGAAAAAATATATTTGTACATAAGTCACGTAAAATACCTAAATGGTTGCCTGGAAGAGATCGCACTTTGCGATAAGGCCGCCCTTGTGCATTTGATACGTATGTAGTACACTTAAGTCATTTACAGCGAATTCGTACCAACATTTGCACAATAAAGAATTATCTATCTATCTATGTAATAAATCACAATCACATTTTGATTAAATGAAATTCGTTACTGACTGGCAGGCAACGCACAGCCAACTATTAGGTGCAAGAAGCTAATATTTGGCATGCACATTATGTTCCTTGGCGACTGTAGGAGTGCACTAAGAAGAGGTTTACCGAAATGCCACAGGATCGTAAAGAAACGGTTGAATCAAAATAAAATGTGTGGGCGTAGCTGCTGGCATTCTCTCATTATAAACTCTTTGCCCGATTTTATTTTGAGATCTCCGTCTGACACTTATTTGTACTTGTACAATTAAGACAACATTATACATGGATAACTTGTCCAATTTTATGATTATTTCCGTTCTTGGATCGAATTAACATTCTGTAATGAGCACCGGTCAAAAAGTAAAACAAACATTCGTAAATTCTAAAAGAAAATTTACCAACAGAGCTTGTCCTGTCTTAATTAAATGCCGCTTGGTAAACTTTATCCTTTGAAAAACCTTCATTAGACTCATTACTGCGATAATACATAATGCTATTAGAAAACAAGGGCCAAGCTATTTTGAACAAACTCAAACTCAAACTCAAAATCCTTTATTCATTTAGATCACAAAGTGACACTTATGAACGTCAAATTTAAACATTATTACTGTATGCTTCTACATTTACATTTACTGCCACGTTCGCAATGCAATAGGTAGAACCATGAGAAAGAACGGGCAATAAAACTCACGGTCACTCTTTTTCAACGCCAGGTTTTTAATAATACATAACAATTAAACTTTTGTAAGGTGCTGCAACTGTTATAACTTCTATGTTATTTGTATATATTTACTTTACATGATACTCAAGCATAATCAAGTTAAATTTTGATGTTCATTTAGTTAGCCTCCTGAACATAGACATGGTGAAACAGGAGCATCCACTTACATTATGCACCTAACAATGCAGGCAATCCGCGCAAATGTTCAGAACCATGATGGAAATGATGAAGTTAAATATAAATAAAAAATTATACCAGCCCATAAGACCGCCATCGACCAGTCATCGCAAGTAGCACCCGTTCACGAGTATGACGCATGTGCCAGCCATCATCCCTCTCGCCATATCAGAGGGACAGGGATGACCCGACACACGACGCCACCACAAGAAATGACATTTTAGTGAGCATGACGACAACGGTATACGAACCGGCAGTAATAAAATTAACAATCTGTTGGTATACTGACCATGAACGCGAATTACCTCCATTTTCCAGATCATTAATTATAGCATAAATTTGTGAAAACGTGTGAAGAAATGCAAATGTAGTACCCATATTTAATTGACGTGATACCTTTTGAAATACAACCACCGATCCAACTGATTGAGTACAAGACAATAAAATTAAACATAATAAATAAATAGTATCTAACGATATGAAAGACATCTAATGATGTGGTGGCGATTCCAAAAAACATCATTTACTTATATAATTTTATTGGGAATAGAATCATATTTAATTACATGTCATGAAAATTTTAATATTATCTACCTACTTACCCAATAATTATGTGAATACTAAAACAGATTATTGCCAAGCGCATTTGTCATTAAGGTAATCATTTAAATTGTAATAAGCCTTTTGCATTAGGTTATTTTTAATCGTTATCTTAAATGCACTAAACGGCAAGTCTAAAATACATATCGGTATCTTGTTGTAGATGCGTAAACTTTGTCCTATAAAAGAATTATGAGTTTTACACAAACGGAAATACGGAACACATAATTTATGTCTATTTCTTGTATTAATAGAGTGAATATCACTATTCTTTGAATATGAATTTATATTCCTACGCACATGCAAAACACTGGCATAAATATACTGAGACGCTACAGTTAAAATACCGATGTCCTTAAATCTTTCCTTGAGCGAAACTCTTGTTCGTAATTGGTAAATGGCCCGAACTGCTCTTTTTTGCAATATAAAAATACTTTCGATATCAGCAGCTCTACCCCATAGTAATATGCTATATGACATAACACTATGAAAATAGCCAAAATATACCAGCCTAGCCGTATCGACATCTGTTAAACTACGCACCTTCTTAATGGCATAAGCAGCCGAACTAAGTTTCGCTAACAGATATGTAATGTGTGCGCCCCATTGCAACTTTGAATCAAGTGTTATTCCTAGAAACAACGTAGATTCAGTTGTTTCCAGTACATCACCATTTAAAACGATGTTAGTACCAAGGTTTCTGACGTTTGGCAAAGCAAACTTAACACATTTGGTTTTTTTGGCGTTCAGTACTAAGTTGTTTACAGTAAACCATTTAGTCACCTGAATAAGAGCACTGTTTATTTCGGTAAAGTTTTCCTTATTTCTATCTACTTCAAATATCAATGAAGTATCGTCAGCAAACAATACCACGTCACAAATGTTTCTCAGGTAAAATGGCAAATCATTAATGTAAACAAGAAACAAGAAAGGCCCTAGGATACTACCCTGCGGCACTCCCAATTGTACTGGTAAACCACTGGATTTTGAGCCATTTACTTCGACACATTGGATTCTGTTATTTAAATATGCCTTAATAACATCCAATGCTTTAGTCTGGACGCCGTAATGTTTAAGTTTGCACAAGAGCGTATCATGGCAGACACAATCGAATGCTTTCGAAAGGTCGCAAAACACACCAATAGCATTCTGAGATTTCTCCCATGCATTGTAGACGTGTTTGAGTAACGCTACTCCTGCATCCGTCGTCGAGTGACCCTTAGTAAAACCATATTGCTCAGTATGAAGGAGGCTGTTTAAATTAAAGTGTTTCAGAAGTTGCTTGAGTATGATCTTTTCAAAGATTTTACTAAAAGTAGGTAGTATTGAAATTGGCCTATAATTACTAGGATCATTCTTACTACCGGATTTAAACAGAGGTATTATCTTACTATGTTTCATTAAATTTGGAAAATTACCTGATTCTATACACTTATTAAACAAGTTACTAAGATAAGGAGCTACTATATCTATTATACTTTTCAATATCTTAACAGATATTCCCCAGAGATCACCTGTATTCTTAGACTCTAGAGATTGAAAGGTGTTTATAATGTCAGTAGAACTAATAGGGCTGAATTTAAATATTACATCACATTTTTGTACACTTGATTCTAATAAATTTTCTGCACCTGAAGCTGATGAGTTTAGACCTCTAGTAGTAGTAATAGGTATACTAGCAAAAAAATTATTGAATGTGTGTGCAACTTCTTCTTTATTGTTAATAATTTTATTATTATCTAGCAAGTTAACATTGGTGTTCCTTAAGGTTGTCTTGCCCGTTGCTTCGTTAATAGCTTGCCAGGTGGCCTTAACTTTATTAGAAGACTTCCTAATTTTGTCACTAATGAATACTGCCTTAGCTATACTGCAAACCTTTTTAAATATTTTAGAATAATTTCTGACATACTCAGTGAAGCTCGCATTAAAATTGTATTTCTTCATACCATACAACTCATACATCCTTGCTCTGCTTTTGTGAATACCTACAGTAGCCCACTCACTAAATGCTCTAGACTCCTTGATTACTTTTTCCTTGGTCTTAAAAGTACTTCTAAATTCGTTTTGCACTATATTAAACATAGTATCATAAATCTTATTAGGTGATTTAAGCTCCATCATATCAGGATTAATACCTACTAAAATTTTGTTCCTAAATTCAATAAATTTACGCCTAGGTAATGGCCTAACTGTCACCTTATGTACGACTTTTTCATGAATATATGAAAAACCTGCCAATTGACCACAGTGATCCGAAGTTAAGTCAGTAGTAACTAATTTATGTGATACTGTATGATTACTAAATATATTGTCAAGGCAAGTGGAAGATGATGCTGTTATTCTAGTAGGTTCAAAAAATAAATTTGTCAAATTAAATGATTTAAAAAGGTTTAAAAGCCTACTAGTCATTGGTGAACTATCTAATAAATTAATGTTAAAATCACCACAAACTATGATACCTTTTTTATTGGTCCTAATTTTACCAATTGCGTCTTCCATAGTAGACTCAAACACATTAAAGTTACTTAAAGGAGGGCGATACACACATATAACAATATACTGTTCCAGCTCAATGCAGGACATTTCTATAGTTCGTTCTACAGACAAGGTGCTTATGTCCTTTCGCTCCTTACATGGTATGGTATTTGAAACTAGTATCAAGGATCCACCATGGATAGCTTGACTCCTAGTGAAAGCACTTTGCACAGTGTAATGCATGTTATTTAAAAATTTTATTTGATAATCCTTTAACCAATGCTCCGTTATGCACATAATTTTAATATTGTGGCTTTCTAAGTATAAACTTAATTCTAAATGTTTGCCAGATAGACCCTGTATATTTTGATGTGCTACATTCAATTGACAATGTCTATCCTCTGTCCTATTCTTAAGTTTAAAGAACTCGTGTCTGTATTTAAAATAGAAGGAATGGTAAAGACAGAATTATTTACAGAAACCATTTTCTTGGATACCCTGCATGTACCTGTGTCATATTGTATATTATATGCTAATAATTTAGCAATTTGTCGTTTATAAAATAGTGAAAGATACATAGTATCTTTGGTCAATGTGTAATTATATTTATTAATAAATTTATTTATGTCAAAATATAAAATAATATCTTTATACTGCCATGTCATATTGTATAAACACAAATTTAGGTCAAATATATGTTGATTTACCTTTTCATCTAATATACTTGAATAAGGTAAAGCACAAGTAATAAATTGACATCCTAGTTTTTTATGAAGTGATAACATTACTTCTGTTAAATTGTAAATATCTTTTTTGTTCACAATTTGGCTGTCACCATATATAATAATTATTGTTGAATGTCTATCTAATGTTGTTTGTTTTAAACTATCTATTAAGTGTGAAAAAGATGACCCTGGATAACAATAATTAATGAATTTCTGTTGCTGTAAATGACTACTCATTAAGCTACCTAAACCTACACCTAACTTATCTGAAAACATGTAAACTTTTTTTGTGCCAGAGTTATCAACTAAGGGTGTCTTATCCTTTGGAATATTGCTTGTACTAGAACTAGAACTTGAACCTGAATCACTATCACCTATAATTAGAGATTCATTACCTAACAAGCATGATTTTGAACAATTTGAGTAATTATTTGTAATTGTCAAGGCCTTTACATATTCCAGATTATTCTTACCAATTCGTGCAATCTCATCATATTTACTTATATATACCTGAACCTCTTTCTCATACTGGATATTCATCCTATTTAGTTGTGACTCTAAAGCACTGATTTGTGATTTGAGATCCCTTGTATGCTGATCATATAACATCCTACCATTAATTAATTCTATATTATAATTTTCTAGGTCCTGTAACAATTCATTACGTTCAGAAACTAAATTTTTGTATCGGTTTGTTATATTTTTTGATTTATTATACTGTTTCAAGTTCTGTACTAGTTTACTAATATTTTTGTTTATGTTACATAATTTCCTTTGTTGCTTAAAATTTTTAACATAACTTTTTAGTTGTTTACTATGTTTATTAGACCCTAAGCATAATTTATCACCTAAAACCTCTGAATAAAGGTTCTGTGTTGCACCACAGTTAAGTACCTGCACCGTTTCCTCTAACGATTTTACCTTTAACAAAGCCTGTTCTAACTTAAGCTGAACTTTAAGCTAGTCAAAATAAAGGTTTACACGGTAGTGATATAGAAAATTTAAATGCAAGTTTATTTTGGTTTCACAGTACATGAGTCAACGACAAAAAAGACTGGTCTCCTTAGATTTACAAGGGCATCGTTAGAACAAAATGAGGTAAAGGTGGGCAAATACTAAAGTTAACGAGGAACTCTCGAGCCAAAAAGGAATCGTCGAAGGAAATTAGGCATAACGATTCCTTTCAAAATAAAACCTCCCTCTCAGTTTAATTCCCTCAATTTGGTAGCGCTTGTCTTTATGATCTTATGGAACAGTTTAAAAAGCACATAAAGTTTTATATGTTCTGTAAAAGTTAAATTAATTTATGGAAGATATGATAATATCGGTGTACGAAATATAAAGAAAACCTCCCAGACTGAAATAAGATTCAAACACCTGAAAATTAAGTCTCTTAAACGATAAAAATGTATAATAAATAACATTTTTTTAAATAATTTGCGGATAAGTAAGATGCTTTCTGACTGACTTTTATTTTAATTGTTACCTGTTCGTTAATAATCCTCAGATTCCAACTTCGCGTTACCTAAGTTAAGAACCATTGCACCCAGGGCTACAAAAAATAAAAATAAAACTTCTGTTACCAGAACTAAAAAAACCTGGACAACGCTTCAAATTGAATCGTTACACATATCGCAGCTGAAAATGCTGAGCTTAAAACCCTTTCAAAGACGCTTCATTACTTTAAGAGCAATATTTCTGTTATTTCAATACAATTTTGTACGGTCGTACAGCCTTTTTGCAGTTCACTACTTACCAGAGGCCTCTCTTAATTTGTATCATATTAGCGTTAGCAGGATTTGGCCTATAATACTAAACTAGCCAGACAGATTAGCTTAGAGTTTTCAGTCTCTTCCCAAATATACTACTTACATGTCCGTGTGACGGATTAAGAATACAAAATGTCACCACCCCATATCATCCCATAGGTGTCGTAAAAGCCGACAGACGGAGCATATTATGCAGAGAACAGCACTGTAAGAGAAGAAAACTTGATAAAAACCCCATACCAACCCGTTTGGCCAGCGTGGTATAGTAGGCCAATTCCTCCTTTTAAAGGAGAAGCCTAGTCCAGCAGTGGACTGTTAAAGACTGATGATGATGATGACTACTTACTTCGAGAATTATTCTTAGTTGCCTCTTACGACATCCAAGGAATGGAGTAACGATTTTATAACTAATCCGTTGTCACATGGATTTATATATATTTAGATAAACTTAAGTATGATTTGAAAAATTACAAAAACAAACAAAAGCACAATGCCCGGCATTTAAAAAATGTCGTGCATTTTGATGATAAACACAATATTTTAGCTGTAAGTTTTGCATGTACGAAATAAATAAATAAATAAAATGAGTCGGACTGGGTTAAATTCTTCTGAATCTTTCTGAGCGTACGTACATACATGTTATGCGTATGTTCACTTAGAGTATTCCAGAGCTAACGTTGATACATCGTAACATTTAAAAGAATTGAAACGAAATTACACATTGATTTAATAAATAATGTAAAATTTTCAGCATTAATACAGCAGATTCCTCTATAAATAAATTTATTATTTCCAGTAAAAGCATTTTGCTTAACATTTAGATAAATCAGACCTTGCTAACTTGAAAATTTTTTGTTACGCACAAATCATTCCCCAAAACTAAAAGAATTGCCTATTCATCACAGCTACATTAGACTGGACACTACGTTACAAAAACTCTTGACTTACAACCAAAGTTCAGTTTAATAGAATCAAGTGTGAATTTGGTACCGTTTCAAACAACTTTTGCCTCACTAATGACCTCCATTGTAAGGTACCCTTAGTTTTTTCCATTACCACACTTTAATTGAAAGTAAAACCTCAGGAAGTTCTATGCCGACTGCAGCTGAATTAACTAAGACTGCAAGGTCTTATTGTCTTTTTATTTTCAAATTGTTTTAGGAAGTAGGGGCGTGCCATTGTTGTGCTAATGAGTTGCGGAGTTGCGGTGTATGATCTTGTTTGTGTATTATCACATATTATGTTGCATTAGTAGGTACGGCATACATGCAGTAGCAAGTCGCAAGCATGTTTATGTATATCAATTATAAATTAGGGCTACCGTGTCTATATTGACATATTTTCGCGAAGTATTAACACGAGAAAAGGTACAGAACCATTCATAGGTCTGCTTACATTGTTATAACGTTATAGACGTGGGAGAATTTTGTTATGTACATCGAGGCTCAGAATGCAAATGCTAGTCATAATCAGATGACTACCTTTGACTGTGTCTGATGAAAAATACATAATCTTGTGTATATTATTCATTAATTTTATATTTTAGATGTTTTTTTTGCATTCTGCGACTGTTGTCACTGACTGTTGTGGTGCTGCTGATTTTCCATTGTTCGCCTAATCCTCTTATCTATTGTACCGGGCACCCTCATTACGGTTGCATTCGGGTGTTCTTTATCTATTACTCATTGTTAATGCTAATTATGACTGCTATTGTTCTACTGTCCATGGGCAAGCCTGCTTTCTGAATCATTAATAATACAAATCCCTTCATTTTGTTACTATTTTATTTCTACATCTGTGAGCTAGAACTCGCACTTCATCACTACTACTATATTGCAACAACTTCGAAGTAGTGGTTGGTGACTGTTCTAACCTAACTGTGAGATAGAACTCGCACTTCATCACTACTACTATATTGCAACAACTTGGAAGTTAACCTAACCCATTTCATGAAATATATGCTATTCTGAATCATCAATAAAACACATACACTCATTTTGTTACAATCTTTAATTCAATGTATAAAATATGAACCGAACATCTCATCCACTAACATGTCGTTGTACAGTGTGTTCCCTGTAAATATTTTTACAAAACTATGCATTGAACATCCTCGAAACTTATATAGCAAATACATTAAGCAATATTCACCACAAACTGAAGTCCAATCGTTCTGAATCCTATCAATATTCCAGTTCCAATTTTTACTATTCCTTTTTAAAAACTCAAGATGATATCGCGCAGGTGTTCGTCCATATGAATCAAAATATTGACCGATGCCATTCACATCAATCTCTAAAGCTACCCAATGTGAGCCTGGTTTATCATCCGTATCCAAATTACATATTATAAACGTTGGTAGATGGGTATACATAGTCTATTAGCAGCATAAACATTACATTCTAGACTGGGATGAATCTTTTTAAGGTGTTGTTGTATCTCTAGTGTATCCATGATATTACTTGTATTAGTAGATTATTACAGTACCAATCTGTTCAATGGTTAACACGAAATGTTGAATTATAGTGATTCATAAATATTAAATAACAATCTTTTGTGATGATTTTGTAGGAGTCACAGTGAATCTATGCAGCGCATCGCGAAGGAATATGAGATAAGTTTGTTGATTCATAACTTATAAGCTTGCAAACAGTTCCACGCACTACAAAATAATGGGATGTGAGATAAGTTTGTTGGCTCATAAGCTTGCTATCAGTTCCATTAGAGATATCGGTGCAGCCCATTACGAAGAGATAAGTTTGTTGGCTCATAAGCTTGCTAGCAGTTCCATTGTACCCAGGAAGTTTGTTTTAGACTAGAGATAACTTAGTGGGTTGGTATATAAGACCGAGTGGACGACAGTCATGCAATCAGTTGTGTGACAGTAGTGGAAAGTGTCTACCAATATTACATTTTGTGTTATGTTTGAAATAGAAATATTATTTATGATAAGTCAAATCGATTATATCGGTTCAGTAACGTTTTGTTTAGTCTATTGTAAATTTTGACTATGGTCACACTATGAACTGTCTTTCTTTCACTTTAGTTCATTGTCGTGTCCGGGAGAAAATTTTTCTTGCGCTAACGCAGTCTAATTTTGCGTTTTGGAACTGAATAATATTGATCGCTTTTTGGAAAGCACATCCTGGGTGGCTTCGCGAATAGTTTTGTGATGAAAGATAAACTTGTTCTGGAAAATTCGCTTCAACGACACGTTGAATTCTTGCTAGTCCACGCCGTTTCGTTTGTCTTCTAGCGTGCTCTTGTGATAGTAAAGTAAACTTAAAACCCTAGTGAATTGCCGCTAATCGAACTGCCGGCATCGGTTTTTTTGTGATAAACTTGTAACATATTGAACAAAAAACTTGTGTGAATCCGTGCACGTGTTTGGTGCCCGAAGACTCCGCCGAACTGGACCCTGCGGTAGCTATAAGATACTTCATTCATCTATTTTGGCCAATATATTTATTATGTTTCTAATTTAGCTCAAGTCTGACATCAGTGAAGATTTGGTAAGTAAATTAAATTTGCATGTGATGATCTAGTCATTAATAACACATGTGATGGTGGAAAAAGGAAACCGCAATCGATTGATCAATTTTTTGAGGTGGCACCAAAAATAAAAAAGAAGAAGCTGTCATCGACTGTGGCACGGGGCGCTAGAGATGTCGTATCATACATCTCTACAAATTCTGACGATGGAGACCAAGCGACGCATCTCATAAAATTGAAATGTATGATATGAAGAAACTATTCAAGATTCCAACTAATAATCACTGGAAACATGCCACTACAAGCATTAAATATTATGTTAAGAATAGTAAGGATGGCATCTACGAGAAGACAAACGGTCTCGTATACAAAATTACAAAGACAATAGCAGAAAGTGAAAAAGTTAAAAAATACTTTTTTAACAATGACAGTCATTAGCTGATCATTAGTGAATGTGATTCTGTTTAAGAACTTAAATGACTTCCGTCTACTCATACATTAATTATTCTATCTGAGTTTCTAATTCTTTGCTCGACTATAAATAGTGAACATTATTTGAAATTGGACATCAGTTGGTCTACCAACACTTAGCTGTTGCTTACTCTGCTACCTTTTTCTGTCTTGCTATAAAGATGGAAAACGTTAGTGAAATGTGCATCAGTGCTTTCTTTTCTACACCCATGGAAGAGACCTTGGAACTATTTAACAACGAATTCGATCAGGAACTGTTCAAAATTTGTGATGAAATGGAGAAATGTGAACTGTTTGATTCATGTTATGATGAAGAGTTGTACAACCACTGTGCGATGGCTGAAACACAGTTTATGTAAGTAGAATAAAATATATAAACATTGATTATAATTTGTACATTGTTTTATATGGTTGCTTTAATCAAATCCATCATTTTAACAGTCAGCCACTACAACTTGGAAGTGGGATGAAGCGATTGAACAACGAAGAACTCAAGATCACAAAAAAACTAAGAATTGAAGAAGAAGCATCTACCTCTACAGGGATCAGGGGTGACAAAGAGGATCAAGTGGAATATGCGACGTGTCATATATTTATTAAAAGAAGGTATATAACCAATCATTTCAAAAGTAATGTTCACAAAAATAATCTTTTAAATTCACATAATTCTTTAACAAATGTAAGTGTTGTTGAATCTGCTTTAGGAAACAGAATTTTAATTTATAGAATCAAAAGTAGAGTAGATCATTTAACACCGTTACGTTTTGAAACTCCTGAACTTTTTTTAAATTCTATTAAAGATGATATTTTATTTTTAATACAAGAGTGTATTCATCAACACACTATTTTCAAAGTAAATTTCATACTGCATGCTGATTTTATTCAACAAACTGAAGATATTCATGATACATTCGATTTTCAAACATTTAACTATATTAGTTGTCAAGGAGATGACTTAAATATTTTCTTTTCATCTTTGAATGATACAATAACTAGTAAAATTAGTACCTTCGAAAAAAAGATAGTGGGTGGAGTTTAAAAAAAATAAAATCTATAGACATGAATGTCAATAAATTCAACCCCCTACGCGGTAGTTCATACATAGACCTTCCCCGTGATATTAAATTAAAAAAAGCTTTTATAAATGTAAAAAACGAAGATTATTGCTGTTTTAAATGGGCATTTCTCTCAGCGTTATATCCCGTAAACAAAAACACGAAGCGAGTATCATCGTATGCTATACATGCAAATAAACTTAAATTTGATGGCATTTCCTTATCTGTAAAAATTTCTGACATAGCAAAAGTAGAAAAATTAAACAATATTAGTATTAATGTTTTTGGGTTAGAATATAATAAAGAAAAACAATGTAATTCTATAGTAGGTCCATTATTTTTAACAAAATTTCGTAAAGCTAGACATGTCAATTTATTACTTTTGTCTAAAAATACGAATAATCATTACTGTTACATAAAAAGTTTATCACGGTTAGTTAGTAAACAAATTTCAAAAAACGGTCAGGCCATAATAATTTTTTATGCGTGTCTATTTCATTTTCCATCTCAGGAAAGGTTAAATAATCATGAACAACACGATTGTGCTCACATTTGTACAGAATTACCAAACAGTGAAACTTCAAAAAAAGATTGGTTTGGTCAACCAATTTCAAATGATAAAATTAAATTTAATACTTTTGAAAAAATGTTAAAGATACCATTCGTAGTTTATGCTGATTTTGAAGCATTTTAAGACCAGTAGAATCGTGTTCTTACGATCCATCCAAACCATTTACGTATAATGTTCAGAAACATGAAGTGTATAGTTTTGGATATTATATAAAATGTTCATATGATGATAAATTATCAAAATATGAAACATATAGTGGGTCCAACTGTGCACAAGTGTTTATGGAAAGTTTATCTTACAATTTAAAAGAAATATGTAGAAAATAAAGATTTCAAAAATGTCCAGTTCCACTGACTACTGAAGATATAAACCAAATTTCAAACACAACCGTTTGTCATATTTGTGAAACTGAGTTAACAGAACCTTTATATGACTTTGATTGGTACACTGGTAGTTTTATAGGCGTTGCTCATGAATCATGTAGTCGAAAGGTCAGAACACCACATCATATACCAATATTTTTACACAACCTCAGTCACTATGATGCTCATTTTATTGTTCATGCATTAAACTGTTGTGATGGTTAAGTCGAAGTGATGCCGCAAAATAAAGAAAAATATATATGCTTTTCCAAAAAGTTGAAAATAAATAACCATGAAGTTAAATTGAGATTTGTAGATTCACTGAAATTTTTATCGATTAGTTTAGATCAAAAGCGGCGATAGCCCAGTGGTGTACGTAACGGACTGCCGAGACGATGGTCTCGGGTTCGATCCCCAGTTACCCCGGGCACACACCTATGACTTTTCGAAGTTATGTGTGTATTAAAATAAAAATATTAATTATCGCTCGCTTAAAAATGTGCCCGGTAGATGGCAATAGGCTCGCCCCCTATTACATTGGGACCGAAACATATCTGGCGAAGTGTGGGTGTGTAATGCACCTCTGCCTACCCCTTCGGGGATAAAAGGCGTGAAGATATGTTATGTTATGTAGTTTAGATCAATTAGCTAATAATCTTTGTGATGATCAATTTCAAGAATTAAATATAAATTTCCCTAATAATGAAGATTTCATTCGCTCAAAACGAAAAGGGGTTTATCCATATGAATTTATGATTAATTATGATAGTTTAAACCTAACATCACTTCCTAATCAAAATAATTTTTATAGTTCACTCACAGATTCTCATATTTCAAACGATGATTACAATCATGATAAAGATGTTTGGCAACACTTTGGTTGTTGTAATATGTTAGATTACTCAAATTTGTATTTAAAAACAGACGTTTTACTTTTGTGTGATGTATTTGAGAACTTTAGAAAACTATGTATTAATACTTATGGTTTAGACCCAACCCATTATTTATTATACAGCTCCAGGCTTAAGTTGGGATGCAATGCTAAAATATACAAAAATAGAATTAGAACTATTAACAGATTATGAGAAAATTGCTTTCATTCGGTCAGGTATTAGGGGTGGTGTATCTCAATGTAGTAATCGTTATGCTAGGGCTAATAACAAATACATGGATGATTATGATGGGGAGAAACCAAATTTATATATCAGATATTTTGATGCCAACAATTTATATGGTTGGGCTATGTCTCAATACCTTCCTACTGGTGGATTTTAATGGGTAGATTCCAATTTAGATTTTAATGTGTCTGAGACATCGAACTTCGGTTTTCTTTTAGAAGTTGATTTAGAATATCCCGATAAACTTCATGACTTACATTCGGACTTTCCTTTATGCCCTGAAAACATTTGTATAGGCGATACAAATGAGAAAAAACTAGTCCCAAATTTAAATAATAAAGTTAAATATGTAATTCATAACAGAAATTTAAAACACTGCATAAAAATGGGGGTGAAATTAAATAAAATTTATAGAATTTTACAATTTAAACAGTGTCCGTGTTTATAAATGTACATAGATCTAAATACAAAATTAAGAACATTGGCAAAATCAGATTTTGAAAAAGATTTTTATATATTAATGAATCATTCAGTTTTCGGTAAGACAATGGAAAATATTGAAAAAAGGGTTAACGTAAAATTAGTTACACACTGGGAGAACCATGGTAAAGCTTTAGGTGCTCAAGATCTAATCGCTAAACCACAGTTTCATAGTCTTTCGATATTTTCAGAAGACCTAGTTGCTGTTCAGTTGCGAAAGACTAAAATGGTATATAACAAACCAATTTACTTAGGGTTTTGCATTTTAGATATTTCAAAAACCTTAATGTATGATTTTCATTATAATTATATGATTAAAAAGTTTAGTAACATCCGTTTATTGTATACAGATACGGATAGTTTAATATATCATATATTTACAGATGATTTTTATACTGATATAAAACCTGACCTTTCCTCATACTTTGATACTTCTGATTATGATACGAATAATATTTTTGAATACCCAAAATTAAATAAAAAGAAATTAGGTTTTTTTAAAGATGAAAATAATGGAAAAAATATTAAAGAATTTGTAGGTTTACGTTCTAAAATGTATGCTTTTGATGTAGACAATAAAATTATAGCAAAGGCAAAAGGGGTAAATAAATGTATAACTAATAAGATGTCAATGAATAGTTATAACTCTTCTCTATTTAATAAAAAAGTGCAATATTGGAGTATGCTTAGATTTAAATCAATCAAACACACTATTTTTACAAAAAACTAAATAAGACTTGTTTATCATACAACGACACAAAAAGATACATTTTAGATAATAATTGTCCGTGTGGTGACGGATTAAGAATACGCAATGTCACCACCCCATATCATCCCATGGGTGTCGTAAGAGCCGACTAAGGGACCATACTATACAGAGAACAGCACTGTAAGAGAAGGAAAACTTAAAACAAACCCTATACCAACCCGTTTGGCCAGCGTGGTATAGTAGGCCAATTCCTCCTTTTAAAGAAGAGGCCTAGTCCAGCAGTGGACTGTAAGGGGCTGATGATGATGAGATAATAATATTGAAACATTGGCTTGGAGTCATTATAAATTACGCTAAGTGTTGATACGGAGACTAGTTTTTATATTGATTGTAAAATGATGTATTGTATAATTATGATATTACTCTAATGTTACGTAGAGTTTAAAATTTTGTGTTTATTGTAAATAATTATAAATTATGTTAAGTGTTGATACAGAGACTAGATTTTAAATTGATTGTAACACTATGTATTATATAATTATGATATTACTTTAATGTTACGTAGAGTTTAAAATGTTATGTTTATTGTAAGTAAATAATGTTAGATAAATAGTTGATGTTTTATTGTCTGCATACAATTGAGGTTGAGGTAATTGTTAATTTATTAACCCTTTAACTCCCTCCTGTCTTAAAGGAAGATTTGAGTTCCTTCATGATACACATAATAGATATTTAAGGTCATCAGAAAATTTGAGGCTTAAAATGCCGGTACATTCCACGGCATTTTATGACAATTCCTTCACCGTAACTGCTGTTCGCTTGTGGAATAAATTACCACTGCACATTAAGCAAGCTAAGACGGTAGCAAAATTTAAATCTTTAGTGAAGGAATATTACCTTTCATTATAATTTATTATAATATATAGTTATAATTTCTATAATATTCTATAATTAAGACATGGCTATAGTTTATGTGTGTATAATTATGTCCTTTATATATATATGTTTTGTATGTTTATGTATATATGTATTTGTATGTATGTATATGTATATTTGTATGTAGGTACATAGAGTAAAGTTTATGAATAGGTATATATGTATGTGTTTAGAAATATATATGTATTATAACTGTTACACCTACAACTACCACTATTTTCTGACCAATAATATTTCCATCCAAAGGTTGCCTGGTAGAGATCGCTATAAGCGATAAGGCCGCCCATTGTACTTCGCTTTTTTTGTATGATATCCTATGTAATATTTCTGGTGTACAATAAAGCATAAAATAAATAAATAAATAAATAAAAATAAATAAACTTTTATTTTTTATTTCACCCCTTTGAACTGTAGACGTGTGTAATGTTTCATTTTATCCATCCGTTTACTGCAATTGTGGTAGGGCCAAGTGGATGTGGGAAGTCCAATTTTGTTGCAAACTTCATAAAATCAATTTAAGAAATATGTAATAGTAATTTTAACCAGATCACATGGTGCTTTGATGAAATGCAACCTTTATATAATTTACCAAATGTTATTTATCATCAGGGGGTTCCAAATCTTAATATGTTTGATGGTGAAAACCCACATCTTGTTATAATTGATGTTCTAATGAGAGAGTCTGATGGAAGAATTGTGGAAATATTTACAAAAGGTAGCCGGATCACCGGAATCTTAGTGTATTTTATATAACACAAAATTTATTTCATCAGGGTAAAGGTCAAAGAGACATTTCATTAAACTCAAGTTATATAATATATTCTAAAAACCCTCAAGATAAAACACAAATAAGATATTTAGCACGACAAGTATCACCAGAAAACCCAAAATTTATTGAAGATGCCTACAAGGATGCAACTTTAAAAGCGCATGGATATTTGATGGTAGATTTAAAACAGAACACCAATGATTTTTACCGTATCAAGACAAATGTATTTCCATGTAATGGTTATTGTACAGTCTACGTCCCCACTAAAGAGTTTAAATATACCAAGAATCAAACAATTCAAGTCATTTCTAAATGATGCATCGCCGACTCACAACGCATAAATATTTGCTAAGCGCCTTATATACACTTAAACCAAAATATCAAAGAGCATTACTTAAAATATGTGATGAAAAAGAAATAAATTGTATTTGTGAATGTATTCATAACGTTTTACAAGGAAAGGTACCTCTTAACGATCAAGACAAACAAAAATTTAATAAACACAAAAATATACTCCGTAAACTGTTTCATAAGTGTAAACATAAACTAAGAAAAAAAATAACTATACAAAAAGGAGGAGCTTTCTTACCAATAATATTAGTTTTAATATTGAGTTGATTAGTAAGTGGACTAGCCAGTTAACATGGAAAATGCAAAGAAAATGATACTTATTGAACCTGGATTGATTGAAAAATTAAAACAAGAAAACAAAGTAATTGTAATTTGTCTCGATTAGATATTGAAATGCAAAATATTATGAATAGTGAGACAGAAGATCGTAAGAAGTGGCTGTTATATTTACAAACACTACAAAGATACGTTCACTTTACCGAAGAGGATCGTCAACCACTCAGATTACCTATTTATTCTGATACATCTAATGAGGATTCAAATGAGTCTAAGATTGGTTTTAAAAATAAAGATAGAGATCTAAAAAGCATAGTTGATGCTGAATCTTTTGTGAGAGAGAATGCTATTAAAAGTAAAGAAAATAACACAAATCGACGTTATACATCAGCTCAAATACTCAGTTTAATACCAAAATCTTATAATAAAAAAGGTGAGTTATTATTAAACTTAGTTGAAACAAGTAAAACTGAAATACATTAGGATGATGAAGGCACAGTAATAATTGATAATGAAAAAAATCCTGGAAGCAATATCATTGATTTAATAAATGACTCACTAAGACCCTTAAAAAAAGCTAAAGTTTTAAAAGATATTAAAGTGCCACTTACCTATATTGGAAACCCAAAGAGATCTGAGTTTATTAACCAGCTTCAAGCAAAAGATTTGAACAAAACCTCTGAGACTGAAGTTCTGGAGTTTTCTACACCCAGCAGTGGTACAGATAAAAGACCTATAAATAAAATACGTAAAAAGATAGATTGGGAAAAAGGGACCCCGTACTAGAAGAAATTAATAGAATTTATTATGACCCATCTAATCCTGCTGGTTTTAGCAGTATTGATAAATTTAATCAATACTGCTAAAACCAGATATATATCAAAAGCTATGATAAATTATCAAAAGCCATGAAAGGTAAAATGGATAAAAAGCAAGTAAAGGAATGGCTGCAATCACAAGAAACGTATACATTACATAAACCCATTCGAAAAAAATCCCACGTAATAGGTACATTTTATCAAATATTAATGAACTGTGGCAAGCAGATTTAAGTGATATGCGAACTTAATCTCAATATAATGATGGTTTCAACTCCATACTTTGTGTTATTGATGTATTTAGTAAATATGCTTTTGCAAGGTCAATGAAAAAGAAAAACTCAGAAACAACTAAAGAATGTTTTGAAAGTATATTTACTGAAAATAATTTAACACCTACATACATTCAGTCAGATAAAGGTACAGAATTTGTTTCAAAAGATGTACAAAAATACCTCAAATCCAAAAGGATTAATTATTATACCACTAACAATCCTGACATTAAGGCTAGTATTGTTGAACGATTTCAAAGAACTCTAAAAATGAAAATGTGGTGTTATTTTACTCATAATAATACTTATAGATACATAGATGTTTTACAAGATTTAATATAATCATACAATCACAGCATTCACTCTAGTATTAAGATGTGTCCATGTGACGTAAATTCCAGAAATATAATGACAGTTTGGACTAATCTTTATGATAAACAAACTTTCTTCAGAAAATCTAAAACCAAATTTCAACGTGGGTGATTATGTTCGAATAACTAAACATAAACATGTTTTCCAAAAAGGATATGAATCAAATTGGAGTGATGAAATATTTATTATATCTTCAATAATTGATAGATCTCCATGGGTTGTATATACAATAACTGATTTACAAAATGAACCAATAGTTGGTACTTTTTATGAAAGAGAATTACAAAAGGTCACTTAGAACCCCACCTCACAATATAAAATAGATAAAATAATTGGTACTCGTTATTCAGGGAACAGAAAAGAAGTATTAGTGAAGTGGAAAGGTTATCCAGATAAATTTAACAGTTGGATTTTAGCTTCTAGTTTAAAAGAAATACGAATAAAGAAAGTTTTTATTTAACTTTGCTCAGCAACAGTTCAATGGAATACTTTCCTGATAACAAGACAACAAATTTTTCGACAAAATTACCAAAAGCTATTAAATTAGAAGGAGAATGGTGGGTTGGAGTCGTCGAGTTTCAATATCCATGCACCATGTTTACTGTTCAAGATCATGAAAATGTTATATACATTACAAAAAACATGCTTATGCCCAATAAAGATATACCATCAAAAGTGTACCACAACACACATATTCCAGCTACCAACTATGATAACGTTGAGCATATTTTAAAAGCGTTGAATGGTATAAGAGAAAACTTAAAATTCCGTTATGATGAAATAACAAAATTTGTATCTGTCTCTGTTTTGGATAAAGACATAATATCCGTAATATTATACCCAAATTAAGTTTGCAGCTAGGATATGAACCAAATAAAAATCTCCTAGACAGAAATTTTGGAAAGTGTCCTGCTAATTTACATTTAGGGCTACCAACTATTTGTATACTGTGACAATCGATCCTAAGATTGTAGGTGATTTTATGACTCCTTTATTAAGAATCATTTCATTAGATCCTTCAACATACATTTATGGAGCAAATAAAATGCACGTTTTCTCTCCACCTCACTACTTACCTGTTATGCGAAGAGAGTTTGATACGCTGGAAATAGATATAAGATCGAGCACCGGACAAAAAATACCATTCCAGTTTGGTACTGTGTGTATTAAACTACATTTCCGAAAATTACAATAATGTATTCTCTTAGTGATCATCATAAATGTCCTTATGAAAATTATTATACACATCAAGCTGGATCAGGAGTTAGAGTAATTTATAAGGGCTCAGCATATAATAATAATAATAATAATAATACCTAGCAACACGTCAACAAGACGACATAAATTTTTTCCTCGAATATTTATATTTGTTTTATATCAAAGTTTGGGATTCATATATATATATATTTTTACTACAAACAGGACTTCTATACATGATAAACATATTACTAAATCAAGAAACCAAAATCAAGAAACCATTTAATTAATTAAGAAAAGTATCTACAAAACATTCAAGATGACAACTAACGTCAATGACATATCAACAAAGAAAATTGTAAATAAACACTATAATATAAATACAACGAGGAAATGAGATGTTGACGAGGGCTAGAGCTGCTGCTGCACGTAATACACCCCCGGACTCGTCGCTCAGCTCCGCCTCGCAGCCGCCGGCACCTACAACAGAGTTGTCGGCAATCACAGAGGCGTCGAGCTCGTCGAGCGACGAGTATTTCTCCCCGCCGACGTCGCCAACACCTGTACGCCGCCGTGGGAGAGGCCGGCCACCGCTACGCTTGGGACCCCGAGACCCACCGGTTTCGAACAGGGCCCCCGCTGCCGGTGGTAATGTGCACCGCATGAAATGGACTAAATCCATGAACGAAAACGTCATGCGGGCATATTTTGTGGCTACAGAGGGAGGTACCAACCTTACGGCGTATCGTGACCGCATGCTGCCTCTGTTTCAGGGCTTGGAACCGGCTGTCAACGTTTCGGCACAGCGACTGTCGGATCAAGTGCGGGCTATCCAGCGATGCCGCCTGCTGGATAACGACGCACTTGAGAGGCTACGCTCTGGCTTACAACGTAGCCCTCCTATCACTTCTTCTACGTGTAGCGATACACAAGTTTCAAATATTGTCACAACGCAAAGGACTGTTGAAGAGGTGCATAGTAGGGATACACAAGTAAGTACCCAGTACATAGATGAATTAAGGAGTACTTTGGAATTCACTATTCGGGAGTATCGTTTTGTGAATAGAGCAGATAGGCCCCGCTTACCACGTTTGCCCACGCACAAGAAAAATATAGCGCTGGTGTGTGCCCTGGATTCACTATTGTCCACGTATTTAGACAATAGTGAAGATCTTAGCGATACCCACTCGATTCTGTACTGTGCGGCTGTTACAGCGTGTCGAGTGGCAGGTATTAAAATACCAAATGGTAGTAATTCTGCCCCTCGAACCAATGCTGTACCGGCCTGGCAGTGCAGGATTGAGCGTCGTATCGCTGAGACCAGGGCGCTCATCGGAAAGCTAATTTGCTTCAGGTCAGGCAATACAAGACCGAGAGTGATGCGTTTTGTGACTCGGGCGTTCTCTGGCACGGGCCTTAGTCGCCAAGAATACGAGTCACGAGTCACAGAACGCATCGACTACCTGAAGCAAAAAGTTTGTGCGTGGGCAAACCGTATAAGACGGTACAAAAAGCGGGTGGACCGATACGCCCAGAATAGGGCATTCCAAAAAGATGAAAGGTGGGTATATAGAAGTTGGGAGCGAACCAATTCAGGTGTGGATGATGGGCGTCTGCCAGATGTTGAGGCAACGAACGCTTTCTGGCGCAGCATTTGGTCGATGCCCATTAGCCACACTGAAGGTGATTGGTTTGGGGATGTTAAGCGAGCATGTGAGGGAATACCCCAAATGCAGCGCGTAGCCATAGAAACAACAGATGTAGCTTGTGCAGTCCGTTCGTTATCTAACTGGAAATCAGCGGGACCGGACGGACTGCACAACTTCTGGTTGAAGTGGCTACGTAGTGCCCATGCTCGGTTGGCATCCCAATTCCAGGCATCTTTGGAATCGGGCTCGATCCCAACTTTTATGACAACTGGTCTCACTCACCTGCTCTTTAAGTCAGGTTGTACCACGGACCCCAAAAATTATAGACCAATTACGTGTCTACCGACTGTATATAAACTTCTTACATCCATTTTGAGGACTAAGATGTTATCACATATTAGAAATAATAACATCATGTCAGTGGCTCAAAATGGATGTAAGAATGGGGCCCGTGGTACAAAAGAGCTACTCCTCTTTGACATGGCCATTAGCCAGCAGGTGCGCCGCAACCGAAAGGATCTGGCGACATGCTGGATAGATTACAAGAAGGCCTTCGACTCCGTGCCACATACATGGCTCTTGAGGGTGCTGGAGTTATATAAAGTCGATATAACTCTATGCGCCTTCTTGAAGGCATGTATGGGACAGTGGAGTACGGTCCTACGCTATCCGGGATGTCGGCAGATTCGCGATTGCGGTGCTCCTCTTAAGATCGAACGGGGTATATTCCAGGGTGACAGTTTGAGTCCCTTGTGGTTTTGTCTAGCTCTGAATCCTCTCAGCACTTTGCTAGAGGGGTCTGGGTTAGGCTATCGGCTGCAGCGTAGGGGTCAAGTTATCTCCCACCTCTTTTATATGGATGACCTGAAGTTAATTGCCCCCTCCACTTTCCAATTGACAGCGTTACTAAAAGTAACTGAAACTTTTAGTAATTCTATCAAGATGGAATTTGGTGTGGGTAAATGTGCGGTCATGCATGTAAAACGAGGTGAGATTGTGGAATCTGAGGGTATAGAGCTTGCAGATTCCACACAACTTAGATCTCTATCTGCGGCCGAGACCTACAAGTATCTGGGTATGTCGCAGGCCTTAGGTATTGCTGAGACTGCCATGAAACAATCATTGCGGGAGCGCTTCTTGGGCCGCCTGAAGAAAATACTGAGAAGTTTTTTATCAGGCGCCAACAGGGTGCGTGCCTATAATGGTTGGGCCATGCCAGTCTTAGCATACTCCTTCGGCATACTCAGATGGACTCAATCAGAACTGGAAGCCCTGGACAGAAAGGTCCGTTGTCTATTGACTGAATATCGGATGCATCACCCGCGGTCATCAGTAATGAGGTTGTACATCCCGCGGAAATGTGGTGGTCGTGGTTTCTTAAGTGCTAAGGACCTCCACAACCGCGAGGTGTACAATCTTAGAGAATATTTTCTTAAGGCTGATACGGGTGTGCATCGTGATATTGTTGCTGTAGACAACGGACTTACCCCGTTGGGTCTGGCAAAAGAGAGCTGGCGCAAACCTGTTGTACTTAGTACTGAAGAGCGCAGGGAAGTATGGAAAGGCAAAGAGTTGCATGGACGTTTTTATCGGGCCTTGCATGGGCCCGATGTAGACCTCATGTCATCAGTAGCCTGGCTACGGTTTGGTGATTTATTTGCAGAGACCGAAGGTTTTGTTTGTGCAATTATGGACGAAGTTGTCATGACGAACAACTACCGTAAGTATATTCTGAAGGATGGGACTGTTGACATATGTCGGGCGTGTCACCAGCCCGGCGAATCCCTCAGACATATAGTTTCCGGTTGTTCTCGTCTTGCCAACGGCGAATACTTGCACAGGCACAATCAAGTAGCCAGGATCATCCATCAGCAGCTTGCCTTAAAATATGACCTTGTACCCTTTGAAGTACCGTACTACAGGTATGTGCCCGACCCAGTTCTCGAAAATGGTCGTGCCACTATGTACTGGGATCGATCTATCATCACCGATAGGACTATCGTGGCTAACAAGCCCGATATTGTGGTGATAGATCGATCAGAACGCCTTGCAATGATCGTTGATGTTACTATTCCCCATGACGAGAATCTCGTGAAAGCCGAAAAAGATAAGGAAATCAAGTATTTGGACCTTGCTCACGAGATTGTCGACATGTGGGATGTGAACTCGGCGATCATTGTACCGATAGTCGTGTCAGTTAACGGTCTCATTGCCAAGAGCCTCGACCACCATCTCAAGAGGCTCTCGTTAGACGGCTGGATCAAGTCCTCTATGCAGAAGGCAGTATTGTTGGACACGACGCGCATCGTTCGGAGGTTCCTCTCTCTGGAGCCCTAACCACCGGTAGCTTGGTCCCTGTACCCGATACCGGTGGGTCTCCGTGGTCCTATTTTATATGGTTAAATTTTTTTATTTATTTAAGTGTATAAAATTCTACCATGAGAAAAGACGTAATAAAGAGGAATAATAATAATAAATTCTTTTGACCCTAAATGTTAGAAGAATAGCCGTGTAACAGAGACACATTATAATAATAATATTCTACCACATTCACACAACACCATCTAGTCCCAAACTAAGCAGAGCTTGTACTATGGGTACTAGATAATGGATAAACATATCAACGCGGTCATGGTATTGGGAGCTTCTTTGGAGGTTTATTTAGATCAGTTTTACCTTTACTTTCAAATGGTGCTCGAGTGATCGGTAAGGAGGCATTAAACGCCGGAGTAAGTCTTTTATCAGATATGGTTCAAGCGCGCTCAATAAAAGATCGTCTAAAACAAGTTTGTACGAACTTAAAACGAAAGGCTGATGACAAAATTGATCGATTAAACATGTCAGGATCTGGGTATATAACCAAAAGAAAACGACTAGCATCGTTCATTTCACCATTAACTGCTAAAGTGAAAGCTGCGAAAATCTTCGCCCCAAAACTAAAAATATCAAAGATATAATTCCGTACCAGGCGTGAATAAGTTGATAAGTCCACTTGCATGTATATTTTATTAATGCATATTAGGCATTAGGATTGCTTAATTCATAGGGTGAATAAATGACTAAGTCGATAGGTCTGTTTTACCGCACATAACAAACATGTGAATTTTTAAACAACTCGCTTACTAAAGGGTACAATGTGACGTCTTGAGATATTAAAACATACAAATTATAATTATTTACACAACTCAACATGTCATTATAATACTACCAACTATAAAAGAAGAAAATATTGAACAACATGAGATGATCATTTATTCAAACAACCTACTTATTGCTTTTAATAACATAAATCAAGTTGTCCAGTTATTACCGCATCGAAATTGCGTTTTATTTTGTGACAAATAATTCTATCATCTATTACATTTTCTATCCGTTACTCGTGTGATGACACAAAGGCGGCGATAGCCGAGTGGATATACCAACAGACTGCCATGCAGAGGGTATCGGGTTCGAATCCACGGCGCGCACCAATGAGTTTTCGGAGTTATGTGCGTATTGAATGGTTAATTATCGCTTGTCCCGTGCCTCGGAGAGCACGTTAAGCCGTCGGTCCCGGTTGTCATGAAGATCTTTGACAGTCGTTATAGGGCGTCAGTACCTTCTAAACAAACTGACACTAGTCTAAACCATGGAATATCGCTATCCCTTCGGGTTGCGGAGGTCAGACAGGCAGTCGCTCCGTGGAAAAGCTAATATTCAGCCAAATCCGGTTAGACTAGAAAGCGGACCCCAGACTGAAACTGGGATAACGCTAAGAGGATGATGACTCGTGTGATGACACAAAGTGATATGTTAAATAGAGATAGCTGCTGTTTTGACGGTTTATCCTTATATCACGTCGTTTTTTGTGTCTCAGTGGCAATACATCCATCAAATCCTTATTTTTTTTAGTTATTGGTAAAGTTTCTTTTGAAACAACTTCTAATTCTATAGCTAGTGTCTACATTGAATTTATCTATTTTCCTGTAATTTATGACTCTAAAACAGCTTTAATTGTCAAGATTTGTCATAAAACGTATTTCTCCGATAGGATTCTTGTATTGCTTGCATATTTTTAATTGTACATAGACCTTTCTTCGAACACAATTCTGCAAAATTGAGAAAATTGTCCAATGTCATGGGTACAATGGCAAATCCGTTATCAATATTGCAAGATCTTATTAATTGCATCCAATCCTTAAGATGATTTATTTTAAGCTTGTTTTCTTTTTAGGTCTTTCAATTAGGGCATGATCCGAGTCACATTCCATGTGCCTATGTCCGTTAATCAAAACTTATGATTAATTGTCTCTAGGTTTGGATTCACATTGGTACCGCGTTGAAGGCACGCTCTCTTCGAGTCACGCCATCCGCGCCGGTGTCCCTCAGGGGTCAGTGCTCTCTCCTCTCTTGTATTCGTTGTTTACCGCTGATATACCGATGCATCGGCTAGTGCTGACAGCACTTTTTGCAGACGACAAAGCCATCTATATCTCAGCCGCAGACCCTGGCGCAGTCAGTAGGAAGCTCCAATCCGCAGCCAACGCCCTAGGCGCGTGGTTCCGGAGATGGCGGATAGAGGTCAATCCCGAGAAGAGTAAGGCGGTGCTTTTCCACCGGAGAGCTCCTCACCTGTACCCTCCGGGTGCGACCCCACAAATAAGGATGTTTGGGTCCCCTATTCCATGGAATAGGGAAGCCAAATATCTGAAATATCTAGGTGTGATTCTTGATGATCGACTATCGTTCCGCTCACACATTACGAAGGCTCGCAATAGAGCCTCCTTTGTGCTTGGGCGCTTACATAGCTCAGTCAACGCTAGATCTAAACTATCGCTTAGGTACAAGATTAGGTTATACACATCGTGTATTAGGCCTATAATGACATACGCTAGTGTAGTATTCGCACACACTAGGCCACACAGGATCCATAGGCTACAAACAGTTCAGAATAAGTTCATGCGGCGAACTACGGGCGTACCGTGGTACGTACGTAACGAGGAGTTACATGTAGACTTACAACTGCCGACCATCAGGCAGTTCATGAAACAGTGCTCCCGTAGCTACTTTGACTCTGCTTCGACACACCCCAACCCTCTATTGGTTGCGGCGTTAAACTATACACCATCTAGGATTTCTAAGATTAGGAGACCTAGGCACGTATTAGACGAACCTGACGACGACACTACACTCGCTCAAATCAGAGCACAAACGGCTCGCGAAACCACACAAATTCGACCGCGGTTCCGTACTCGCCGATGAGGACGGAATACGCGACGCGTTAACGTTAATACCGCGGGACACCCGCATTGCCGACAGCGCCCCAAGCCGAGGTCCGTGGTAGTCCACCTTTGGGGAGTCAAAACGCTGTCTAGTATACTTTGACGGGTTGGAAGCCTTCTGCGCTCAGCCATAGTCCGCGTAAAGTTGTCAAGGCCATCTGCGGCCAACAACTAGTCCACACACACAAAAAAAAAAGCAACAGCGTATTTATTCTGGTCGCCACACATGTTAGAATAAAATGAGACCTCTGTAACTTCAGTTGGCAAATTTTGTAGAAAAATGTCACAAACACAAAGCAATTTGATTTACTCCACGAGCACCGATGGTTTCGTCTCAAATGTAACAAATATGTAGCTTTATCATCTCTCAAGTTATGAATCGTAAGATTCGGATTTGCCATTACACCCATGGAACTGGACAATTTTTCGACAATTTTATCAATTTTGCAGAATTGAGTTCAAAGAAAGGTCCATTAACAATTAAAAAAAAGGATGCTAGTGGTGAAAAAAGTTGTTGGCCACCCCTTGAAATGGCTGCAATATAAGGAGCCTCGATAGGCTTCTTATTTCTCCGATGATAAGTACGTTTTAGGGCAAATCTTGACAATGAAAGACGTTTTAGAGTCATAGATTACAGGAAAAGAGGTAAATTCAATTTAAACACTATAGAATCAGAAGTTGTTTCAAAAGAGACTTTACCAATAAGTTAAGAAAAAAGAAGATTTGATGGATTTATTGCCACTGATAGATCCCATTTAATCACGAATTTTAAAAAGCCATTAAAACTGATGGTGACGTATCCATCATCGATCCTGATTTTGACTCCGAAAACCCTGATAGGTACCTACATACATAATATCGCTATTTCCATAAGACCATAAGAGGTAGGCAGAGACTATACTTATGATTTTTTTACACACGTACTGCCCTTAAAGGTACTTAGGTGAATAAGTTGATAACTCATTGGTGAACAACTTGATATGTCTTTTTTTATTATAAATACATTAAATTCATTAAATAATCTTATGTTAGCTGAAAACTGAAAGCAAATGATTTACTTTCCGATAGAAAAGTTTTCAATAACATAAAATCAGAATTTACAGATTAAACTTAAACTTTAAAATCGCTGCCCTGAAAAATATGCATTTTCGACTTGTTAAGTTATTCACGCCTGGTACGGATATTTTCAAATTAAATATGTCTTTCCTTCATAATCATTCTTGTGAATGTGTCAAATCGGAATTGGATTTGTTTGCACTACCGTCTACACAAACAAGCATCGAAAGTGGATTGTGGATTCATTATAAATCAATTTCATCTCTTGCTGATGATGGACCTATCGAGTTTCAAGTTCCTGGTACAGGCGACGACTATATAGATTTGTCTCATACATTACTCCACATAAAGGCAAAAGTATTAAACCAAGATTCAACTAACTTGATATCGTCTACCGTTGTAGCACCTGTAAATAATTGAATGCATTCACTTTTTAGTCAACTTGATGTTTATTTAAACCAAAAACTTGTATCACCCTCAAATAATACATATGCCTACCGAGCATACATGGAAACTCTTTTAAACTATGCTCCTACTGCTTAACAATCTCATCTTACTTGTAGTCTTTGGTATGAGGATACAGCAGGAAAAATTAATTCTACAGATGAAAAAAACAAAGGATTTGTTAAAAGACAGGAATTAGTTAATGAAAGTAAGGAAATAGAAATGATTGGACATCTTCATGGCGACATTTTCAATCAAGAATTTTTTTTAAGTAATGGTGTCGAAATGAGTGTTAAATTAGTTCGTTCAAGAGAGAGTTTTAATTTAATTGCTGGGTCAACAGATGTAAAGTTTAAAGTTTGTATTACTGATGCAACTCTTATTGTTCGAAGAGCACAAATTAATCCAAGTGTATTACTTGCACATCAGAAAGTTTTAGCTTCTTCTACTGCTAAATATCCTATCACGTGAGCTGAAGTCAAAGTTTTAACCATTCCATCTGGTGTTCAAGGAAAAACTCTTGATAATATTTTCTTAGGGCAGGTACCCAAAAGATGAATAATCGGGTTTGTGAGCAATGCTGCATTTAATGGTTGTCTTACTAAAAATCCATTTAATTTTGAAAACTATGGTATTAATTCTTTCAGTTTATATATTGATGGTCAGCAAATACCTTCAAAAGCTTTACAACCATATTTTAATAATAATATATTTACATCAGCATATCATACTCTGTTTTCGGGTACTGGTATACACTTTCTTAATAAAGGAAATGCAGTCTCCCGTGAACAGTATGCCAAAGGTTACTGCCTATTAGCATTTGATTTAACTCCCGATTTATCGGCTAACTCATCAGTTCATTGGAATCTTATAAAGCATGGTAGTGTAAGGTTAGAAGTACGTTTTGAATCCTCACTAATACAAACAATTAACTGTATAGTTTATGCTGAGTTTGATAAAATCATTGAAATAGATAAAAATAGAAATGTTACTGTAGATTATAGTAGTTAAGGTTATAATGTAAGTAAAATTGTAATCATTTAAGTTAAGTACCTATTATAGAAAACTATGTGAATATTATAAAATAAAACAATTGTATGTAGTATACCATATTTTATTTCTTTATAATCAATCCAATTAATCATATACCTACAAAACACTATGCAAGTTAGTCTTGCAAAGGATTAGAAAATCAGATAGAATAATTAATGTAATGAGTAGACAGAAGTCATTTAAGTTCTTCAACAGAATCACATTCACTAATGATCAGCTAATGACTGTCATTGTTAAAAAAGTATTTTTTAACTTTTTCAGTTTCTGCTATTGTATTTGTAATTTTGTATACGAGACCGTTTGTGTTCTCGTAGATGCCATCCTTACTATTCTTAACATAATATTTAATCCTTGTAGTGGCATGTTTCCAGTGATCACTAGTTGGAATCTTGGATAGTTTCTTCATATCATACATTTCAATTTTTATGAGATGCGTTGCTTGGTCTCCATCGTCAGAATTTGTAGAGATGTATGATACGCCATCTCTAGGGCCCCGTGCCACAGTCGATGACAGATTCTTCCTTTTTATTTTTGGTGCCACTTCAAAAAATTGATCAATCGATTGCGGTTTCCTTTTTCCACCATCGCATGTGTTATTAATCACTAGATCATCACTCTCTTTTTTGTGTTAAGCGGAGAGTGGCGAGTAGTAATACTGTTTATAGGTATTTTCATCATTGTCAACGAAACCGAATGATTTCTGTAACAACACAATTATCATGTTAATACCAATTGTTTCACTTAACAAAACGTAATATTGGTAGACATTTTCCACTACTGTCACACAACTGATTGCATGACTGTCGTCCACTCGGTCTTATATACCAACCCACTAAGTTATCTCTAGTCTAAAACAAACTTCCTGGGTACAATGGAACTGATAGCAAGCTTATGAGTCAACAAACTTATCTCTTCGTAATGGGCTGCACCGATATCTCTAATGGAACTGATAGTAAGCTTATGAGCCAACAAACTTATGTCACATCCCATTATTTTGTAGTGCGTGGAACTGTTAGCAAGCTTATGAGTTATGAATCAACAAACTTATCTCACATTCCTTCGCGATGCGCTGCATAGATTCACTGTGACTCCTACAAAATCATCACAAAAGATTGTTATTTAATATTTATGAATCACTATAATTCAACATTTCGTGTTAACCATTGAACAGATTGGTACTGTAATAATCTTATAATACAAGTAATATCATGGATACACTAGAGATACAACAACACCTTAAAAAGATTCATCCCAGTCTAGAATGTAATGTTTATGCTGCTAATAGACTACCTATGTATACCCATCTACCAACGTTTATAATATGTAATTTGGATACGGATGATAATCCAGGCTCACATTGGGTAGCTTTAGAGATTGATGTGAATGGCATCGGTCAATATTTTGATTCATATGGACGAACACCTGCGCGATATCATCTTGAGTTTTTAAAAAGGAATAGTAAAAAATGGAACTGGAATATTGATAGGATTCAGAACGATTGGACTTCAGTTTGTGGTGAATATTGCTTAATGTATTTGCTATATAAGTTTCGAGGATGTTCAATGCATAGTTTTGTAAAAATATTTACAGGGAACACACTGTACAACGACATGTTAGTGGATGAGATGTTCGGTTCATATTTTATACATTGAATTAAAGATTGTAACAAAATGAGTGTATGTGTTTTATTGATGATTCAGAATAGCATATATTTCATGAAATGGGTTAGGTTAACTTCCAAGTTGTTGCAATATAGTAGTAGTGATGAAGTGCGAGTTCTAGCTCAACCGTAATGAGGGTGCCCGGTACAATAGATAAGAGGATTAGGCGAACAATGGAACGCTAATGAGGGTGCTGATAGCACCGGAAATCAATTAGATTGTTGTTAATTGATTTGTGTATCTCCGGAACCGTGCATCTTACGCAAAAATGGACCGCAGAAACGTGATCAGAGCGCCCCAAAACTTTTTTTTTTTAGTTGGCTCAGCCCCTCGACCAATGAAACCAGTGAGGCAGAACTCGCACTCCCCTCGACCAATGAAATCAGTGAGCCAGAACTCGCACTTTCTATCTACTCACTAGGAATAAATCCTGTGTTGCGGGGGACTTTACAAACGTACAACCAACGGACACAATGGACGTCCAGACTCGAAACAACAATTTATGGATCACACACAGTGTTGTCTCGTGTGGGAATTGAACCCACAACACTCGGCGCAGTGTCAAGCGGTGAGGCGACCACTTAAACCACTACGCCAAACGTGCGGTCAATCTCAGAACTACAAATTATGTTCGGTGCTACGAGTATATTCGCCAACTCATGGCGTTCTTAAGTATGCTGCTAAGACATGAGTGATCAAGATCAAACATAATTATCACAGCTTACACACACTTATCAACGAACGCCTTTAGATGGTAATATTTAACGAACGTTGTAAAAGTAATGAATTATGAAAGAGGGCTTTAAATTTAAGACACAACATTTATCATAATTTTTATCATTTATTCACTAGTTGTCACCCCTCCATTGCCTGCGTAACGCATCCAAGATGATGTAGGTATAACAAAAATGCGTAACGTAATCCATTTTCACATTTCTGACTAGGCGACAACTAAAGTCTTACGTGTGTCTTCAAGGTCTAATCACTACATATTTAGTATAAAACATAGTCTGTCTTCTGTCTGTCTGCCCCATTGTATGCTTAAATCTTAAAAACTACGCAACGGATTTTATTGCGATTTTTTAATAGATAGAATGATTCAAGAGGAAGATTTATATGTGTAGACGTCTAGTATATTAAAATGAAAATATTCATAAAACTCGACAGGCTTGATAACAAAACGGCCCGTGGATAAACACTTTTGGATTTATAAGGTCAATTATAGTTATGATTTTACTTAATTATGTCTATGATTCATTGGTTGCAAGATAGAAAATATTTAATAATTGCCACATTTATAAGAATTCAACTAAAGGTAACCGTACCACCCTTCATGATAATATACCTTAAACCTGCCAACCCTAGCCTAAAATCTAAAACGCAAAAAGGCAAGCTCCACAGCATTCATTCAACAAATAAATGTGACGTCACCAAGATTTGACACAAATGTAGAAGAAAGATGAACGCATTTAACAGAAAATAAAGACGACACTCTGTTGCCATTTGCAGTCTCGACGCTTAACGACCGCGCCGCTTAATCATTCAAAACAGAGCCTGTCTCCCACTTGACTTGGCTTCTAAGTTATTGTACAATATAAGGTACTGGCACCACCAGATGCCTACCAATTTATTATTTAACATTCCAGATGAAATTTTCTTATGGTTTTCTCATGCTGCTGCAGAGAAATGATAAACCGTCACATTATGAAATAATAAATTCAAATTATTATTTCTAATGAGAAATATGTACAATCCTTCACACTATTTTAAGACGTGTAGAGAATTGATATCAATTAATTGACACTCGGAGCGACCTAGTTTTCGCGATCATTGGAGCGACCTAGTTTTTTAACAAATAATATAGGTACCTATTATGTAGGTAGACCTGAATTTTAAGGTAGGTTATTTCTAACGTAAGTGTCTAACAAATACAAACATAATAATTCACAACGACGATTTCTAGCCGGACAGGTTTCTAGTACCATTATTTATATATCTTTAACTAAAGGACAAATAACAAAGCCTATAGTGTACTTTCTTCTACCAAAAATAAACCTACTAACCTTATTATCACACGTTTTTGTATAAGTACATGTATTATTCAAAGAGTAAGAAACATTCATATGCTGGTACAAGTTTTGTATAAATACAAATGTAAACATTGAACATGTTTTGTTCCACCCACATGGTACAGTACTGTCAATATCAGAATCTTGATATTAATGTTTACGTGGGATGTTCAACATAGAAATGTTTGGGCACAAGAATAATTTAGAATTTCTAGCACAATGCACAAAGTTTTGTATTGTACGAACTATTTCTGTACGCTTTTCAAACTATTGTGGGTGTATTGTATTTTTAAAGATGTTATGTCCTTATTTATTTTATACTGAATCTAAAATCTCCATAGTTGCCACTATGCCACTAAGAATCTTAATATATATATATTTCTTGTGTGCGTGTGTATGTCACTGAACTCCTCCTAAACGACTGGACCGATCTTGATGAAATTGTTTGTATGTGTTCAAGGGGACTTGGGAATGGTTTAGATTCACAATTTAGTCCACTGGAAAATGATATTTTACTTAATTTTTAATTTGTAAGTAGTTGTGGATTTTAACATGTTTCACATTGGAACAGAAGGATTGCGCTGCTATTGCAATGTCAAATCTGATATTAATAATTTCGTCAAGGTGTACAACGAAACCTTACCTGAATAATAAAACATTAAAAAATAAAGATTTTGAGTTAACAACATATATCCGCAAAATTCGGATTGTCGAGTATTTTGTTAAATTCTAATGGTTCTGACAGACAAATCACAGTCGCCATATTGGCCGCTCTAGCGAAATATCACAGATACCGGATAACATTTTGAGTACTACTAAGTCTTAGTACTAAGTAGTTTGTATGTGTAAATACTTTTTGCAGTTATATAATTTCTAAAATAGTTAAAACGACAATTTTATTATGGAAGTATGCGCCCATTAAAGGAGATTTGTGTAACCCTGAACATAGATGATATACCATAACTAGAGAACCCCGAATTTACGCGAACGAAACCGCGGGTGGATGTCCTTCAAATTATTTAATCTAAGGGCTTAACAAAACGCAAATTAAAATAACTACATCGAGTGGACACTTGTACATACTTATTGGCTAGTGACAATAGTTAAAATTGATTACCATCAATGGGTCCTTACTTACTGGGTATTTATAATGTGTAACGAAGTAGGTACCTATATATTTCTTAATATGATTTTTACAAGATAAATCAATACCAATATTAAATTAATCTACAAAATCATTAAGGCAGGCAGTAAAATTGCCGAATTTCTGAAAATATATTATTTATTAAAAAAGTTGATAATGCTTTTATCCGAGTGGCATAATCTGTACGCACATGAAAAGATCCGCAACATCATCACCATTGAAATTGACGAAGTCTATGATTCGCGCAGTTGCATTATTATGGCTGCTACACACAGTGCCGGCGGCATGGGCCGGCGGCTTTTATTGCGCGGCTCTAGCCGCCGGCTTTTGGCGGGCGTCGGTGCCACCGGCATCGGCCGCAGAAAGCCGCCGGGCATCATTCCAGTTGTATAGAACGTAGGGTTGCCAACTTTTTTGCCAAATTTTTCTATCTTTAAATGTTTCATAGCTTGTTTAACAATAAAAATTAAAAATAAGCAATTAGTTTTTAATTACGTTAATTATTGACGTTCTATTTCTTTCTTCTCGCCATTTTGGATTCATCACTGAACTCTTTAATTCTGAACTTCTGAAGTGGCGGGGACGGAGACGGAGGTTTGATTTTAAGTGTAAATTGCGTAAGTGCTTAGTGCAATCGCGTTCTTAAGTTTATATACAAATAGACTGCCTCCGTGGTCCAGTGGATAGCGTATGCGACTGCTGATCGGAGGTCCCGGGTTCGATTCCCGGGTTGGGCAAAAGTGTTACTGGGTTTTTTCGAATTTTCAGTAGCAGCACGTAGTCTGGTGATGTGTCCGGTAACGGCAATAGGCTCGCCCCCTATTAAGTGGGACCTAAAAATTCATGACGAAATGTAGGTGTAATATTACACCTCTGCCTACCCTTTCGGGGATACAGGCGTGACTTTATACTATTGCCAATGGCCTTTTCTGTAAAAATTCTTAACCATCAGTGGTGAATTTCTTTTAGATCTCTTTGAGCCTAAAAAGATTCCATCATCCATTTACCATATGTGTAACGTTATATAGATAAGTACTCATAATTAGTGTTTTGTTTTACACGTCACAGTAAGGGTTGGAGATAAAGTATTTTCATATACTTTATTTGTATATAAAAGTATAAAGTATAATTGCCAAAAATAAAGTAGGATACGTTATTATAAAGTATGGTTGACATCCCTAATAGAACGATCACAGACAAGTAGCAAGTTGCAACCCGCGGCCGGCCGGCGGCCTGCCCGCGCGGCCATGCCGGCGGCTCATTCGTGCGGCCATGCCGCCGGCACTGTGTGTAGCAGCCATTAAATGTTTCGTGTTAATTGAAACGCCGCGCTGCTACGCCATCTAGTGGCAACAAACGTAGTGGAGTGAATGAGTAACTACCTACATTTTATTGTTTAGCTATGCTGCTTTCTTCATTAATCGTGTTTAACCTAGATCAAAGACTTATTATCGAGATTTGGTTTGGAAATAAAGGTGATGGAAGCGTTTCCTTTTGCTATGAGTTTCTGTACTGTATAGACTATTGATTTATTTTTGTATCATTTATTTGAATCCCACCTAACACATTTTCATGTAAAATATTGACAAGTCATAAGGCATGTAAAATGGTGGGTGCATAAGGCTTACCAATCAGCCAAGTTTCTGAATCTAGACGCACTAACTCTACCAACCCCAAATTCACAAACTCTAAATCTCAGTCAAAATGTATGGCTTAACACATTCCTTCAGAAAATAGATATTTGCATAACACAAAAGGCATTTGTAGTTTACTATTGACATTATATTTTTATTTTTATATTTTTAACGAGAGTTTGAACTATGAGCAACTAAAGTTATGAGGGTTTAAAAAAACGACGAAGTACTTCGAGAAAAGGTAGGCAGTGCTCTTGTGCTTCACTTGGCTCGTCTTGGCAGGAGGAGGAAATCTCAAAGAACCGCTGGTCGAATTGAGATGAAATTTGGCATTCAAGTAGTTTATACATAGTAGGCGTCCGCTAAGAACGGATTTTTAGAAAGGGCTAGATTAAGGGGACTAAAAGCTCTCGGAGCTTTGTATAAAATTTAATATATATATCATAAATGTAATTTTTATCTGCGGGTGAAGCCACGGGTCCAATTCATAATTGAAATACGATACGATTGAGTTTAAAAAGTTCTCTACTTTTTTAATTGCATAAATGTACACATTATACATATAGTTAGTTTAAACTGCAAAAACAACAGTGATTACGCTTATTTTCAGCTAGTTCTAGTATTAATATCGCTAATCAAACCGAGGGTCACTGAGAGTGACATCACTTCTTCCTATCTTCATAATTTTTTGTGACAGCGCATAGAAATAATTATGATTGTCTTGCAAGAAAAGAGTAAAACATGTGCCTCATGCTAACTTTAAATGGGTTTCTGAATCACATTTTGTGATTCCTTGATCAGCTTAAATTTGCGTCTATTCTATTATTATAATTCCTTATTATTCCTTACTATTATCAATAGTAGGCAGGTACCATACTCATAAAATGTAATTTAACTCATAAATTATGTATTGCCTACATTAAATGAACCCGTGTTTATGTAAGAGCTTAAAATTACTGATTTAGTTTTCATTTCAAATCACCGACCATACATTATGAATACATATGTAAAATTATTCAGGAAATTTAATATAAGTTTATTTTATGTTAATATTATTATATGTTATGACAGGGAACTACAGTTACCATTAAAGGGTGTGATACGTATGCAAATGTACGGGATCCTCACAATATGGTAAGTAGGTCATACTTGAACGTGTGAGTTATGTGTTACAGGGTAACGTTTGAAATATTTAGTTTATGTAAACATTATTGTCGACGCCATTTCTGTCACATTATATTACATATGTTGGTTTATCAAGTCGTGTAATCATCAGTTGCTGAGTTATATTTTATTTCTGTTTGATAGTAGAAATCACTTCGGCATTACTAATATGCTGCATCTTCTATGCTTGCTTAGGCATACCTTAGGCATGTAACAAACAACTACGTATTGTGATCCCCGCCGCGTCATTTCGTGTTTGCAGTCTGCATGCCAAGACTCTTTTATATTAACGGCACTTTGATTTGTTTAATCTGTAAAATATTTAAGTTCTGAGATGTAGATCTCATTGAATATTCCTCTTCTAAGAACCTACAAGACCTTTAAGTATGTTATGGTGAACAATTAAATAGCGTCGGGTTAAATGACATAAGCTAGAACTATTGCCTACCTATTATCATCACTAATTATGCTGATGATAATACGTTGGAATGCCTAAACTGTAGATTATTTTGTGGATAGCTGCGTAAATTCAAGACACTTAAATGAAGACAACGAAGTTTAACGTAATACATTAGCAGGAATATATCTAGAATTGTGCTTTACAGCAAGCATTACTTTGCTTATGTAAGTAAGATACGATCATTATAAATATTTTACCTCTCATTGAATATAGAATCATACTGACCGTAAAATGCTACTTGAGATTTTTCATCTCATTTTAGAACACCTAAGATTGCACAGATCTACAACACAAAGCTTGGCAAACATATATTGTTGCTTAATCTTCTCATAAGTTTACGCCAAGCCTCTCATATAAACCTTTTTATGTCACAGCCATACACTGCGTATATGAGCACTTTCCCCTCAGTATTTCTTTGCGTATACACCTATCACGGAAACAGTTGCGAAAGTTTCCCACTTCTGCCATGACGGCATTACATCAGATGAATGCTCAGGAATCAACGTGGCTATTGTGGCGAACAATAGCACTGAAATAAGTTTCAGAAAACGGATTTTCCTTCGTCAAATTATGTACCATCTAAACTCACTCTAGGGAATGCTTAGGCTGTGATTGTGCAATCTGTTATTGAGGTGAGGTAGGTTATAAAGAATTTAAGAGTACTAAAGTGAAATAATTTGATGTTAACATATTCGACACCAAATTATTTCACTTTAATTGTCATATACAATAGCAAAATCTGTCTAAACCAGTACCAGTAAGGTACATGACGAATTCGTCCCCTATGTGTCAAGAAATTACAGCAAGGTCTAAACTTGCTGTAACTTCTTGATTTCGTTTCCTTGCTCAGTAATTTAAAAATAAATTGAAATAGAATAATCACTTCTAAAGCGAAGCTAACTGTGAGGTATTCCTTTGAATAAAATTATAGGACAAGAGTCCGCTTCTCTTAATTTGTCTGTTAACAAAAATCATTCAACATCATGGACCGAATCCGCGAAACGATCAACACACAAAAATCTTAATCTCTCATACAAAACTATGAAAATACTACGCAAGACATATCTAAACTGAGATTAAACCATAATTAAAGTTGGTCCGTTCTTGGAAAAGTTTCGAGAATCAGCTAATGCGGGGTGACCTACCAAAGCCGTTTAATATTCCATGTCACACTTGAACGCATCCAGGGATTAAATGGTAATGCATGCCCTGAGACGTCTATAGCTGTTGTGCGGTACTTCGGTATTTCTCGCTTAATATACGGGTTGGATTGAGGTTTGGACATTGCCAGTATATGGATGTTCATTGATCCTATTTGTTAAAGATTCCGAAGTGCTTTAGAATGTACGCAATTGTAGGTTTAAACAAGCACATGTACTTGGATGGTTCGTTGCGAGGGGTTTTAATTTATTTATTTATTGGGACATATAACAGTTATACATTACATTACGTGGTAAATTTACAGAAGGTATTTTCATGTTACTTAATGTATTACCAAAACCTATGTCTGCAGAGTAATATTAAATAAATTTTGAGTATTCAAAGGTCATGAGAAATTGAGCCAAAGTATTGATAAAAACTAAGCATAATAGAGGAAATGGAAGAAACGAATGTGGAAATACTAGGACAAGCGTTTTAGGATTTCAACCGCCGTTCTTTTAAATTTTAAGTGTGAGAGTGCAAAAATGTCGATGTCAGATAAGTGTGTGTTATACATTTCTAGGAGACCGGCACCGGCGTTTGTTCTGCACTTTTCAGTGTTGAACAGCCGAGGCACGCGCACCTCCCGCTGTAATACAGTTCTAGGCACCACATAACAGAGCTGATTCGTAATACCACTACAATCAAATTTATTGTTGCAAATGCCATGCAACATCATAAACATGAGCAGTTTGCGTTTGGACTCCAAGCTTAATAAAGCCTATTATTCTTTGAGTAACTCTTGGTATGGAAGTTTAGAATGACGGAATTTGTAATGGATAGTTCTTAAAAATTATTTTGGACCATTTCAATCCTAATCACATATTTGTTGTAAAATGGATTCCAAATCGTGACTGCAAATTCTAGTTGAGATCTAATAAGCGTTTTATACAAGAGTAATAGGGTGGATCGACGTTTAAAATCTTTAGAGGATCTCATAACGAAACCGTACATTTGGTAGACTTTATTAACAATATTATCAATATGTAGGTCGAGATGTAATTTTGTGTCTAACGTGACACCTAGATCGCGGATGTGGCTGACCTTTTGTAGAGTTATATCTTGAATAGTGTAATCATATATAAGAGCCTTCATATTTTTGTGTAAGTTATTACATTACATTTAGCTATGTTAAGATGCAATTTATTGAGTAAACAAAATTGAGAAAACCTGTCTAGGTCACTCTGTAAGAGTATGCAGTCTTGTAGACTAGAACAAGCCTTGTAAACTTTGGCGTCATCAGCATACATCAGGAACTGTGTGTTAGTAAAACAGCATTTTATTTCATTGACGAACAGATTGAAAAGTAGGGGTCCTAGAATCGACCTCTGTGGTACTCCGGAGGTGGCAATAGTGGAGTCAGATTCAAAACCATTAATGACTACTTTTTGAGTCCTCTTGTAGATGTAAAACATGAACCATCGCAGTAAATTGCCGCGGATACCATTGTAGGCAATTTTGTCTAAAAACAGCTTGTGATCCACCTTGTCGAAGGCCTATTGAAAATCGGTGTACACAGCGTCAATTTGAGTTTGATCATCCATATTTTTAAATAAATAACTTGTAAATAATGTAAGATAAGTGACTGTTGAGCGACATTTAACGAACCCATGTTGTTCGAGAATGATTATGCTGTGTATGTGGGAGTATAATTCACCGTGCAAAAGACTCTCGAAAAGCTTCAACAAGGTGGATAAAATAAAGACGGGACGATAATTTTGGACGTTATTTTTATCACCACTTTTATATAATCGATTTTAAACTTTCGCGACTTGTATAAATCATAAATTAAATATCGCGAATTAGACCCGTTAAATAAAATTGTATTACAATTTTATTTAACGGGTCTAATTCGCGATATTTAATTAATTTGAGGTATAAATACCTATGTTTTACCGACGTTTCGGCCGTCTTACAACAGCCTTGGTCGCGGCAGGACTAAGACGGCCGAAACGTCGGTTAAACATAGGTATTTATACCTCAAATTAATTAAATATCGCGAATAAGACCCGTTAAACAAAACTGTATAATGCACTTTTATATAGTGGTGTGATGAAAGCGCGCTTCCAAACTTCAGGAAATATTCCCTCACTAAGGCACTTATTGAAAATAATACAGAGTGGATATGCAATATGGTCTGCGGTTTTCTTTATGCCATCAGGACCGGGCTCTTTATTCAAATCAATATGTTTAAGAGACTTTAATATGACATCAGATGTTAAACGTAAGTCCGACAAACACGAAGAATTATCCTCAAACATTGAAGGTGCTTGCCAGTGTTCTGGTTCAAAGGTGCAGGATTCAAAAACAGATATGAAAAACTTTAGAAAATAATAATAATCAAATTAAGAAACAGGAAAAGTTAACATATAACATAACATATCTTCACGCCTTTTATCCCCGAAGGGGTAGGCAGAGGTGTATTACACACCCACACTTCGCCAGATATGTTTCGGTCCCAATGTAATAGGGGGCGAGCCTATTGCCATCAAAGTCAAAGTCAAAGTCAAAAATCATTTATTCATCTAGGTCACAACGTGACGCTTATGAACGTCAAATTTTTAAAGTAAATTAATAATGCTTCTACATTTACATTTACTGCCCATTCGCAAAGCAATAGGTGAAAGAACGGGCAATAAAACTCGTGGCCACTCTTTTTAATCGCCAGTGTTATGGTACATATTTTGTTTTTGTAAGGAGCTGCAACTGTTTCACATTGTAATTAATTACTTGTAAATAGTAAATAAGAACATACATATTATATACAAAATATGTAGTTATTAAATTAAGTGCTGTAGTAGTCTTCAAATGTGAATCTTGTGTAACAGGAGCATCCACTTACGCTTTATAATGTAGGCAACTCGCGATCATGTTCAGAACTATGGTGGAAAAGTATGTTACAGAAAGTGACGGTTTATACACGAAAATTATAAAAACGTTAGTATCCAGCCCATGATAACGAGTTACCTTCATCTAACACTGTAGCAAATTTTAATAAAATTTGTGGAACAACAATGAAAATGTAATGAAGTTGAATGACCTAATAATGCATGAATATTAAATTAATAGAACTAGAGATATTATATAAAAAAAAACTGAAAAGTAAGGTATCTATATAAATTTAAAAAATCAAGAGTTGGCTAGTGTTAGTGACCACCCATCCTTATCACTGAAATAATCATTAATGGTATAATAACCTTTCCTAATAAGGCAGTCTTTTATTTTACTTTTGAACGTACTAAATGGCAATTCTAAAAGACTAATTGGTATTTTATTGTATATACGAATACCTAGCCCTACAAAAGAATTATTAACTTTATGTAAACGATGATAAGGGGCATATAACTTGTGCCTGTAATGCATCTATCGGGCACATTATTAAGCGAGCGATAATTAACATTTTTAATACACACATAACTTCAAAAAGTCAGAGGTGTGTGCCCGAGGTACCTGGGGATCGAACCCGAGACCATCGTCTCGGCAGTTCGTTACGTACACCACTGGGCTACCACCGCTCGGTTACCGGAAAAGCTGTTAAGAAAATTTAGAAAATCAAAGTCAAATGTCAAGTATTGCCGCAAGTATATAGCTCTAAAGGAAGATTTGTCTATTTTTATGACTAAACTAGATAATAATCTTATAAAGTATGATGCTGATATCCATTGTCTGCAGACAGAGATTGACCGCTTACAAGATTCTCTGTGTAACATCACAAAGAAATATCAATTATCTCAAAATCAAATTAATGAACATATCTTGGCCATGAACGACTTAGTGGATTTGTGTAAATACAATGAGCAAAGACTCATTTCATTAACTAATAATAACCAGGTCAATGAACCTAGCCTGACACCACAAAATTTTTCACAGCCTACCAACTTGAAAGATAGTTCTGCTATGTCATCTCAGTCAGCGGTCATGAGTAACAGCTTCATGAATGCTAGCACTTCCTTCTTACATCTGAATACAAATATGAACACCAACAATTTAATAATGTTTAGTGATGAGGTAGGTAGGAACATGAGCCAATTGTTGAGACAAAGGACAGGTCAAACAGTAATCACCTTTTGTTTGCCTGGAGCAAGTTTTGTACATAATTTTACAAAGCATTTTGAGTAAAACATACTGTCCCGAATCAACAATAATTATTTTTATTGGGAAAAGGGGTAATGCAAATTTAAATACTATATAAAGATATTACAACCAATTATTAAACATAAAAGGTAGAAAATTATTATAGTTGCATTTCCCTACAGTAAGTTGTTGCCACAGGCCGAAAATGACTATAGACATAAGTTAAACAGCAAATTACACACATTGACATTTTACAATGATTTTAATGACATAATTGACTCTAATGCTTTAATTAGAAACTTTTATTTGACATGTGATAGTTGTTATCTATCTCAATATAATAAAAGACAAATAGCATCATCGCTAGCATATTATATTAATAACACAGCCAAAAATTTGGCTAATAACTCTGCTTTTATTGAACAGTCTAATTTGACATTAAATATTATCTTGGAATCCGTTCCAAATCTTTAAATTAAGTTATGAGACAATAGAGTCAATCTCTGGCAATAATGTTGATAAGACATTAGTTACTTTTTTTAATACCACACCTACTGTAAGTAAGAAAAACACACTTTCATCAACCACATATTAAAAAAAAAAATTAAAGTATTGTATTAACCTGGTGCATCAGAATATACAAGGGTTGATGAGTAAGGCGTTAGAATTGGAATTGTTTATGAACTGTAACAATATTGACATTTTATGTATTACAGAACATTGGCTAAAAAGCCACCAGTTCCTATTCAATTTCAATAACCACCAGGTTGCAAGCTCATTCAGCAGAGAAAACTTTATTCGAGGCGGCTCGTTAATTATAATAAATAAACTTTTCAAATTTAAGGAACGATCTGATATTGTGAGCCTCTCTGTTGAGCGAGTTATAGAGATATCATGTGTCGAGTTTGAGCAGTTCATTGTTATGAGTGTATACAAGCCTCCATGTGCGCCTTTTGAAAGTTTTATAGTAATTATGGAGGATGCCCTAAGCAAAGTTAATAATTACCATAAAACGGTTGCTGTTTGTGGTGACTTTAATATTAACATTTTAGAGAAATGTTTTTTATCAATTAATTTCTTAATTATTTTTAAATCTTACAATTTAAGTCATACTTTTTTAGAACCAACTAGAGTGACTGCTACAAGTGCTACCTGTATTGATAATATATTTATTAATACTAAACCTTTACATAAATCTTTAATTAATATGCGACAGTCTGATCCCAGTGGGCAGTTAGTCTGTTGTCCAAGAAAAAGCCCTAAGGCTCAGAGTAAAATTATAAATTTTATACCTATAAATGAAAACCGATTGGAACTCTTTTAAAATAATTTATCTAGTAAAATGCGTTGGTTGCCTACTCATGACCGTCTGGATCAGTTATATAATTCATTATTTAAATTGATTAATGATGAATTTTCTATTGTATTTAAACCCAAAAAAATAAATGTAACGGACCGTCTGACGTTTAGTGATTGGGCAACCGAAGGCATTCATAAAAGTCGGATTAGGTTATATGAACTTTACAATGAAAAAACTTTTAATCATAGTCCAGCCTTTATTAATTATGTAAAAAAATATTCAAAAACATTCAGACAAGCTTGTTGTGCCGCAAAATCAATTTATTTGAAAAATAAAATAAAATGCGCTGAAAATACCATAAAAGCTACCTGGAATGTCATCAATAACGAAACCGGTAGAGCCAAAGCACGCAGTCGCGACTACCTACATTACTAATAATGTGAGTATTGCAGAGGACTTGAAAGCAGCGACAGAACTTGAAAAAAAATTTGCTAATATACCTATTATAACTACAGAGTCACTCAATTCATCTTCCATGTCTGCTGAAATGCTACTTAAGGACTGCGTGCCAGAATGGGACACAGCCTTTTAATTTACTGCTCTTACTACGGAAAATGTTCTTAAACAATTTAAAACTATTAATATGAAAAACACAATGGATTTATGGGGATTGTCAGTTAAGACTGTTTCATCTATTATTACTTTAATTGCTCCACATCTAGCCACAGTGTTCAATGGCTGTATCGCTTCTGGAACATTTCCTGATTTAATGAATTATAGTAAAATTACACCCTTATTTAAATCTGGTGACACATCAGATCCCTCAAATTTTCGACCTATTTCTGTATTGCCAACTCTAATTGGTTCGGCGATACACCGAAACCGTAGGTTCTAGGCGATTTGGAGAAGGAAAATGGACTGTATTAGGGCGAGTTCTGCTCGCCTAGAAAGGATAAGGGAAGAGGATGTAGGATTGGAATAGGAGAGATGATTGTGAGTGGGTATAGGATATTTCAAGGATGGGGGCACTTACCTTGTACGGCAATCTTCTTCGTCTCAGAAGGGCAGTCTCCTGGTGGTTCGGGATGAAGCTGCTTGATTCACTTGACTACACAAATCACCTTCACTTGCGAGCGGTTTTATATGAGCGGTAATAATTATAGCGGGAGCGGCGCGGTGCGATACGGTATGGCGGACACGTATTTAGCGAATCGAATGTTCTCGAAAGTTCTGGACTGTCTTTCGCGTCGACGATCGCCGCGACCAATCCGCGAAAGGCGTGCCCCTCCTTAGGGAATGGGAGACAGGGACGGAAATATGGTATCGCTCGCACTAGACAAGCGTGGAACGATTGACGTTGATGCGATTAGTTATAGATAGGAAGGTAGATGGCGCTACCATATCCCCCCGGCCCTAAAGGGTTGCCTTTAAAAAAAAATAGAATTGAACTTAGCTATGTTGGGTGTACTACCGCATAACCCATTAATAGGCTAAGACAGCGATATGACAATAAAATTAATCTAAATTAACTGTAGCGAAAACTACAAACGCAATAATAGCGAAAACTACTAACTAAATACTTAAACTAAGAGGTAGGTCCAACTTCAGGCTAGATCTCACTGAGTTGGAAGCGGACAGAGACGTACAACAGGGAGCATGTAACTCCCTATCGCGGTTTTCACGGTAACAACGCGAGTTGTACCGTCCTTGGAAGTATGCAATTTCTCTACGATGGCTAACGGCCATGAAAGCGGCGGAGCATTATCATGTACTATGACGACCAACGTACCTTCCTGTATTGGGGATGCAGGACTATTCCATTTGGATCTAGCCTGAAGTTGGTGGAGATATTCCGCACGCCAGCGCCGCCAGAACGACTGCACGAGTTTATCCAGCAGAGTATGTCTCTGGAGCAAGCTTGAAGAGTCTGCTTCAGGAGCCGGAAATGATGATAATGGCACGGTGTTCAGAAAATGTGCAGGGCTTAACGCGGATGGTTCTGCAGGGTCACTACTCAATGCCGTGAGCGGACGCGAGTTGATCAGTGCCTCGACTTGTGCAAGGACAGTTAAAAGCTCTTCGTAAGAGAGGATCTGTGGACCTATTACCTTGAAGAGATGCGTTTTAATTACTTTGACCATGCTTTCCCAACATCCACCGAAATGTGGTGATGCTGGTGGAATAAACTTCCAGTCAATATTATTTATGGAAAGTTCTTCCTGAAGACGAGTACGATATTCTTCCCTGAGAAACTTATAAAGGTCGCGTAAATAAGAGCTTGCGCCCACAAAACAAGTGCCGTTATCAGTGTACAAACACTGTATAGGGCCGCGCCGTGAGAGAAATCGTTTAAGGGCTGCCAGGAATGACACTGTGCTTAAATCTGTCGCAACTTCAATACGCGTAGCGCGCGTCGTTAAGCATGTAAAAATACATAGCCAGGCTTTACGGCTTTTAACACCTCGACCACGCACTGGCGTATACTGCAGTGGTCCTGCGTAATCGCAACCGGTGTCTGTAAATGCTTTAGCAACCTGGTTGACGCGCTGGCTAGGGAGATCGGCCATGGGAGGGAAAGTCGGACGCGGACGAAATTTGAAACAGACGTTACATTTATGTATTCTGTGACGAATTATTCGTCGAGCGGCAAAAATCCAATACTTATGCCTAAGTAAGGACATAAGCAACTCTGGACCGGCATGGAGGTGTTTCTTGTGATAAAAATCAACAAGAAGGTCGACAACATGATCATGTCGCGGCAGAATACAAGGATGTTTGTAGTTATAAGGTTCATCCGAATTGGACAGACGACCCCCAACGCGTATGACGCCGTGTTCATCGAGAAACGGCTTGAGTCTAAGGATAGCGGGAGAACAAGGTACATTGTCTTTCAAATTTTGAATGTCGTTACTAAAATGAACAGCCTGTACAGCTCGTAGTAACTTACATTCTGTGAATTTGATATCAGTACTTGATACAAAAGTCTCATTAGGTAGGTGCCTAAGAAACCTATAGACATAAACGATGGCGCGGAGTAACTTAGACCACGATGACATGCGTAGTGCGAATGCATAGATGGGAAATTCCGCAACCTCAGCAATCACGGGATAAGAAACAGACGTCCGTTTGGGCACATCTTCGTCTTCTGCACTGTGGTCAAAGGGTTGCATGGGCCATTCTGACGGATCATGGGAAATCCAAGAAGGTCCACGATGCCACAATGGATGATGCAGAAGATTAAGTGGAGTGACACCACGAGACAAGCAATCTGCGGGGTTCTCAATACCCGCGACGTGATTGAAACAAGTAGCAGGAACCAGTTCAATCAATTTGCTAACGCGGTTGGCGACAAAAGTCTGCCAGCGATGAGGAGAAGAATGAATCCAAGCGAGCACTACTTTGGAGTCGGAAAATGCGTATATTTTATTAATGGGGTAGTGGGGCAAAACTGTGTCTTGAACCTTGCGGAGCAACTGAGACAGCAGAAGGGCTGCGCACAACTCCAGTCTCGCAACCGAAATGGTTTTAACAGGTGAGACCATAGACTTGGCACAAACTAACTGCACCGAGTAGTTAGAACCAATGCAGACTTGCAGATATACGACTCCGCCGTAAGCACGCTCGCTGGCGTCAGCGAAACCTATTAAGTTGATGGTACATCTATCTACCAATCCAAGATGACGCGGAATAGTAATTTGATTGAGCGCGGTAAGCTCAATACAAAACTGGCGCCAAGCGGCGACAATATGGTCAGCGGGTGTTTCATCCCACTCACACTTTGATAGCCAAAGCTCTTTGATCAAGAGCTTGGCGTACAAAATTGTGGGAGCCACAAAACCCATTATGTCCCATAGTCGAGCCACCGTGGACAGCATAGTGCGTTTGGTGCACTTATCATCTGGTGGTGAGACGTCAAACCGACAACTATCGCAGGATTTGTCCCAGCGTAAACCGAGAACCTTATGCGGTACAGACTTCTCAAACTCAATGTCTGGAGAAGCCTTATGAGAATCTGGTATGCGTGCGAGAACCTCCTTAGAGTTGCTTGTCCATTTAACAAGATCAAACTGGCCTTGCTTGAAAAGCTGAATAAGCTCTTTACAAAGCGAAATTGCTAGCGGAGCGGATATGACACTACAGGCAATTTCATCCATGTACAAAGCGGAAGTGGCAACAGCCGCTGCGGCGGGAAAGTGATCGCCTTCATTAGCGATCAACTGGCGAACAACTCGTAACGCGTGATATGGGCTAGACTTGAGTCCAAAACAGACACGATTGAACTGATACACAGATAAAGGTTCTTTCTTGTCAAAACGATAAAAGATCCGTTGAAATCTACGGTCAGATTCGCGAACGCCGATATTGAGAAACATTTGGCGGCAATCAGCTGACAGAGCGATTCGGAAAAGACGAAACTTTATTATGATGTTAAATAAATCACCCTGTAGATTGGGGCCGGCATGCAAAATGTCATTAATCGACTGACCCGATGTAGTCTTACAACTAGCATCTAAAACCACATGAAGTTTAGTAGAGGTTTTATCTTCGCGAACTACGCCGTGATGCGGGATATAATATGAGGGCAGAGAGTTGCCCTCGTTGTTTACAACTACACTCAAAAAACATTTATCTATGTAGTCACGAATGAAGTCATTATAGGCGCTGCGTAACTTAGGAGATGCATCAAGTTTACGTTCCAAACAATGGAAACGTCTGAGCGCAGCAGCGTACGAGTCGCCTAACGAATAAGGGTCACCACAGAATGGCAACGCCACAACGTATCTGCCACTGTCGTCACGAACAGTGGTAGCGTGGAAATGTTCTTCACACTCGAGATCTTTACGGCTCATCGAGGGCGGTGCGGTAATATCTTCCAGCTCCCAAAATCGCTTGAGAAGAGAATCAATATTGTTTTCTTGAAGAACAGAACAACAGCAAGACGTAACGTATTGAGAAGTATGTAATGTAGGTACGGTACCCATAATCACATACCCAAATACCGTCTCAATAGTGAGCGGTAAGTTATTTTGCTCACTACGTACCACTTTAGTTAGTAGCAAGTGCGGGAATATTGCGGCTCCGATCAAAACATCAATGTCTGCCGGATTCGCAAACTCCGAGTCTGCCAGCGGCAATGACTCGAGGTGTGTGAGAAGCGATACGTCCACATTAGCGTTTGGCAATGTGTCCGTAATACGCTCCACGATAAGCGAAGAAATGTTAAAATTAATATCCCTATCAAAACGCGAATGTATTTTAATATCTACGGAACCCTTGCAATGTTTTTCTGATCCGCCTATCCCTCGGACTATTGAGTTCGTATTTTTAAAGTTATTCCATAATCCGAGGCGTTTGAATAACTCAAACGTTATTAAGTTGATCTGAGATGCGCTATCTAGCAGACAACGTACCATGTGCGGCGACCCATTAACATCATATACGATAACTTGCGCTGTCGCTAACAGAACAGTCTTAGACGCCATACATCGCGGCTCAGCACTGCTCTGATCACTACAAGCGCGCGAAGGCCGTCCGTGCGTGCGTGCCGCCCGCGCAATGGATGTCGTACACAACGATATCTCGCCCTGAGGCGTGGAGGAGGAAGTCACCGTGGCCTGCACCTGCGACGTAAGTGTGTCAAGGTTAGCGGCTTGGCTTGACAACGGGTTATCTTTATCGAATTGTAGCAATGAATGATGTTTTTTATTGCATAAGCGACACTTTGTCTTACTAGAACAATTACTTGTTTTATGTTTTATGCTTAAGCAATTAATGCAAGCTTTGTTATCCTTTACGCACTTGAAACGAGCATTTGGATTTAGACCATTGAAGGCGGGACACTTATATAAATGGTCGTGCACTATATTACTGCACAGACACTTCTGTGAATTATTACTATTAGATTCCGAGCATGTTACGTAAGATTGTGGATAAGGGACCGAGTTATTATTACTATTTCGCGATTTATTCGACTTTGTTTGTTGCTGTTAGTGTTAGACGGGCCAGGTGAACCAGACTGCGTATTATAAAATATTCGACACTGATTTTTGATGAACGAAATAAAACTATCTAGTGTAGGTATTTTATTATTGCGTTCCGTCATCTCGAATGCGCGAATTGTATCTGTCTCAAACTTTTTTAAAGCGAGTTGAAGCAACATAAAGTCGGAAAGATCTTTTAATTTTAAGTTCCTAAGAGAATTAACCGCGGTTACGAAGTTATCAATAAACAGCTGGAAATTCGCGACAGACGCGTTGCCGGACAGTTTGAGATTTAAAGCTTGGTCAAAGTAAGTAGACGCTAAGACGCGCGTGTCCTGATATCTATCAAGTAGTGACTGAAATATGAACTGATAATTCTCAGCACTGGGTGTGACACCTGCAAATACGGACTGAGCCTTCAGTGACAGTTTACCTGTAACCTGTTTTATAAATAGTTGTACACCTGTCAGCATCTGTCAGAGAACCATTACCGTGCACTGTAGACTTAAAACACGCATAGAATAACGGCCAATTTCGTATATCTCCGTCAAACGACATAATCTCGATTGGCGGTAATCTCGGTTTGCGGGCAACGGGCTCTGCTGAACATTTACCCTCCAATTGCGATTGTATACGCTTAATAATACAATAAAGATTGAAATTAAACTACAGTTTACGGATTTTATCGCGTTGTATTGGTTTCACTAAGTTATTACATTTGAAACTAAAGATCTAGAAACTATATTTTTAATTTATTACTAGCCGACTCTTCGAATGAGGTGTACGCCTGATAGTTCTGTTTTTCATCAGGATTGATAGAAAGTAATCTTGCGTTATAATCGTCTAACAACTTATGAAAATCTGTTCGAATACTATCTACTGTCATACAATAACTGAGAAATGCTTCGCTATTACTGTCGGAAATAGATGCGGTTTTTGAGCGTTCATAGATGTTTTGAATACGCTCAAATAAAATATTGCGTTTTGCTTCTAAGATTGTCATCTCTTTGTCTTCCGACACGCGTGACTTCTTTTGTTGTGACATGCTTACGTAAGTATAAGCTAATGAGAACGAAACAAAATAAGAATATCTAATGTACCTATTATTTTACCTAAGTAGGCTAAGTAGGCAACACTTTAGAGCAGTGGAATTAAAAGTTGCAATATGAGTTTTACAAGACAACTATGATAGTTCCAGAAATAATAATTGAGTAAGTAGGTAGCTACATAAAAGTTTACCTACTGATGCGGGCGGAAACAACCATGTGACGGTTATGTGAATATATAAGGAGTATAGCTAAGTGCTATAACTGCCTAGGTATACTCGACTCGTATGGATCAAAAAAATGGTTCGGCGATACACCGAAACCGTAGGTTCTAGGCGATTTGGAGAAGGAAAATGGACTGTATTAGGGCGAGTTCTGCTCGCCTAGAAAGGATAAGGGAAGAGGATGTAGCATTGGAATGGGAGAGATGATTGTGAGTGGGTATAGGATATTCCAAGGATGGGGGCACTTACCTTGTACGGCAATCTTTTTCGTCTCAGACGGGCAGTCTCCTGGTGGTTTCGGGATGAAGCTGCTTGATTCACTTGACTACACAAATCACCTTCACTTGCGAGCGGTTTTATATGAGCGGTAATAATTATAGCGGGAGCGGCGCGGTGCGATACGGTATGGCGGACACGTATTTAGCGAATCGAATGTTCTCGAAAGTTCTGGACTGTCTCTCGCGTCGACGATCGCCGCTCCTTAGGGAATGGGAGACAGGGACGGAAATATGGTATCGCTCGCACTAGACAAGCGTGGAACGATTGACGTTGATGCGATTAGTTATAGATAGGAAGGTAGATGGCGCTACCACTTATTAAACTTTATGAAAAATTAATACTTTGTCAATTGCTTAATTATTTTAACACTTTAACCGCCGCGTAGGTCATCGGTGACCTACGGTAGCGGAGGATTGGCTGTCAATCATTTTTGCTTGGCAGTTAAAGTGTTAATAGACATAATCTTCTTCATAAGAAACAGTTCGGATTTACGTGGGGTTGTTCAACTACTGACGCAGCAGTTGAGTTACTGAAAAGTATTTTTGTGGCTTGGGAGAAGTCGCAAGATGCATTAGGTATATTTTGCGACTTGTCAAAAGCCTTTGATTGTGTACATCATGATACTTTTATCAGGAAATTATATCACTATGGCATTAAGAACAAAGCTCTCAATCTCCTGACTTCTTATTTGGGCAATAGAATCCAGAAGGTCGAAGTTAATGGTAAGACATCTCCAGGTTCAGCTTTAGAAATGGGCGTCCCACTGGGTTCAATACTCGGTCCATTTCGATTCTGGATATATATTAACGATTTACCTAATTATGTAAAGAACAATCATGAGATTGTGATGTTCGCGGATGATACATCTGTGATGTTTAACATTAAAAGACAACAGATTAATTTTGACGAAGTAAACAATGCACTCTCTAAAGTTGTTAATTGGTTTATTGTAAATAATCTATTACTTAATAATAACAAAACGAAACTTTTAAAATTCTTTATGCCTAATGTTAAATGGAAACCGATGTGCGACTTAATGAGCTTAGGATTGAGCCCGTCGAGACAACCATGTTTTTAGGTATTATGCTGGACACCAAACTACAATGGATCCACATATTAAAAGGCTATTGGGCAAACTCAGTTCTGCAGCTTATGCAGTCAAGACAATTAGACGCCTCACAGATTTAGAAACAGCTAGAATGGTTTATTTCAGTTACTTTCATAGCTTAATGTCGTATGGGATTCTTCTCTGGGGGAATGCTGCAGACCTAAATACAATATTCGTTCTGCAGAAAAGAACTGAAAGGGGAATTTATAACCTTGCTCCAAGAGTTACTCTAAGAGAAAAATTCAAAGAAATAAACATTCTAACTGTTACATCACAATATATTTATGAAAATCTGTTATATGTACATAAAAATATTGACAAATTTAGTAAAAAATGTGACAGACATTCTGTAAATACAAGACACAGGAATAATCTCGTAGTTCATAGCACTCGTCTTCACAAAATAAGTAGCTGTTTTATGGGGCAATGTATAAGTAACATTTAAGTAGAGGTGATAGAGTCGTATGGGTGTTGGAATAAAGATCAGAGGTTGTGTTCCAAGCAACGGGTACATTTAGTATCTACCCACGAAATAGACGAACGGGTCTTTGGCGTACCTTTCCATATTTTAAATTCCGTGCTGTACTTATTCGAATGTGTTAAAGAAAATGGATAATCATACTCATGATTAAAACCCTAACCTACTGATGATTTTAGTCTGTATAGCGAAAAGACAAATTTCTGTTAATGATTTTTGGGCCATCATCACTTCAAATTCTTCAATCTGTCAAAGACATTTTATTAGATTATTCCCTAAATTCAAATATTATTAACTGTGTGAATATAAACGTGTTATTTAATCTGTATAGGAAGCTATCTATTTGGATGTTTGGATCCTAAATAAATGCTAAAAATGCTCCGTGACGAGAATCTAATTTCAGCCAATAATAATTTTAAAATATCGTTGAATATTCGAATGAACAATTCATTCGTATTTGTTTGTTAAAACATAGTTATAAGTGATTATTTATAAATGAAATATGTACGAAATTGTATTTCATAAATATGTATATTTTCTACTTTTAAACTACAATAATTAAATAACAAAACTGTTTCATAAATTTTGATCTGGGAATAACTTAAAAGTATAGGAAAACAAACAAAATAATACAGCGTTCATTGCAAGATATTAAATCAAATATTCTCAATATAGACCAGTGCAGATAATTTTTGAAACTAAGTAACATAAAAGTGGGATAAAACCCATTGGTGAAGAAAATATAGTTAAAATTAAAGGAAAAATAAATTACGGGCGATCTGAGGTCGGGAAGTGGATGGGGTTGCGATTTTAAGGGTAAAAAAGGGTTTATCTCGATTGCCAGCAAAGCTCCAAGGCCTATGGAAAAAACGTCAATGGCAAAGTTGTAGGTAATAAAAATATCAACAACTTTTGTATTTACACCTTATTCACAAAACGTCAAAATTTATGTGAAAAATTCAAATAACCAAGTTTTTGGTTTTTTATTTTTATCTTTTACAATAGTTTTTATTTTTGACAAAATTTGGTAAAAACGTATCTTTTTATGTCCCAAGCACCGTAAGTGTTTTATATTTGAAATATTTATTTTTACGCCTTATTTTGACCTTATATCGAAAAAAACCCTAATTTTCAATCGAAAATTCTCACGTCAAAATATCAACTTTTTTTTAAGTTGATCAGTGTTTTGTTTGTTGAAATCTCTACTTCTGATGGTGTGAATAAAATATACATTGCTACGGTAAACATTCTCAGAAAATGCAAAGAAACGAAACAACCTCGAGGCCGAATTTTTTTTCTATCATTATGTACAATTTTGAGTTATTTATTAAAATTAATATTTAAATACTCGAAAAAAGTAAGATTCTATGCTACATTGATAAAAAAAGAACTTACAAATCGAAATATAGAACTAAATTTAACAACCAAATAAGTTAATATTTAATAAGACATTTACAATATTTTGATAAAGTTATAGTATCTTCTTTAAATTACACATAATGATAGAAAAAAAATCGGTCTCTAGGTTGTTTCGTTTCTTAGCATTTTCTGAGACCGTTTACTGTAGTAATGTATATATTTTTTATTTACACCATCACAAAGTAGAGATTTCAACAAACAAAATACCGAACAACTTTAAGAATAAAAGCTGATATTTTGACGTGAGAATTTACGATTGAAAATTTGTTTTTTTTTCGATATTAAGTTTAAAAAAGTTCTGCACGTCTGAGAGTTCTCCATAATGTTCTCAAAAGACATGTGAAGTCTGCCAACCCGCACTTGGCCAGCGTGGTGAACTATGGCCTTACCCTCCTCATAGTGAGAAGAGGCCCGTGCCCAGCAGTGGGACAGTTTATACAGGGCTGATGATGATGATGAAGTCAAAATAAGGCGTAAAAATAAATATTTTAAATGAAAAACATTTACGGTGTGTTTGGAACATAAAAAGATACGTTTTCACCAAATTTCGTGAAAAAGAAAAAACTATTGTAAAAGATAAAAATAAAAAAACCAAAAACTTGGTTATTAGAATTTTTCACATAATTTTTACCGTTATGTGAATAAAGCGTAAATACAAAAGTTGTGGATCTTTTTATTACCTACAACTTTGCCATTGAGGTTTTTCCCGTCGGACTTGTAGTTTTACCGGCAATCGAGATAAACCCTTTTTTACCCTTAAAATCGCAACCCAATCCACTTCCCGACCTTAGATTGCCCATAATTTATTTTTCCTTTAATTTTAACTATATTCTCTTCACAAATGGGTTTTATCCCACTTTTATGTTACTTGGTTTCAAAAATTATCTGCATTGGTCTATATTGAAAATATTTGATTTGATTTTTAACTATTTTCTCTTCACCAAGGGGTTTTATCCCACTTTTATGTTACTTAGTTTCAAAATTATCTGCACTGGTCTATATTGAGAATATTTGATTTGATATATTGCAATGAAAGCTGTAATATTTTGTTCGTTTTTCCTATACTTTTAAGTTATGCCCAGGTCAGAATTTAGGAAACAGTTTTGTTATTTAATTATTGTAGTTAAAAAGTAGAAAATAGACATATTTATGAAATACAATTTCGTACATATTTCATTTATAAATATTCACTTATAACTATGTTTTAACAAACAAATATGAATGAATTGTTCATTCGAATATTCAACGATATTTTAAAATTATTATTGGCTGAAATTAAATTCTCGTCACGGAGCATTTTTAGCATTTATTTAGGATCCAAACATCCAAATAGATAGCTTCCTATACAGATTAAATAACACGTTTATATTCACACAGTCAATAATATTAGAATTTAGGCAGTAATGTAATAAAATATCTTTGACAGATTGAAGAATTGGAAGTGATATTCTCTTTCTTCTCCAATGGGTTTCATCCTACTATTATTTTACTTCACTTTTGACCGTTTTCTAACGTATCTGCACTGTTCTAATAGCTTTGAAAAATATTTGTTCGTATTTTATTAACGGAAAACATGGTAGGTTATTATTTACTGTTGTTTATTTCGCCATTTCCTTGACGTCATGTCAAATTATCCCCTTGTCTCATCATCATCATCATTAACCTGCCGTAGTCCTCTGCTGGATATAGGCTTCTCCAATGGCACGCCACTGAGCCCGATTTTCGGCTCTTCGTGTCCAGCCGCTGCCAGCCACTTTGCGTATATCATCACTCCACCTAGCCGGAGGGCGTCCTACACTACGTTTGCCAAGGCGCGATCTCCACTCTAGAACACGACTTCGGTTATCGGTTCTGCGACAGATGTGACCAGCCCACTGCCACTTCAACGTGCTAATTCTCTGAGCTATGTCGATTACCTTGGTTCTCTGACGGATCACTTCATTACGAATTCGATCCTTCAGAGAAACTCCGAGCATAGCCCTCTCCATAGCTCGCTGAGCAACCTTAAATTGGTGGACTAGTCGCACCGTCAGTGTCCACGTCTCGGCACCGTAAGTCATAACGGGTAGGACGCACTCGTTGAAGACTTTTGTCTTAAGGCTTTGCGGTAGGGATGACGAAAAGACTCGACGGAGTTTCCTATATGCCGCTCAGCCGAGCTGTATTCTTCTGCAAGCCTCCCTCTCGAAGTTGTTTCTACCCAACTGTAAGGTTTGCCCAAGGTAGATGTACTCCTGAACAACTTCGAGAGGGATCCCATTTAGGATAATCGGTTCCGGAGAGACATGTTCATTGAACATTATCTTGGTTTTATCCAAGTTCATCCGGAGACCGATGCGAGCAGAAGAATCAGCCAAGCTGCTCAGCATATACTGCAAGTCTTGCATGGTTTCAGCCACGATAACGATATCGTCTGCAAATCTTAAGTGTGAGAGGTACTCGCCGTTTATGTTAATACCGCGTCCTTTCCAATGCAGCGTCTTGAACATATCCTCCATTGCATTTGTGAACAATTTGGGGGAGATAATATCCCCTTGTTTCACGCCTCGATGCAGGTGGATAGGTTCAAACTGCTGGTTGTGTACTTGGACGGTCATAGTCGCGGCGTCATACAGACCTCTGAGCACTTGGACGTACCACCAATCGATTTGGCATCGTTGCAAAGACTCCAGAACAGACCAGGTTTCGATGGAGTCAAAGGCCTTCTCATAGTCCACAAACGCTAAGCACAGGGGCTGATTATACTCCTCGGTCTTCTGTTTAATCTGCCACACTGTGTGGATGTGGTCTATGTTGCCATATCCTCCTCGAAAATCGGCCTGTTCGGGCGGCTGAAACTCGTCGAGTCTACGCGCGAGACGCTTCGTGATGACCCTGGAAAACAGCTTATAGACGTGGCTCAAGAGCGAGATCGGTCGATAGTTCTTCAAAAGAGTTTTGTCTCCCTTTTTGAAGAACAAAATGACTATGCTCTTGCTCCACGGCCCTTGGAGTTCTCCCCGAGAACAGGACAGAATTAAATATGCGTTGGAGCTGCACCAGTATAGGTTTTCCACCTGCCTTTAGCAGCTCCGTCGTAATTACATCTTCCCCGGGGCCTTTTCCATTTTTAAGCTGCCTCAGGGCCACCACGATTTCGTCTTGGCTGACGTCTGGCAACTCTTCCGTGAAGTGGCAGGTTAAAGTGGATCTTGGATCCTCGGAGTCGGGTTGGGGACGGGACGCTTTCGAGGTGTAGAGGTTGCCGTAGAAGCTCTGAACCTCCGCAAGAATCTCCGGCCTAGAATTGGCGAATTTCCCGTCTGACGTGGTCAGCTTCGTCAAATGACTTCCCCTTGTCTGGCATTGTGAAATGATTTTTTTTTTCTGCCGAAAAAATTGACTCCATGCTGCCTGATGTTAAGCAGTCAGTGAAGTCCCATAGTGATGTACCCATCATCCAATTTTTGGTTGTCAGAATTGTGGAACATTTTATTGAAGTACCTATCTGATTTGTTATAGGCGGCGTTAGAAAAAGCTTTGGAGGGCGTTTAATAGGTTATCGACCAGCCTATTTGGTACCATATTCGCCTCCAGCCTCAGGTTTTCAGCATGACGTGTTTTAACATCGACATTATTTTCGCATAAAATGAAGTGGGAAGTATTTTTTGCCGCTATTTCTATCATGTAGCTTTTGTGTTATTATGACAATAAATAGATTAGTAAATTTTCTGTATAATTTGTTTGAAGCGCCATTTGATTGTGGTTTGCAGTAAATTTTTCTAATGTTTTGTATAAAAAAAAACATTTTATAAGGATAAACCACTTGGCAAGGAATGGCTGCTAATCCGAGTCTCCTGGTTTCCGTACAAATGAATCAATTGTCCGGTTCTGAAGTAAAATATCTGCTTAACCCTAGATTACTAACCTTCGTCGATTCGACTACGCGGGTTTGTTTAAATCGTGATAACTTTTGCGTGCGCGATCGCACTGCTTCCACACTTTAGCTAATCTCAGTCGACCCGTTGCCCCCCCGACTGACGGTAGTGTTTTGAGTGGGGGGGGCACCGTGAGCGCCGTTCCAGCAACCATGGCTCACATATTGTCAACATTTATACATATCAACATTTTGTCTTATTTAGTTGGTGAACTTTTGCGTTTGTTTTGTTTTGTTTATTTATTTTATTTGCGAAAATAATGCGACTGATGTACCTCCGGCTTATATTTTCCTAAAATAGGAAAATATAAGCCTCGTGGTCCTCCGCAAAGCAAAGGATGACTAAAAGTAGTTGCACCCAGAGCAATAAATCGTTGTGCGGGGAGCACAAACTTGACGTTTGTCACAAATGTATAACTTGATAGATTTTTACCGAAATTTTTGTTTCATTACTTTATTTCATTCGTTATTTCTAATATTTGAAAATTATTTTTCACATTTACTTTAAAATAATACTTCAAAAAAATCTTTTAAAATGTTACCATTGTTAATTTGCAATAAAACCTACGATCTCATTTATAAGGCAGATTTTTTAATAAATATGCCTTTTTGGTTTATGTAAATTTATTAATTAATTAGAAGAATATAATAAATTTATAATAAAAAAAATATGCATGTTTAATTCAAATAAAACCCATTATCCCCTTTATTAAATACCGTAGTCGAAAGTACGAAGGTTAGTAATAAGTGTCGAAAAATAAGGTTAGTGATCTAGGGTTAATAGCTTTGCTTGCAGATTATTTTATTAAAATCAAATAATCAGCAATCTGAAGTGGCAATGGGCTAGTCACATGTGTCTCAGAATCGACAATCGTTATAGCATACGTGTGCTCTGTATAGTGGAGATCGCGTCTTGGGAAACTCAATGTAATATATAAAGTAACTGGCAGCGGACTATTGCACAAGAAGACCCGAAAATTTAAGCTCAGTGGCATGACATAGAAGATGACTATTACCAGCAGTGGACTACGGAGGGCTGTTAACGATGATAATGATGGTGGTTATATCCGTGGGGATATAACTACAATACCATAGTTTTGTTTGGTACTTAAGGCTTTTTTTTTTGTTGTCTGGTTGGAAAATCCTCATGGATTCTCTCCGCTCTGGGGGGGAAGGACGAAAGGGACTGTCAGACTCTTACTGACTAAAAACCAACCCGTGCTCCTCATGTACCCATGTGTCGGAGGGTAGGGTTTCACCGAAGCATTCCTCGCTACCCCTCGACGGGTATTGGCCCGCCAGATTGTCAGGCGGGCCCCGAACGAAACCCCCTTGGCAGAGGATGAAGGTTTTGGGCTCCGCCGCCAAAACACCCAGCGGCCGCAGAGGATAGAGAGGACGGCAACGCAACACCGCATCTCCTCTTTCTCTGAGGCCCCACCGCGACGCAACAATGGTGCGCCCCCTTTGGTCGCGGGAGATAGGGCGCGCGGCAACGCAACACCGACACGCCTCTCCTCCCGCAACCGCACCTGACTGCGAGGGACAGACAGAACTGTCCCCCGCACCCGCACCTTGGGACGCATCCTACGCAGGCCCACGTGGAGCGTCCACTCCCGGGATCCCGCTTAGCTTCACCGTGGGTGTACCCACGGTTACTGAGCCCCCCACCACACAAGGTGGTGATGCCACGAGGGGGTTGGTACTTAAGGCTGTGGATCTTTAAGTACCAAAATAAAAGTACAGTATTCGATTTCGATGAATGTAAACTATCCTAATATTGCCATACCTATTTAATAAAATCACATATAATGAAAATAATCTTACATAAATAGGTCTTGGCAGCGATAGCTGAGTGGAGAGACCGACAGACTGCTACGCAGAGGGTCTCGGGTTCGAATCCACGGCACGCACCAATGACTTTTCGGAGTTAAGTGCGTATTTAATTGTTAATTATCGTTTGCTAAACGGTGAAGGAAAATATCGTGAGGAAACCTGCATGTCTGAGAGTTCTCCATAATGTTCTCGAAAGACATGTAAAGTCTGCCAACCCGCACTTGGCCAGCGTGGTGGACTGTGGCCTTACCCTTCTCATAGTGAGAAGAGGCCCGTGCCCAGCAGTGGGATAGTATAAAGGGCTGATGATGATGAAATAGGTCTTGCAAGTTATACTGAGTCTGCCTCAAACTAATTTCACAAGCGATGAAATGAATACTGTGCGAACTACGATTGGCTCCTCATGCACTTACTTAGCCAGGTCTTTCCAAAAGGAGTACTCCAAAAGTTATTCTAAAGTTAGCTACCTCTTTGTAAAAAGTAAAATAAGATGGTCTCTCCGATAGAGTGTGAAGAGGTTGAACTTATAAGGATAGTCATTCTTCAAAACTCCAAAACTGAATAGGTAATATTAATTCATTCATTTAATTTCATTGTTTTTGTTTCTGAATTTCACTTTTGCGCTACATGGTTAGTGACAGCTAAAACCAATCACTTTGATCGAAACCTGGCAACTTAGTCCAAACAGCGAACATTCGGCCAACATACCACACGTATTTCAAGGTCTAACCAGCAATTATTCCAACAGTTGGAAAATTATTAAACTCTGAAAGCAGGAGACTTCTCACAAAAGGTTGGCACCAGTGTTCCCAACAATAATTGGTTTTCGGACCGCGTCGAGATCATCAAACTGAACCTTATAACAGACGCCAACATTGGACAATTTGTTTGTTTACTCTGCATACCGTTAATGGAAACTGTCTTAATCTGTCGCCGAAATTTTCCAAGTTTGGTACCTACATCTGTTTTAATTTTAGAGTAAGATCCCGGAGCCGCCAGACCTACGTCATTTTTGCAAAGCTGAAATTTTGAGGATTATTAGTATACAATCTTGTTAAGAGGTATGCCGACCCACTAGCTTGAAAGCCGGGCCATTTCACAGGTAGCACGAAGTAAAGGTACCAAAAAAACATACTCACCTACGTTAAAGTAGTGTGAGGGAGACTTGATATAAGATGTATATAAGCCCATGTATTCTTATAATAAACTCAGTATTTAATCATCATTCGTTGTATCATTTACTCGAACCTAATACCATCCGTACATGGCGACTCTGCCATCGCATAGGTGTTAGGCGTGAGTCGCGTTTGTTTACATTCCTTTGACCAAATCGGGCCGCTTAGCACCACAATGCAGTACTCAAAGTATATTCTACATTTGAAGCTGGTAGCGATTATAGCATTTTGCGTTAAACTATATATTTTGAAAAATGGGCACCACTAACACCAAGGAGGAAGTTATAGTACCCCAGAACGCAGCAGGAGGTAATAACAACGCAGACATACGACAATTGGCTGTGCACGCCAGTTCGACGAATATCATTCTATTGGTATTGTTGCTGATTGCATCAATGGCATTTTTGTACGGCATTTTTGCACTATATAGAAAATGTCTTCGCAAGTGGATGGCTAACGAGATAAGACGAGACAGATGGCGAGTCGGGATTAATTTGCTCGGTCCCACAGGCTACTTATGTTTGATTAGTGTTAAGTTTCATGTGAGTGTGAGTTATTGTGTCTATATTATGCTAGTTAGTACTTTTATATTATTATTAAAAAAGCAAAAGTAAAAAAGCCTTATTAATTGACAACAACATTATAGACTCACCAGCTCATATACCTATGAAAAATTCAATGTAGTTACTAAGTTTTTAAATTGTATAGAATCAAGACGTAGAAAAGAGTGGCCCGGAGTTTCTTGCCTGATTCTTCTCACGAGGCTCTACTTTCTGAACAGGCATTTTTTTTAATGCTCAACTATGTTAATATGCATTTAAAGTTACTTATTTATTATTTTTTATTTGTATGACTTTCTGACGTGTCCAAAAAATTTAAACATTTTTATGGAAATAAACATATTTGAGTTTGAGTTTGAGTCTCGTTATGGAGAAGAAGGATTGACAACGAAAGAGATCTGAGGGAGCTGTCAGACATGAGGAGCTACAAAAAAGGAACTGGAGAAATTGCTTGAGCCGAGCGATTTGCCGAACCGTTTTTAAACAAAAGACCAGTGCGCGTAAAATTATCATAAGTGGCGTATCGTAAATATATTATCTACCTATGTGCGTATCTGTGCGCGGAGATTTTGTGTGTTGCGTATCTAATAATGTGCGGAAATTTCGTGTGTTGCGTAGTGCGCGGAAATATGCGTTATGTGTCGTCTGGCCTGGGTATGCCTAATGGACTGTAAGACATAGTTAAGGCTAATTAATCATAAATATAATAATTATAGTTCGTATAAGTATGTATTAAATGATCTATGCAATAATGTTTATCTCGATAATTATGATTTAAACAGGATATCTAATGGCAGAAAGGTTAAGAGGTTTACAGGATAGTCTATTGGGAATAAGGAAATACTTGATTAAGATTGGTCCAGATAGGCGAAAGGGTAACTGCACTAAATTATTGTTGTCAAATTAGCAGAAGCGGAAAAATTATTATGTGAGTATAATTTATTTTTGAAATATTTTATTTCAGATCAAAAATCCTTCAGTAAATCTGAATGTTCAGTCATTCAAGAGCTTTGTGCACAGTTCGATAAATCATATAAACAAGTTTTAGATTTATGCTCAAAGACACCTTGTAAGTCGGAAAATATGGCGAATACTACTAAATTTGATTTGAAGGGTGCTTTAAATTTATTGCCGGTTTGTAAAGATGACGAAGCAAGCATACGACAATTAATTGAAAGTGTAGAGTATTATAAATCCGAGTTAGACGAAGGTTCGCAGGGAAAGCTGTTAAATTTCTTGCTAAAGAGTAGACTTTCACAGGCCGCGAAGTTGAAATTATCTTCTTCGTATACTACTATTGACGATTTTATAGTGGATATAAGAACACAATTACTGCCTAAAAAATGTGCTACGGCAATTCAAAGTAAGCTTCAGAATTTTAGGCAAAATAATTTATCTATCGATGAGTTCGGTAAGCAGATAACAGAAATGTTTGTCGAGTTAACAATTTTGCAATTGGATGGCAATGATGCGAGTTTCAAGGTATTGAAACCCCTTAACGAAAAACAGGCCATTAAGTGTTTTTCAAATTGTTTAAGAAACCGTCGTTTGGGTACAATCATTGCTGCCCAAAAATGTACTTCGCTGAAAGACGCCATACAGTCGGCTATCGATGAAGATGTCACAGCACCATCAACTTCCAATGACATTCTAACCATGAATTTCAGAGGCAAGTCGTTCTACAATCGCCCGCAGCGCGGAAGGCGCTCTTCGTTCGCAGGCAGTGGACGTGGACGAGTTGGCTGTCAGCCGGATCACCAGAACCGTCAACTGGCTCAGGTGTGGAGAGGGCCACAGACTAATGGGCGCAGGTCTACTCATACATATCATGCGACCAGAGGTAGGTCCAACTTTTATTCACCAAGGTACCAGCGTTCCCCTCGTGCGCATGTACATACTTTGACCAACTCTGAATCGCATTCGCAGCCTAGTTCAAATACTAGTAATACTATCTAGAGCCAACAAGATGAAAACCAGTTTTTTCGGGACTGAAAATGTAATATTTTCATGCAATAGTGTAGGCTGCGTTAATATTAAATCCCGTAATCATTACTCATATAATTTGTTAGTTGACACCGGCGCATCCATTTCGGTTGTTAAGTATAAACATATTCTGGATCAGAAAATTCCTATCCATATCGAGAGTAGCTATGTAAATGGAATCGGTGGTAAAGTGCAGTCAATTGGATATGTTTATATAAACTTTGTTATTGGAAATCACGTTATAAATCATAAGTTCTTTGTATTTTCCTTGTAATCTCGAAGTCATTTTAATAAGGAAGAACAATTGTCAATCGAAAGTATATGCGCGAAGTACGCCGATGTATTTTTTCTGCCAGGTGATAAGTTGGGCACAACAAAATTATATGAACATACGATTACTTTGAAACTGAATATAGCCCCAGTGTACGTAAAGCCATATAGATTGCCACATGCTCAGAAAGCTGAATTAAAGAAGCAGGTGAAAAACTTATTGGAACAAGGAATAATTGAACCCTGTTCCAGTGAGTGGTCTAGCCCAGTTCTATTAGTACCGAAAAAATCTGATGCTAACGGAGAAAAAAGGTGGCCGTTAGTTATAGATTACCGTAACCTTAACACTTGTATACAGGACGATATCTATATAATATAACTTAACATATTTGAGTGCAAAAACAAAATCAAAGAATACCTCCTATCTCTAGACTACAGCACGACGGAAGACCTACTAAAACCACTTTTTGGTTAAGCTGGTAAAAGCTCACACTCTATCACACACACACACACACACACACACACACACACACACACACACACACACACACACACACACACACACACACACACACACACACACACACACACACACACACACACACACACGCACGCACGCACGCACGCACGCACGCACGCACGCACGCACACCCACATACACACGCACACACACACACAAATAAAACAATTAGTAACTCCTCCTCTTTTAATCCTTTAATACAAAAATGTTTAATAATTTAAATGCTAAACTTCAAGGTATATTTATGTAATAGGTTTACATTAAATATCTGCAACTATACATTGTCACCATTTTTATATGTAACGGACTGGTAAATGGCCCCTGTAACACAGGACTCTCCTAGCATAGGGGTCATTATTCTAATTTTGTGTATAATGATATTATGTATCTTAATTTAATGTATCTCCATAAACTGATCTTGTACATCCTTTCAGAAAAATAAACTATTATTATTATTATATTACTCCTCTGCCTAGCCCTTCGGGGATACAGGCGTGAGACTATAAAAAAAATAAACAAACTGTCTGTAATCTCAAAATAACTGTATTGCATAATTATTGTTGCTAACCCGTTTCCAGTACCCCAATGATTTATTTAGATTGTTTTCTGTCTATCTATTTATTCAGGGTAATCGTAAAAAATGCTGAACAGATTTAGATGTGTATTTTACTAATGGTTCATAAAAACTCTCGAACACACTATGAAAATTTCATTTAGGCGTAGCTGCTTGCAAAAGCTAGTTAAAATTAAATAAGTTAGAGTAAGTAAGGATTCCGTAGCAGTATACATTTGTATATCTCAGCGACATTGTAAAAAAATGTAAAATAAATTATCAGAGTTCAAAAACCCTTTCTTAGTATTTCAGGTTAAAGAAATGAGCCTTGGTAAACAGTTGGACAAAGCACATAACTAATAAAAAGTGCTTACCTGCTTATAAATAAATAAAAATAGCAACGGTTCTAAATATTTTGGCTTCTATTGGTCATATAAAGAACCCTCCTATATTTTAGTTAGTGAAGATGAAGAGCGCTTAGATGAGAGCCAGCTGCATAAAGAACAATGGCATAATATGGTCTGGGTTTGTGCTGGCGACCTTAAACTTCACATGAACAAAACAAATTGTATATTTTTCTACGATTTTTAATATTATAACTTTGTCTCGTTAAAGCTGGAGTATTTTATGATGATAAAAAGCATTTCAATTGATTACAAACTAGGTACCTACTTCATTATTTCGACGGTTCCTACGTACATAAGGTCAAGTCAAAAATCGAGGTTTACAGGAGAGCGTAATTTGTGTTCAACACACCCTAGAAATAGTTCTATGACCAATAATAAATATTTTCTTTCTACAATATTTTAAGAGTGTTAAGAGATTTATTTATTTATTTATTTCATACATGGAAAACTAACAGCTAAAAAAATAGTGATTATCATTAGAATTATACATCTGTAAGCCAATTATAAAGTTTTCACTTATAGATATAGAGTATGTATTCAAGTGAGCAAAACAGTATTCCCGATAATTTTAAATGTTCGTATCATACAGTCATATCAAATAAATTTCAACTATTGCTTAAAGAATTGATAACTTAGACACCTCCTTGCCGAAGACACACTGCAGGTATAAGGATCGATGTCATGCTGTTTACATAAATTTTTAAAAGCTCTGCTTGCACGCACCATAAAACTATTTTGCCTATAATTTGTAGATGCAATAGGAACCCGAAGAGGGGGATTATAACGAATGGATCTTAGTGGCACATTATAGTATATTTTCTCTAGCAAATCAGGACAATCAATGTTGTTGTTTATAATCTTAAGTAGGAAAGTGAAGTCGGCAATCTCTCGTCTGTTGCTAAGTGGCAAAATGTGCAGTTGTCTACACATTTTAAAATAGTCGTTAGGGTTGTAAGGAATCTTTTGATGAAAACATAAATACCTAATAAACCGTTTTTGAACTTTTTCAATTCGGTCAATATACTTAAGATAGCAAGGGTTCCAGATTTGGGAAGCATATTCCAGGTGACTCCTTACAAATGAGCAGTATAGTATCTTAAGAGTTTTTATTTCGGTAAAAGCTTTACTTAAACGCATTATAAATCCAAGTGATTTAGAGGCTTTCTTAACTATCGTGTCAATATGCGTATCAAATAGTAACTTCCTGTCGTGATATACTCCTAGATCTCGTATAGTGCTACATCTCGGTAGTACATGACCTCCTAGTGAATATGAAAGGACTAAGTTCACTTGAGATTGCAGAATAAAGCTGGTCATAAACAATCCGCTCAAACACTTTAGCTACGATGCATAGTTTGGAAACAGGTCTATAGTTTTCAATCTCACTTTTGGAGCCTTTTTTGTACACAGGCGTAATATAGGCTGATTTCCATATCCTAGGGACTACACACGAAGATAGAGACTTTTCAAAAAGAAGCGAGATAGGCAAGGCAATAGAACACGCACATTTTACAAGTAGTTGAGATGATATATTGTCAGGACCGCAACCTTTGGATGTATCCAACTTACTAAGTAAGTTAGTGACAACTTGAATATTTACATCAACGCGCGAAATATCAAAATCTGAATTGCACGAAGTGCCTTCCGAAATAGAATTCCCATAATTAAAAGTTCCATTGTCAGAACCACGATTGATAAAGGTTGAAAGAAAGTAAGACGAGAATGCTTCACATATAGATTCACCAGTGTGAATTATTTTGTTGTCATAAGTAAGTGTACTAGGCATAGAATGAGTATTAAAACGGTTTTTTACAAATTTCCAGAAACACTTGGGATTATTTTTGATAGATGACTTAGTTCTCTGAATGTAATTAATGTAGCAGGTGGTTTCCATTACTTTAATACGCTCACGTAGGAGTTTAAATACTTGTCTATCAGATGTATTGCCATACCTCTTAAACTTTTTAAAATATTTATATTTTTCTTTATTTGCTTTTATTAACGATGAATTGCACCATGAAGGGTACCTGCCGCGACAATATCGTTTCTGGGATATGTAGCTATTTTGAAATTTAATAATATTATCATTAAAAAAGTCCACTGCCTCATCCATTGAACGATGTGAAAACTCACGTTCCCAGTCAACTAGACCAATAGCGTCATTCAAGGACTGAAAATCACCTCTACTGAACAAATAACGCAATCTCGGTACACATTTCAGAATAGGTAACACTATTAGTTTGATGTTAATCATTAAAGCTGGATGGTAGGGATCTATTGGCACTAAAGGAGCACAGCATTCAGATACATTTACAACATTATTTGACAAAACTAAGTCCAATAATTTGCCATACCTATTGGTAACATTATTGTATTGCTCAAGACCCGACAAACATAAATCATCTGCGAGTAGATATTCGTCAGCAGTAGAAAGATTAGTCGGGACCAGCGAGGAAGTATTAATCTACGAGATCCATGCTATGCCGCTCATGTTAAAATCACCCACCACTAAATAAACATCATTACTTTTACTAATTGATAAGACGCTTAATTTCGATACAAAGTTACTTAGTTGTATCGAGAATGAATGGCCATTATTTTGATTACACAGGTATAAGACACATATATATATAAATTTATAGAGTCGCGCGAATTACATGTTTTTACACTTATCTTTAGCCAAAGGTCTTCTGCTGTAGAATGCAATAGATGCTGAGGAGAAACTGCTAGGTCCCTACGAGTAGCAATAAGTACACCACCTCCACGTGACTGCCCCGTGAGTGTATAATCGCGGTCTCGACGCCATGTAATGTACCGATTATCAAAGATTTCCGAATCACGGATACCATCCAATAACCATGTTTCTGTTAGTAAAATGATATCAAAAATTGTTCATCAATACCTGACGATAAAAACCATCTGTTTTCGATCTTAATCCGCGTACATTTTGATAATAAACATTCAAATCATTAAATCCGTTAGCCATTACTTCTCAAAACAACAGCTGTAGAAACAAACATGACAACTAATGAATAAAAGCAATCATTAACGTGTCTATACACGAAACTTCGTTTATAAATAGAGTGCTTGATAATTACCGACAATGTAAAATAGAAGACAATTATTAATAACAAGCCACAAAACCTACAATAGCGTAACCAATACGGTGAAAGCGCAAGCAAGAGCAAGATAAGCATATTTCCAAACGTAGCAGATATATAGCAAACAACGCGATCAACAATGAAATAGGCATAGTCAAACAAACAAAGAGGTGTCCGGCGCACAAGCACAGCAGATATGATGAACCTTTTCAAGCAATTAGTTGTATCATAAAACATATAAGCAATACACAAATGATTCAACGTTACAATTAAACTAGCATGCAAAAATAAAAACAAGTACATGAATGGGTGACACTTTAAAGTAATTTGTTTAAATCGGACTCTTTACGTATAATAAACGATTTACTGGTGTTATTTTTACGTACATGTATTTTACTGTGTTTCACCCATACATAGTCATAATTCCTTTCCTTACCTAGTAGTTTAGTTTTCGTTAGCAATTTTTTAGAGACCGCACTCAAGTGGTCGTTGACATAGACACGGTGACCTCCTTGTATGTCCGACAGATCCTTTACCATGCGTGCGGCAGCTATAAAATCCTCTTTTATATAGCGATTGAGAAAACTAACGACTATTAATTTCTCATTTTTACTATGCATAGGAACCCTGGAAATATAATTAATCTGCGTCTTCGGACAGATGTAATCAATCTTACGACCAATGGCGTCCATAATGGAGAATAAATTTTCATCCTTTTTGAAAGGAACTCCTTTGATCTCTACGTTATTCAGACGAGAACGCTGTTCCTGGTGGAGAAGATCATGTTTAATTTTCGATACATCTGCTTGCATCAAGTCGCATTTCTCCTGAATCTTATCAAATTCAGCTGCTTTTGTTTCGAGTTCCAGTAGTCTATTGCCAAAATCTTCAAGTTTTTCTTTAGAATGGGCATACGCATCCTTTAAATCCACCAAATCGCCTTTGATAGCACGAATATCCTCGATCAGGACTGGTAAGCTCTGCAGCTGTAGCTTAATGGAGCGGATCTCAGAAAGTATTGTCATACGAAGTAGTAGACGGTTCAGGAGTGAGCGCTTTCGGTGAGGAAGAGATTCTGCATTTAGGGCATTTCCACTAAGCTCTTCTGTCTGATCCCAGTTTTCTCCAGCCCGATTCCGAGATACTTGCGCAAGCAAAGTCAAGCTCTTTCTTGCAGCTAGCGCACTGAGCGCCATCAGTAAAATGGACGTTACATACTGCACACGTCTTCATTATGAAGTAGATTTACAAATTACGTGAATAAAAATTATTTCAGAGTAGTTCGGTTTGCAAACGTACTGCACAATTGCTCTCTCACACAAAGCGTAGTTTTTATAAACTTTTATAACATTAATTAAAAATGTTTGGTGTGGTGTCTTTGATCGCGGACAACTTTGGCCCTAAGGCTAAGGATGTGTCTAATGGCAATAACTGGAACGCGCCCACGGTCAATGCGCTAAGGTTGGTATCACTGTAGGAATTATAATGTCAATGATTGATGACTAACGACTTTTGAAAAGTTTGTTTAATAATTATTTTGTATCCGCATTAACACAACTACGACTAAGTTTTTAAGGTATTTAGCACTTCGCTACTCCACTAAACGCAATTGTTTGGTCACTTTCACAGTAGATTGTTTTATTATTGTCACTTTCACTGAGATGTACATTTGATCATAAATTATCCAAATGTCAATTAAATTGGTGAAAAACGATATCACTGAAGAATTAAGTTATTTAGAGTATACTTATATTACTTAGAACGATATTGAGGCAGCTATAATATTTTGTTTACACTTTATTTACGGGGCTAATGTTTACTCACGGTAGTGTTGCCACTATAATGATTTATAATGCTATTTACACAAATTTATTTTTTTTACGTTTTCTTGAAAAAACTGATAGATGACCGTTTCTACGCCGATAATAAAATAAAAGTATGACAGTCATGTCTATTATACATTTTTATACGCTGTCCGTGTGGTGACGGATTAAGAATACGGAATTTCACCACCCCATACCATCGTAAGAGCCGACAGAGGGAGCATATTATGCAGAGACCAGCACTATAAGAGAAGGAAATTTGATACAAACCCTATACCAACCCCCTATACAAGCCCGCATTCGCACCGAGTGGCACGCATTTTAAAAATACCGTACAAAAAGATATGTAACAGATGTCCGTATCTACGACACTTATTCGTTTTATTTATAGTACTTGTTCTTTTAAACGATTTGTAAAACAAGGTAAATAAATAAAGTTTTAAAAAAAATCGTATGTCAGTATGTGCGCATAGATAATCTAAAGCCAATGATGCAATAAAAAAAATATGCCATTTTCGACATGTCTTTATATACGTAGGGACCGTCGATTTTATTGTTGCCATAGACAATGGTGTGACAGGAATAGACGTGAGTGAAGATCCGTATCGATTATTATATAAGTAATCGATACGATGTTCCTTTATAGGGTTGTTTTGGTTTAAAATATAATTATTAAAATGCAGTTATTTAATCTTTCATCAACATTATATCAATAAGCTAATATTTTTGGAGCAAAACAACTTTTAAATCAAATAAAAATGTCACAGCATCGTTTTAATGTTGTTTCGATTTCACATAAAATCGATTTAAAATGTGCAGCTCTGCTTTTGTCTTTGGCTATGACAGTAGATGCTACAGAATACTTCTGCGTTTTGATGTCAATTTGACATTATGTCATTTGATAATAATTCAAACGTACCTACATTGTATTAATTTTTAGTTAAGAATGAATAATGTAGGTAATTGTTCATTCTTAACTAAAAATTAAAACACCGATATCTTCTTTTTTCGCCTTTTCCGAGTGAAAATAGAATAATTTGTAGACTCTGTTACTTACGCCGAATTTTTTTATATATTTTTTATTACTGTACGCTTCAATTTAACTTCAGACATTTTGATGTAAGGAGATCTGCCATTGTCCTTTAAATTACATACATACATACATACATAGACTCACGCCTGTTTCCCCGAAGGGGTATGCAGAGGCATATTAAACGCCCACTTTTCGCCAGTGTTTTGATCCCACGTAATAGGTGGCGAGCCTATTGCCGCTTATTGAGACATTTTGTTTGCCAGAGCCTCGTCCGTTGATCGTCCTTTAAATTAATGAAAATAAAATGCACATCATATCATGAATTAAAAGTTTCATACAAACAGGGACCCCTTTTTGAACTCCCCGTTTTAGTGGTGAATTCACTAACGTCACTTGACGAACCGATATACAAAGTTTCAATGAAATCCATTGAAGTATTTTTTATATTACAAAATGAGACACCCTTTCTTAAATCCCACAGGGGAGTGACGTCGAAAACTCCTTTCTTGGTGTTTACTAACGTCATTTGAGGAACTTAATCCAATAAAAAAATAAAAAGGTTTCATACAAATTCCGACTCCCCTTTTTTACCCTTTAGGGTAAGAAATTCCAAATAGATTTTCTTAATGGTTACTAAGGTCATTAGAGAAACCAATATACAACGTTTGAAGTCAATCCACTGAAGGAATAATAAATTTCGTTTAATACACACTTTGAACCCCTATCTAACCCTCTAAGGGCAGGAATTTTCAAAAAACAAATTCTTAGTGTTCACTTTCGTTGTTTGAGGAACCAATATACAAAGTTTGAAGTCAATCCATTAAAGGAATAAAAAGTAACATACAAACTTTGACCCTCAATCTTACCCTTTTAGGGGACGAATTCATAAAAAAATAATTTTTAGTATTAACTACTATCATTTGAGGAACCAATATATAAAGTTTGAAGTCAATCCATTGAGGGATTAATAAGTTTTATACACACGTTGACCTCCGATCTTACCACCTGAGGGTAGGAGTTTACTATCGTCAATTGAGGAAACAATATACAAAGTTTGAAGTCAATCCATTAAAGGAATAAAAAGTTTCATATAAACTTTGACCCCTATCTTACCCCCTTAGAGGGAGAATTTCCAAAGAAACAACTTCTTAGTGTTTACTATAATCATTTGAGGAACCAATATATTAAGTTTGAAGTCAATCCACTGAAGAAATAATAACTAACACACTTTGACCCCTATCTTACTCCCTGAGGATCGGAATTAAGAAAATAACAAATTCTTAGTGTTCACTATCGTCGTATAAGGAACCAATATACCAAATTTGAAGTCAATCCATTAGAGAGATAAAAAGTTACATACAAACTTTGACCCCCTATCTTAACCCCCTTATGGGAGAAATTTCCAGAAAAATAATACTTAGTATTCACTATCGTCGTTTGAAGAACTAATATACAAAGTTTGTAGTCAATCCATTGAAGGAATAAAAAGTTTCATACAAACTTTGACCCCCAGTTTTATCCCCTTAGGGGTAGAATTTCCGAAAATCCTCTCTTATTGCTACCCTACACTCTTCAAGGAATATACATACTAAATTTTATCTTCTTGTGACCAGTAGTTTCGGCTGTAGCGTGTCTGTCTGTCAGTCAGTAACGCAAGCGTTTTATATATTAAGATATGTGATGAGTAGAAATAAAACGTATTGCCCGTAACTCCGTATATTTCGTACTGAATATCTTAGGCGATGTCCGTGTTGTGACGGATTAAGAATATGGATTGTCACCACCCTATATCATCCCATGGGTGTCGTAAGAGCCGACAGAGGGAGCTTATTATGCAGAGAACAGCACTTTAAGAGAAGGAAAACTTGATACAAACCCTATACCAACCCGTTTGGCCAGCGTGGTATAGTAGGCCAATTCCTCCTTTCAAAGGAGAGGCCTAGCCCAGCAGTGGACTGTTAAAGGCTGATGATGTGATCTTAGGCGACGGACGCAGCCGTCATCTCTACTTCACACATACATCACCTAATTTATTTATTTATTTATTTTATTTCAGGTCCTTACATTATACACACATACATCACGCGATCGTACATTAAGTAAATAGGTACACTAGTAGTAATGCGTCCCTAGAATGTTTCTGATATGTTCACCATATCAATAGCTTTACAAAGAGAAATAAGGAACTAGTTACTAACCATTATTATCACAGCGTTACTTTACAGGTTCACTAGCAAAAGTTCAGCGCTTCTCTCTTTTCTTGTTTAATGCCAATCTAGAATTATAATATTTGCTTTCAAGTTAGGTAAAACTAGTAAAGTTGAATAATTATGAGCTCTATTTAGTTTTGTTGATGCAACATCAATGCATAGTAAAGGTGAATGCCTCTCGATACCTTGAATTGGCTAAACTCACTAAAAATCGTCATAGTGAAAAAGTAGCTTGACACTTCAAAAATAGGTACATCAACATATTACCTATATGTGATTACTAGTATTAACTAAACTATTGACATTTATTGATATTTATATAAATAATAAAAACTAAACTATTTAGAAAAGGATACGCGATGCTTGACTTAAAGATTGGTAGCATTGCCACGTTGCCTGGACAACTCCTCGCCTAATCAAGATTTATCACATGCAAGGGCAAAACTGCCTTAAGTAATACTCAAGTGTAGAAATTTGCAAGCAAGGGTAAGGTTTCCATACAAAACAATACAAAGTCCGATATAAATTTTTACCTATGCCATTTCTGTGACAGGCTGGGGTCCAAGGCAAGGTAGGCTCAGCAATATTCTTGTTCATTGATTTTAATGTCCAGTGATAATTCATGAATTAATTTTAGCTCAGAGAACATTACTTAACTAGAAACTTGTTAAAATACCCTAATATTAATAAAACAGATTTTTGTTACAATGGAGTCATACATAAAATTACATAAGGGAATGTTATGAAAATTTCGGTCTCTAAAATTCATATAAACGTTATGATTTAGTTTTACTACTTACATGGCTCAATATATGTACAGCACTCAAATTCAAATTAAACCACATTTTTGTCTCTCGGATCGAAAATAATAAAACATTGCCGCTCATAATGAATAACTAAGCCGAAACTAATCCCAATAAAACCAACAAGATAACTAATCACGAAGCCAATCGGAACCATGAAATTAGCCAAATTAATTTTGATCTGCGAAGAATGTAATATAAAATCCACCCGGGGGCATCCCGTTCTAAAATTACGACATCCCAGATGAAATTTATGAAGTGAAATTTCTGTGACCCTGTTCTTGCAATAGTGATGGTCGTGCCCGGAATTTTTGCGCGATCTTTTGCGCGCGACAGTGATATTATCGGATGAAAACCTTAGGATTAAAAAGTATACTTGTTTTTAGAAGTGTTTAATCGTTCCACATTTATACAGCATGAGATGGAAAACTTTATTGCTGGTCGTATTTTAACAAAAAAGAAAATAAGCGATAACTCGATACTCTGGTTTAAATATTAAGCAGTAGCCTGAACTCTGGACGGAAAGTTTATTTTTAATAACACAATATATAATTCATACTGTCGTCTATCTACCAACAGACTATCCTATTTCGTCACAAGGGCACTGTAAACTGAGAGCAGGTGAATACCAAGAAAAAGCTTAGTTGGCTCATCCTTTTGTTTCCCTACCTCTGACGTGCATTCGCAATAAGATTTTATTTTGTTTACCCACTTTTATTTGCTCCGTTTTTCTTTTCAATAGTGTTATAAATAATGAGTCTTTATGAGATACGGTTTCTTGTCACTTACTGTCAGTTGTGTTTTATTCCTTGCTTTTATACGACAGCCCTCCAAAAGGGATAAAAATTAAAGACCAGCATTTCGTTTGTACTTGTAGTTGTAGCGTATTACGTAGGCACTTTAAAAATAAAACCAATTTAAAAAGTAAAGAAAATTGCAGGTCTGTATTTCTTTATTAATAAAAAAGACATACAAGTTGATGGAATAAATATTTTACAAAATTGCAAGGCGCTGAGTCGAAAAGCTCCCAGAATCACAAATCACTTGTATGCGTATGCAGAGTAATAAACGTGAGGTAACCGTATACCATAGCAGATTCCTTGCAGTCAATTTGAGTAATATTTGCGATCACATTCGGAACCAAACCTTCGGATTGCACTCTTTACTTCAGCAGAAGTGTGATTGTGGTTCAAGTATTAGCACGTTACGAAGAGCTTACCTAATTAATTTCGCCAAACTTAGAATTTTATCAATTCTCAGAAATGTAAACTAAAACCAATTAAAGTCACACCATGATTTACGAAACCACTGAACTCTAAAAATGTTTTGAAACTATCGAATAGCAAATGCGCGCACGTATAACTTCTGAGTTGCATACTAGGAAGCATGTAGTTTTAAGATAACAAGAAGAAAGTAGTAAGAAGCACAAAATATAATGACTCGCACGTTATAAACATAAATAGGTTTGCTAAAGTATGTAAGACAAGGGTGAAGCGTACCTAAACTTAGTACCTATCCTTTAACATTTCTCCATCTAAAATGGATTCGACCAGTAAATGAAACCAACAAATCAAATTTACGACTTTTTTTAGAACAGAAAATGGCTCGTCACTATTTATCCCGTGCCGATCTATATTGGCCTCAACACTATAACGGACAAAGCCAGGAGTCTAATACCAGCAAATTGAATTCCAGTGCAGCCCGCTTCGCAAAATCTTCCATGTTTTGAAATCGTCAGGTCATAACAAAATGTATCTTCCACGTTTCTGTTTATTGTACATTCGCGGTAAACACTTCGCGAAAATTGATTGAGGAAATTATTCGAGCGATTTGCTGAATGCCAAAATTTGTGTTGCCAGATGCTTCAACGTTTCGAAGAGGAAATAAATTATTACCATTGAATGTCTGTCTGATGCACCCATGCTGCTGTATTATTGGTTTAACTCCAGATACAATTGCTTTGTAATTTCTCGACTGCCTTCGAGGTCCAGTGGATAGCGTATATTAATACTCGTTTAAATAAAATGGTAAGAAGGTAGCCTCCTTCTTTTAATTTGTCCATTAGCAATATTCATTCAACGTCTACGACCGATTTCCGCAAAGCGATCAACACACAACAATTTTAATCACTAATACAAACCATCGATACCACAACTGGCTCCGTGGGCCAGTGGATAGCGTATGCGACTGCTGATCGGAGGTCCCGGGTTCGATTCCCGGGGTTACTGGGTTTTTCCGAATTCTCAGTAGCAGCACAGAGTCTGGTGATGTGCCCAGTAACGGCAATTATAGGCTCGCCCCCTATTCCGTGGGACCTAAAAATTCATGGCGAAATGTGGGTGTAATGTTACACCTTTGGGGTAGGCCCTTCGGGGATACAGGCGTGAGTCTATAAAAAATACATATATAAATAAAGTTACTTAGTTATACAGTCGTTATAGGGTGTCAGTCACTTCGAAATAAACTGAGACTAGCCTAAACCATGGAATATCAATATAAATGAAGTTACTTGATTATACAGTCGTTATAGGGCGTCAGTCCCTTCTAAATAAACTGAGACTAGTCTAAACCATAGAATATCTCTCCTTTCGGGTTGCGGAGGTCAGACATGCAGTCGCTCCGTGGAAAAGCTAACATTCAGCCAAACCAGGTTAGACTAGTAAGCGGGCCCAAGGTTGAAACTGCGATAACGCTAGGAGGATGATGCTATTATGTGATAAATAATTACGAATATCTGTGAGGATTATTGGATGATCATTTCTCTATTTCACTAAATTCTGTAGTATCTGTTGGGCAAGGCAAGGCCTATCTTGCATTTCACCAAGCGCCTCTGTCATGTGCCAAGGTGGGCCATTTTTTGCCGAAGTCATCGTCATGCCATCATTTTCGGGGTCTGCTTCTATTCTGCCGCACGACGGACGTCGTGCAGCATCTGTTATGTGGAGATAATTACCCATTACCTAGGATGCATCCGAAAGTGCCACTTTAGGTTGAAAGTGTTTTTTCCCAAATCTGCAATATGTGTCAGAGATCTAAGAACGGTATTTGGTACACAATCAAACCACATAATATTTATTTATTTACGTTTATTTGGGAAACATACAGAACAATAACAATTAAATACATAATAATATTGATAATAACATGATCCAATCAAGTTTCCACTGTTAAATAATTCATTAAATTAAAGTAGCACAATACAAAAAAAATGGGTTTTTTGCTATATGTTGGATATTCACAGACAGCGAAATATTTTTCAGAAATTTTGTTATTACTTTCTATCCGAAAAGACGTTTTATTTACTCGTTCTTAAACCGAACACATCTCAACTTATATTATAGCTCCACAATTATTGACCATTTTATCACTTATCAATAAGTACATACATACATACATACATACATATCGTCACGCCTTTTATCCCCGAAGGGGTAGGCAGAGGTGTATTTCTACACCCACTTTTCGCCTGATATACTTTAGTCCCACGTAATAAGGGGCGAGCCTATTGCCGTACCGGGCACATTTCCAAACTCCGTGCTGCTACTGAGAATTTCGTGACAGAAAAACCCAATAACACTGCCCGACCCAGGAATCGAACCCGGGACCTCCCGATCCCACGCGCACATTTATGCTGCGAGACCAACGAGGCAGTCGTATAGGGTTTGATGTCGAGTTTTCCGTCTCTACGCAAAGATGGTATTTGCATCGTGTTATCCCTTAGTCGCCTCTTACGACACCCACGGGAAGATAGGGGGTGGTGACACTTGTATTCTATGCCGTCAACCACACGGCAATAAGTAAGTATCAATAAGTAATCATTCTTATAAAAGTGAATCAGGACCCAGTCACGTAGAAGTCGAAACATGGCCTAGTTACTGATGTTAAATGCCACGTGTATTATGAATAAACAAAGTTGCTCACAATCGAATTGTACTGTTCTGAAGAGCCGGCTTTACAAGTGGGTCTCTTTGTCCAATGATTGGTTGAGCTCGGTTAGTTTAGACTTGTTTTGCACCTCTTGCTTTCATAGTACATTTTTTACGGAGGACAGTACCTTACAGTGAGACTAGGTAAGTGATAGATGCAAAGTAACATATTTCATTTTCAACCCGCTTTTTGCACCAACTTATCAAACTAGTTGTTGCCTGATTTTCATAACTTTAGCTTTTTATCGAATAGAATAGAATAAGATTTGTTTGCATTGATTAGAACTGAACTAGGCATGCAAAACTTTATGATAATAAATTATAATGCAACAAAAATTTATACAATTAATAAAATCAATAAAATTCAAAACACAACATACAGATTTATGAAATAATTAAAATAATTAGTAATAATAGCTAATGAATGTTAGAAATTACAGATTTAGAATTCCATTAATTGTTACAGTGTGCAAGCAACCAGTATTAATAAAATAGCAAAAAAATAAAATAATTGAATGTCAAATAAGCGTTATAAGTAAAAAAATAGTAATAATAGATGTAAATAATGTATTCAAATAAATGTCAAAGTCTATCATTTAAAAAGTCAGTAACAGAATAATAACATTTATCTAATAAAGATGCAGTCAATTTATTTTTAAATGTTTGTATTGTGCCAGTTTTAATCGTTTCAGGTACTTTATTATAAATAATAGGAGCCATACCAAAAACATTTTTCTGTAATAAAGCAGTGTTAAAACCACCAACCCGTAACATATTTTTATACTGACTTCCAATAGGTCCTTTTCTTGTTTTTGATACTGATGTAAAATAGTGCTTATTGACTCTTACGAATACTGCTACTTCAAAAATGTAAATACAAGGAAACGTTAGCAACTTCAGGGACTTAAACATAGGCACACAACTGTCGGTCATTCTTAGACCACACATTGCCCTTATGCAGCGTTTCTGTGCTTTGAAAACCTGCTCTCTTAAGGTGCAATTTCCCCAAAACACAATCCCATACCGCAAAATTGACGCCACTAGACCATGGTAAGCTGTTAGTGTTGTGGTTATATTTACCTTTTTTGCTATATTAGCTAATACATACGCAGAAGTATTTAATTTTGTACACACCTTTTCAGCTTGAGGTTTCCACGTTAATTGACTATCAATCAATATTCCTAAAATCTTAGCAACATTTATGTGTTCAATACTTTGTCTATTATATTCTATTGTAAGATTTTGAACTGATGTGCGTTCATGAAAATGCATTATGTTAGTTTTTTAAAGGTTAATTATAAGATTATTTATGTCAAGTCAATTTACTATGTCAATTAAAGAGTTATATACATTTTATTACTACTGTGCTGTCGTCTGTATATAATACCATTGGGCGTTGAACGAGTTGAGGCAAGTCATTAATATAGAGCAAAAATAGAAGTGGGCCCAAAGTACTGCCCTGTGGTACGCCATATTTGACAGTTTTAGTCTCTGACAAATATTTTCTTTCTCTTTTGGACTTAATACTGATTCTGCTAATTTCAGTATACTGTTTTCGATCACACAAGTAACTTTTCAATAAGTTCCACACATTTCCTCTGATTCCATACTGGTAGAGCTTATGAAGAAGAATTCCATGGTCTACGTTATCAAAAACCCGTGTCATGTCTGTATAAACAGCACATATGGGTACTCTTTTATCTACGTGCTTAGCTATTACATTAAGGAGCTCGTATATTGCTATGTTGATGCACCTTGCCTTCCTGAATCCCATCTGCTTGTAGCATAAAATGTGATGCTTATTATTAGCAATGGTATTATCCCAAGGCAAGCTCGCCTAGCTATACTACAGGGAGTTTTGGCGCCAACACTGATGTATGGTAGTGAATCATGGGTATGGCAGAAGAAGCATGAAAGTAGAATCAATGCTGTGGAGATGAGAGCTTTGAGGAGTATGTGCGGAATAAGGCTGATAGATAAAGTGAAAAACAGTGTGATACGAGAGAAGTGTGGTCTAAAAGAAGATGTAGTGACAAAGATTGAAGGACATTTGGAATGGATGGATGAAAGAAGAAATACAAAAGGAGTGTATCGTGCGAGAATTAATGGAAATGTCGGTAGAGGACGCCCTAGGCAGACGTACGCCAACCAAATATGTGACGTACTGAAAAAGGACCAAATTAAAAGTACCCATAACCGACGAGCATGCATGATGAGGTTAATGAATGTCGAGGAAGCAAAAAAGGTATGTTTCAACCGAAGCATGTGCCGTTCCATAGTCTCTGCCTACCCCAATGGGAGACAGGCGTGACGATATAGATAGATAGAAAGATAGCTTATTTAAAAAACTAATAATCGAGTTGTAAATGATATTTTTATAATTTTGGAGAACACGCGAATTAGGGCAGTGGGTCTATAATTTTCAAGTCTATCTTTGTCACTCTTTTTATGCAATGGCTTGACAATGACTGTCTTTAAAGCGGTTTGAAATACGCCAGAGTAAATACACAAATTTATGATATGACTTAGATGCATAGCAATTGTTTTACATACAAATTTTATTACTTTAGTACATATTCCATCGTGACCAACACTATTCTTATTTTTTAGGGTTTGGATTGCTCTCATGACGTCTTGTGGTACTACAGGCATCATAAACATTGTGTGAGGATTATTTATAAGACTAAAATTCTTAATCTGCTGTTTTTTAATGCTGTTTGTCTGGTCAACGAAGTAGTCGTTGAAAGAATCAGCAATATCTTTCGGGTTATTGATGATTTTATCTTTTAATTGTATTTGTGATATAGGCTCAGTGTGGCGTGTTTTATTATTTATTATTTGCCACGATGCCCTAGATTTATTACTAGCATTATTAATAAAATTATTATTCTGCACCTTTTGAGTTAATTTAATAATCTTACGAAAACGAATAGAATATATATATAGACGGGAATTAACGCGAACATGCATTAGGTATTTACATACCTTATTTTGCTTGAGGTTTTGAGACGGTTGCACGTCCCGTGGTCGCAAGCTGACTGGTGTAGCGATGTTACGTCTAGAGTCTCCGAGTGCGAGGTAGAAGATTCTATTTCTACCCCCGGGTCATTGACTTTCGAATTACCGGCGCAAAACACACTAACCGTATCTGTATATTGAACATTCGCCGACTGCGCATTACAGTGGGGTGTTGTTCGCCGAATCACTGGATTCCACGTCGATGACAATATGAAGCCCTCTTCCCGATTGAAATTTTTATGTTTTCTGATTTCGATCGCTTCACGCACAACTCTTGGGTAAAAGTGGCGTTCCGTGGAGAGGACTTGGGGACGATGAAATTCAGACATTTAAATTACAATACGGATTCGTCTTGTACCGCATCACGGCGGAAGGGCCAGGTTTGTTGTGTCGATAGTTTTATATGGAAGGGAAATTCAGTGAAACAAAATATCGACATCGATGTTCATAATTATTCAAGGAAAAAGTAATTCACAAAACCTAAATATTCTTATGCGATTTTTTGCAGCATTCCAAACATATCTTTTTGTCGCATTCTTTGCTATACGTGTCAACTTCTCTTACTTTCTTGTCGGCATCTCTACTATTCTTTGTTTTTCTTAATTGTTGACTTTTTTTCCCGGCAGTAATTTTAGTATTGGTCAGAGCTTCTATTATAGATTCAGTGAAATTCAACAAGTGAACTTTTTTATCGCATCTTGTGTTATAGACGAAATACGTCAGAATGTACTGACTGCACTAGCCTATATTCACTAGTTCCTGTGGTGCGTTACAAGTCGGTAGCGTACAAGACAGTTTTGGCTGGTACCGCACTGATTGTAATTTTTTATCATCTGGTGCGGTACAAGTCGAATTTGTCTTGTATACTTTAAACCTACCTATTAGATGCAATTTAAAGTAGCAAACCTAAATGTATACTTGTCTCTTTCTGGTTTAAAGGATTTCAAGGGGAAATCACTCCCGCACCTGACAGAAAACATCTACTTTCAACGCCGCACCAAACGAAAGTATAATACAAGTCAAAATTGGCTTGTACCGCATTCAACGTGTTAATAAATTTTTCATGTCCCAGCATTAAAAAATGTTCCGTTATACAAAGAATATCTATGTCTACGTTTTTCTCTGCAAGTTCTTGAAGGTTCACTGTTAGTAAATCTGTTTTATTCAAAAGGCCAGCAATGTTCTGATGAAGAATTTTAAAAGTATCAAAGACGAAAACGCTCACTGTCGTCAGCCAGTTTTGAAGTCTGAATAGCCTTTTCATCATAATGTAGCTCATCTCCATCATAGAAGTCATAACAGTATTCACTTACTAGTAGCTTTAAGTTTTTATATATATTTCTCATGCCGTTGTTATTCAGGTGGCCACTGTGTTTGTAAAACATACTATAATCATAGGACAAATCCAGATTTGAATCGAATATCTCAGCATAGTTATGCGTTTTGTTATCTAAATATTACATTTTATTGAAGGTTTCCACCCTCCAATTAAAAATTATGGAGTTACATCTATACGTAGGCAGACATACTCGTATTATTATGTTAGTATTTTTTTTTTTTTTTTTGGTATCGTGTTGGAAAATCCTCATGGAGTCCCTCCGCCCCGGGGGAAGGACGAAGGGGACTGTCAGACTCTTACTGACTAAAAACCAACCCGTGTTCCTCATGTACCCGTGTGTCAGAGCGTAGGGATTCGCATAAGCATTCGTCGCTACCCCCCGACGGGTATTGGCCCGCCAGATGGTCAGGCGGGCCCCGAACAAAACCCCCTTGGCGGCGGATGAAGGTGTTGGGCTCCGCCGCCAAAACACTCAGCGGCCGCAGAGGATAGGGAGGACGGCAACGCAAATCTTTTTTGGAATAACCTTATAGTTTTAAATGTAAGTTATTAATTAATCTGTCTATACTACAGTTTGGTGTAAGATAATGACATAATTGAAAATTATACAAAAATTCTTCCGCTATTAATATCATTTTGTTCACATCGTTGCTGCTTATTATGCATATTTTATTTTTTTGGGTACTTGTAATATCCTTTAGTGAGAGTAGAGAGGCAGCGATAGCCTAGTGGAGATACCAACAGACTGCCATGCAGAGGGTATCGGGTTCGAATCTACGGCGCGCACCAATGACTTTTCGGAGTTATGTGCGTATTGAATTATAAATTATCGCTTGGCCCGTGCCTCGGAGAGCACGTTAAGCCGTCGGTCCCGGTTGTCATGAAGATCTTTGACAGTCGTTATAGGGCGTCAGTACCTTCTAAATAAACTGACACTAGACTAAACCATGGAATATGGCTATCCCTTCGGGTTGCGGAGGTTAGACAGGCAGTCACTCTGTGGAAAAGCTAATATTCAGCCAAATCCGGTAAGACTAGAAAGCGGGAAGACCCCAGGTTGAAACTGGGATAACGCTAGGAGAATGATAATATCCTTTAGTGAGTTTGTTTCCAGTTTATTTCTCTGTAATTTTATATTCGTTTTTTCGCTGCTTGGTGATAGTGTTATCTTTTGACTTTCAGGCATGATAATAGTTGGCTGGGTGAAGTTACTAGTTTGCGTCTCTTTATCTTGCTTTGCAGTGGTAGTACATGCTTCATTTTTGTCAATTAGCTCAGGGTGACTAAATGGTTCTGTATGTGTATTTTTTACAGGTTTACGCTTGCGAGAAGAAGCTGGTGTAGTGTTCTTTCGTCCAGGCGTTAGACAGAATGTTTTGTATGAATTTAATTTTTTCAATGCGTTTTGTAGCTCTGTTTTTAAGGTCTGATTTTCACTGTTTAAATTTTCAATTTCTGCATGGGCACTCATCAATTGTGTGGTTAATGCTTTGATTTGTTCCGTCAGGCCGGTTATAGTTTCATTGCTATTGTCGTTTAAACTATCAGGAATACTCATCATGGTCGCATCGAACATGATCTTTCGTTTTTATTATCATCTATGTCCGTACTGATATCACTCAAGGAACTCGTTCGGTATGGTTTACGATATGTTATGTTGCTATTGGGTTCCATTCTGTCACTTTTGTTGAAACTTATTAATGATAATGACACTTTTTGTATATTTTGCGCCCTCTGTTGGACGTTCACCAAGTTAATAACTTTGGAAAAACATTGTCAAAGAATGTTATTAACTTTTGTTGACGCTTTTTGTCCATCTATTATTTGTATTTCATATAACAAAACATTTTTTGGAATGTAATATCTCACAAAAAGGGAATGAGGCACTGAGATTCGAACCGGCAGACACCGATTAACATGCCCATGTGTCGTACGCACCTGCCACGTATGAATTAATAAGTAGACGAAATTTTGCTTCACAATGTAATGTTTTTACTTTTTTGAACTAATAAAACTGTGCCTCATGACTCAAGATATTTTTTCGAATTCTTTACACTTTGTTAGACTAATGACTGTCACTTGCTATAGTTTATTTATCACTTTTTGTCACGAATTGGTCACTGTGCTAATATTGGTGATTTCTTTGTTCAATTTTAGTTATATTTCGGTGTAATTAACACTATTTTCACAAGTTTATTCACAATTTTATGATGTTTGGAAATTTGGTTCACTGTTTTTGTATTTTTAAATCACCTCAAAAACTATTCATTAAATATCAAAGAAAACGTTTATACACTATTATTTGAGGTTTATGAACTGATTTTAACACTAGAAGCGCGGAACATCCTGACACCCCGAGAAGCGCGGATGGGTCAATTTTGTCCATTTTTTTTCGGTACAGTAATGTAAAGTTATGTATACAAATTGTTCGCGACAGACATTAAAACTATGACAGTGAATAGTGTATTCGAAACCGCGAGTGAAAATCGTATAAAATCAGTGTTATCTAATCGTGCGGTACACCGGTTTCGGTTCCCAGACGTGTCAAAATGTTAAAAAAATAGCTAAAATAGTGTAAATGGTTAGATCGTTAATATAAACAACTATGTAATACATGAACATTAGTCTTAAACTTGTGCTAACTGTAGGGACCTTAGATATCGATCATAAATAGCGTTATCAGTAGTGACAGATAAGAACTAATACTTCATAAAACAGCTGTTTGTTTACATATTCGGTTTTATAGTTTTATAGGTGTTTTTTGGCTTCATATAGGCTTGAAATCATGTCTAAATACTTTCTTATTGCTAGTTATTACCTTATATAGTTAAAATAAGCATAATAACAAACATTCGTATGTTTATCATAAATTTTGTTTACTTAAGATAGTATTTACTTAAGAAATTCTGTAATTTTCTTATGATTCATAAGTAATCATGTAATAGGTTCGAATGGAATAAAGATATTTTCATGGTGTTTGTTTTAATAGATGCCCCATATATGTAGTTGTATGTAAAATAGGAACGAATCATACGTAACATTTGTACTGTATTTTAAATAAAAATAAACGAAAGATTTTCTGTGCACGTGTTCGGTGCGATGGTCGTCGATAAGGTAAAAATTCGAGGTACTTAAGCGACCACCAATTCGGCCAGTTGTTGGCGTCTCAAACACCATCTTGTAACCATCAAGTACCGAACACCTGAACAGCATCGCTCTCAACGTATGAAGATGTTTTATTTTTGAAGCCCTTACACATCGAAGCCATACAGTCCACACACATAGAAGAACACGCATCGTCGTAGGCACACGTCAGCAACACACCACCAGCGCACTGTAGCGGACTAGCAAAGGTTCGATTCCTGGCATCCGTTACATTTGTTGGTCCTGTCGAAGCCGGATCGCCTATTGCTGCCGCGACCATTTGTTGGTCGCATCGAGCCGGATAGAAGAATGCCTACGACGCGTTCAAGAGGTCGTGCTCCCGAGGTCGCCGGGGGAGCGGTCGGCGCCGGGCCTAGTTCCAGTACCCCTGCCCGCGCCGCCGCTGCCCGCAACCCAGCCGCCGCGGTCGTTCGTCACGACGGGCCACCGCGATCGCCGTCGACAACAGTCAGGAGCGACGCGCCGTCGCCCCCCACCCCCCGCCCCCGGCCCCGCGGGGAGGGACGAACGAAACATCACTCAAGATGCAAGGGAGCGAGCAGAGGTGCAGTCGAAAAATGAAGACGGCAAGGAAAGGACGTTGCAACCATCCCATAGATCGAGCGTTTGTACAGCGCAACATAGTATAATAGAAAATCTATTTTCTATATATATATAGAGAAAGAAGCCAACGAGGGAACGCGACCAACGCTCAGCAGCTACGGGACGCTCCAATAGAAATGTGATGTTGGCTCGAGAAGAAGTTTTGAAGATAAAACTACAGTTAGCACAGTTAGCACTACAGAAGGCTGAAGAGGAGGCGGACTCCGATGACTACGACGAGGATGGACAGTCGAAACAAGACTACGTACGTTCGTGGTTGGAAGAGGCTCCGGAACCCCAGCCCGGCCCTGAAGATATAGAAGTGATATCGGCGCCCACTAAGAAGAGGGACGTCGACGGGGCACAGAAGATAGAAGATGGACCGTCCTCACAGAAGATGGACGTTCATCAACAGGGAGGTGATTCGCTGAAGCCGTTCATCACGGATCTCACCTCCGCGATCGCCGCGCTCGCCGACAGGAAGCCACCGGACACATCGATAGTTGCACCACACCCGGCGGTTTCGAAAGTCATCATGACGCTACCGACGTTCGGCGGCGCGCACACCGAGTGGCTGTCGTTCAAGGCGATATACGACACCACCAAGAATTTCTTCAACGACGTGGAGAATACAGCGAGACTGAGAAGAAGTCTCAAGGGAAGAGCGTTAGAAACAGTTAGCTCTGAACTGATTGGGCATGCGCGACCAGATGAAATCATGAAGGAGTTGGAGCTGCAATTCGGACGACCAGACTCGATCGCACAGGCAGAGACGGACAAGCTGAGGACCCTGCCACGCTGTAGCGAAGCACCTAAGGACATATGCGCGTTCGCGAGCAAGATTAGAAGCGGCGTCGTCACACTTCGTGCGTTGAAAAAGGAACACTACCTCATCAATGCGGAGCTAGTGCGTGTGTTGACCGAGAAGCTGCCGAACTCGCTACGTGTGCAGTGGTACAAGACGTACACCGAGAAGTGCCATTCGAAGCCAGACCTCAGCCGATTCAGTGACTTCGTGACGGAGTACGCGCGTTACTGTAGCGCGTTCGCACCGGCTGAGAACATCACCGATGGGCCCCCAAGCAGACGTACCGTGCAGAGGATGTACACGGTGACGGCAACGGAGAAGCGAACGCATACGGACACGTCTAACGCGAAGTGCAGGATATGTGAACGCGAAGGACACTACTCGTCGGCCTGCAGCACGTTTCGTAACGCCAACGCAGAGAAGAGATGGCAGCTAGCTAAGCAGCATGGATTGTGTTTGCGCTGCTTACGCATACGCCGAATAGAACACTCGTGCAAGCCCAAGAAGTGCGGTGTAGAGGGATGCCGCGCTACACACAACCAGTTGCTTCACTACGATAGAGGAGCCCATAGGACCGAAGACGTGAACATAGAAAAGCAAGAAACGGTCGCCAGTTCGTGCATACGTGCAAAGGCTCAAGCATACTTAAAGATAGTGCCCGTGCAGATAGTCGGACCGGCGGGAGAGGCGTCTACGTTCACCCTACTCGACGACGGAAGCACCGTATCGCTCATAGACGATGACATAGCCAAGGAAGTCGGCGCGGAAGGGAACCTGGACCCGTTTACGATTCGTGCCATAGGCGATACGTCGATCGACATACCAACGTCGCGACGCGTAGACATACACATACGAGGAGCCGGCGCCGGCAGCAAACAAGTGCCTTTGTGTGCGCGCACCGTGGCCAGCCTACACCTGTCGCCGCAGAAGATCGCCGAAGAGGACCTGATAGACTGCAAACACCTCGAAGGCATCAAGAAGAAGCTGGTGTACGACATAGGCGTGCCGAAGGTGCTAATAGGTCAAGACAACTGGCACCTGCTCATAGCGAACGCAGTACGAAGAGGACCCAACGATCAACCGGTGGCGTCGCTTACGTCGCTGGGATGGGTACTGCACGGCGCACGCTCACGCACCTTGGGAAACACCGTACACTTCGTCAACGGTCTCTCCGCTACAGATGAAAACATAGAAGCGCAACTGAAAGAATATTTCGCTCTGGAATCGCTCATAGAGAACCCACGTCAACCAAACACGAACCCCAAGAAGCGGACGGACGTGTCACAGAATAGTTCGACAGATATAGTTAATAGAAAAATAGAGACGGCTCTTCCGAGAAGACGAGAAGAACACGTCGGACCCGATAGTCAAGACGCAGCGAAGAGGCTCGCGTGCATAGAAAATACAGAATATAGAAACTCTCACATAGAAATGAAACCGGATACGGATAGACATATAGAAACCGAAGAAACGAATTCTCTTATCGTTTCGAATTGAGGACAGGTGCACTCACCCATAGATTTGAAGGCCGTCGTTAAGCCTACCGTCGTTGAGACAATAGGGGAGCAGTGCATTGCATCCTGCATAGATAGTCGCCCACCACAGCGAATCATAGAAGCAATAGAATTAAGTCAAAATTGCCAGGAGACAGTCGGCCTCGCCAGCAAGGGCCAAGAAGAGAAAATTCTCGGCTTGATGTGGAAAACGAGCGCGGACGAGCTGAGCTTCAACCTTACACTCGCACGGCTTCCAGACGGCCTCATCGGCACCGAAGCGCCTACTTGAAAATAGTTATGTCGCTATACGACCCACTCGGCCTCGCATCGCCCGTGACTGTTTGAGCCAAACAGATACTACAGGAAGCCTGGCGACTCGGTACAAATTGGGACGAGAAGTTTGACAAAAGCCTCAGAGTGCAATGGGCATCGTGGATACAGCACTTAGAACAGTTGAAGTCGATACGCATCCCGCGGTGTTACCCCGGGTACAGTGACGCCTGTACACTCCAAGTACATGTCTTTACGGACGCCAGTGAAGCGGCCTACGCAACAGCGGTGTACTGGCGAGCGACTACACCAGATGGGCGTGTGCACGTGACGCTCGTTATGGCGAAGGCGAGAGTGGCACCGCTTAAGGTGGTGTCAATCCCGAGACTCGAACTGCAAGCCGCCGTCATGGGTACGCGAGTCGCTCAAGCGGTAATAGACGAACATCGCGTCAAACCCGAGGCCGTCGTGTACTGGACGGACAGCAAGACCGTACTGACGTGGATCAGAAAAGGAGCACGGGCGTACAAACCATTCGTCGCACACCGCCTAGCCGCCATAGAAGAGCATAGTAAAGTTGAAGATTGGCGCTGGGTACCTACGAAGATGAACGCGGCGGATGCGGCTACACGCGACGTGCCAAACAGCTTTAACTCCGAACACGAGTGGTACACCGGACCGTCGTTTCTGTACGAAGACCCGTCACTATGGCCCGCAGAGAAGCACATCGCCCCTGACGCGACAGGCGAAGAGCGCACAATGACAGCTGTAGAGAAACGTCAAACACATAGAATTATAGAAGCCGTACCGGACCCGTATAGATTTTCCAAATGGGAAAGGCTCTTACGAGCAACAGCAAGAGTTCTACAATTTATAGCATTATGTAAGAAAACCGCAGAGGAGGTTCTATATAAAAGAACGCAGAAAAATAGACAGAAGGATCCAGATTGGCGTCACGTGACGAAGACGAAGCAGAACATCAAGTCGGGCAGAGCGGCACCTCGTCCAGCCGCCGACTCCCGAAACTTCGTGCTTCTCTCCGCAGAACACACCCGCGGCGCCGAGGACCTTCTTGTGAAGGCGGTACAAGAGGACTCCTTCGGCGCCGACCTTCGGGAGCTGCGGCGCGGAGGAGGTGTCGCCAGAGACAGCCGCCTGTATTCGTTACCCGTGGAGATGAACAACGGAATGATCACTCTACGCAGTCGTATAATAGCTACAGAAGAAATCTCCGAACAAACAAAGAGACCGCCAATCTTAGACGGCGATCATCGCATTACACAGCTACACATAGATTGGACGCATAGAAAATTACATCACAGCGGTACAGAGTTGGTAATAAATGAAATACGCAAACACTATTGGATTCTTCGTCTGCGGCCGACTACAAAGAAAATAGTACATAGATGTCTACCATGCCGCATTAGAAAAACGCAGCCGCCTGAACCAGCCACAGGGGACCATCCGAAGACGCGCCTTGCTCACCATCAGAGTCCCTTCACCTACACGGGTTTTGATTATTTCGGGCCGCTCTCCGTAACCGTCGATAGACAGCGTCACAAACGTTATGTGGCACTGTTTACATGTCTCACTTCCAGGGCAGTACATCTGGAGGTCGCCGCCAGCCTGAGCGCCGACTCCGCAATCTTGGCGCTGCGCAGGTTCGCAGCGCGCCGAGGTTGCCCCGCAGAGATCTACTCGGACAACGGCACCAACATGCACGGTGCCGACCGAGAGATGAGAGACGCCGTCGCCGAAGAAGCGAGTCGCCGTGGCATCATATGGCGCTTCATCACCCCCTCAGCGCCATTCATGGGGGGCGCATGGGAGCGCCTCGTCAGGTGCGTGAAGACCGCCCTCTATACGGTCCTTCACGAGCGCCACCCGCACGAAGAAGTCCTAGCTACACTACTGTGTGAGGTCGAGTACACAGTAAACAGTCGACCCCTCACACACGTCTCCGTCAACGCAGCAGACAGCGAGGCCATCACCCCGAACCACATCCTGTTCGGTGGCTCTGCTCGCCTCCCTCCACTGGGCGAGTTCAGCGAGGCTGACCTCAACAGCAGCAAGCACTGGCGGCGCGCCCAAATCCTCGCCGACATGTTCTGGCGCCGTTGGGTGCGCGAGTACCGACCCGAGCTGCAACACCGGCGGGAGCCCCGTGGGTCTGGGCTCAACCTTGAGGTCGGCGATCCCGTCCTGATCGCCGACGGCCAACTCCCGCGTAATACCTGGCCGCGCGGTCGAGTTGTGGCCGTCTACCCGGGCGCCGACGGCGCCATACGCACTGTCGAGGTGCGCACAGCAGCAGGCGTCCTCAAACTGCCGGCTAAGAAGCTGGTCCCCCTGCCCAAGTGACGAGGCGTCGCTCACCGGGTGCTCTGCAGCACCGCCACACGACGGGTCACGCGCGTTGCTGCACGGCGGGAGAGATGTTCGCGACAGACATTAAAACTATGACAGTGAATAGTGTATTCGAAACCGCGAGTGAAAATCAGTGTTATCTAATCGTGCGGTACACCGGGTTCGGTTCCCGGACGTGTCAAAACGTTAAAAAAATAGCTAAAATAGTGTAAATGGTTAGATCGTTAATATAAACAACTATGTAATACATGAACATTAGTCTTAAACTTGTACTAACTGTAGGGACCTTAGATATCCCTACTAATATTATAAATTTGAAAGTGTGTATGTATGTATGTATGTATGTATGTTCCGTCTTCACGCTAAAACGGCTGAACCGATTTTGTTGATATTTAATATAGAGATATATTGGACCATGGAGACGGACATAGGCTACCATAAGTTGCAAAAATTAAACTGGGAGGGATTGTAGGGAGGGTAGAAGTTTGTACGCCACAAATTTACCTCTTGGAAGTAAGAACGCATGCGCTAATAATTGAGTGTTGCGCATGTGCCAACATATCTGTCAGTACTGTCACGTCATACATAATGTCATATTGTGCAAATTGAAAAACCAGCCAGTTACATTCAGTACAGCCAAAGAGGTTTGATTACTCATAACACATTCGAAATAATAAAATACTTTTGCCCCGACCTATTACATAAAATTGTTCGCATATATAAACTAATAATTATATAATAAGCTTAAACGGCTGAAACGATTGTCCCTACTAATATTTAAAATGCGAAAATGTTTATAGAGATATATTGTGATGTTATTATGTACCTTTCAGTAGATAATGGTAGATAATGTCATGGATACTGACCGAGTTACTTTGTACCCCATAGAGTTTCTGAAGTCTTTAGAATAATCAGGAGTGTCTTCACACATCTTGAGACTGAAAGTAGATTTGTGTTACCCCGAATTTAACGCGCGCGAAGCGGCGGGCAAAAGCTAGTCGATCATAAATAGCGTTATCAGTAGTGACAGATAAGAACTAATACTTCATAAAACAGCTGTTTGTTTACATATTCGTTTTATAGTTTTATAAGTGTTTTTTGTCTTCATATAGGCTTGAAATCATGTCTAAATACTTTTTTATCGCTAGTTATTACCTTATATAGTTAAAATAAGCATAATAACAAACATTCGTATGTTTATCATAAATTTTGTTTACTTACGATAGTATTTACTTAAGAAATTCTGTAATTTTCTTATGATTCATAAGTAATCATGTAATAGGTTCGAATTGAATAAAGATATTTTCATGGTGTTTGTTTAAATAGATGCCCCATATAGTCGCACACAACGGCCTACCAAAATTATATATATAAATTTAGTATACAATAGTTTTTCAATAGAAAGTATAGTGGGCAGGCCCTTGTGTGACAGCATTTTTTAGGAGTTTTTATGGAATAACTTAGTGACGCTAGAAGTTAGGTTTAGGTATATTATACCGATAGATAGAACTTAATGAGACCTATCTAACGATGTATAGAACATGTACGTATGTATAATAGGAACGAATCATACGTAACATTTGTACTGTATTTGAAATAAAAATAAACGAAAGATTTTCTGTGCACGTGTTCGGTGCGATGGTCGTCGATAAGGTAAAGTTTCGAGGTACTTAAGCGACCACCAATTCGGCCAGTTGTTGGCGTCTCAACCACCATCTTGTAACCATCAAGCACCGAACACCTGAACAGCATCGCTCTCAACGTATGAAGATGTTTTATTTTTGAAGCCCTTACACATCGAAGCCATACAGTCCACACACATAGAAGAACACGCATCGTCGTAGGCACACGTCAGCAACACACCACCAGCGCACTGTAGCGGACTAGCAAAGGTTCGATTCCTGGCATCCGTTACACAAATAAAACTTGTAATTAAGACGCAAATGATTTTATTACGTATTACACATATTTTTCGTGTATTTTGGCTTAAATAAAATAGAAATCACAATCACAAATGATCAGAGTTAAAGTGATGAGTGAGATCAGCGTTTGGACTCGCAAAATGAGCAATTGTAAAATCATTCGATGTGCACTTCCTCAAACTGTTATTTTACAAGCTCGGCATTTGACACGAGACTTGTTAGCGTCACAAAGAGACTTTACCGGCCAACGAATATGTTTCTCTTGACGTCCAGGTTTTTCATTTTCATTTGGTATATTGATATGAGTACTAGACCTTTTCATGCAATTTGCATAAGGCTCAGCTAGTTCTTCTCCTGACTGTAATATAATATACCGACTGTTAATTCTTTTCCCATTTAGGTCACAATACAATATCTCATATTATGAAAGTGTGAAGTGGCGAACGCCTAGATGGAACGCTTTGACAGAGTACCTGCGAGCAGTTTCATCCACAACATCGACCCCATACTTTAAACTATTGTAAAATTATAGTTCATCAGGTTTTTCCTTGTATGTACCAGTTTCTATTTGAATACCTGGGTGCATAGTGCTAAAGAGAACATTTTTATTGTGCTTTTCTTAATATACTGTCAAAGTGATAATGTCTTTTAGTACCACTGTAAGTACTCTTATGCAAATGCTGTAAGTACTCTTATTTTGCCTGGTTTTCGCAAGCAGGTATAGCCCGACGAGCTTTATTTATTGTACCAACAATACTTGTTCCGTTTAATTTTAGATTTTCAGCAAGGATAGACGAGAAAAAGTTACTTACAATTGATAAGTTTTCCTTTCTTTAGGCCATATCTAAATGGCCATACCCTGCATATTTATTTTTAGGATGCAATGCCACCCCTCCATTCCTAAACCCACGCATCGCTTCGCCGCATATATATTTTAGCGCATAAATACCTACATTGACCAATCAACAACATTTTTTTATTAACTTAGAAGAAATATAAAGTCAAACTCTGATATCCATGACTGGGTCAAAATTGGCACAGTCGCGCTTAGAGGTAAAATTCCCGCATAAATAATAATCTTCTTATTTCATGAAAAGTCATAAAAAGTTACAATTATACGCACAATAAAATATAAGTAAGAGCAGAAAGAAAATCGAAATGGGTCAAATTTGGAACGCCCGCACTTCTAGTGTTAAACACATTTGTTTTGGACTAAAGTTTAGTTTAATTTTTATACATTAAATAAACACAGAGCTTATAACATTACGTCCTTGCTAGACAGCGCCATCCAGCGAACTCGTAATATAAGGCTGATTTCAGAGTCACGCATTTGACCGGCGCCGGCCACACGCGCGCGCTTACAATTACACTAGATTAGTAGTAGCGTTTTATAGTCACGCAGTTAAAACGCGCCGCGTGAGAGACGCGCGCGCCGGCCGCGCTGCCGAATCTTCATACATTGCAATGAGAAACGCGAACTCGTTTCACAGTGATCCGCGCGCCAAACGCGCTGTTGAGACGCGCTGGCTGACGGCGCGTGCCGCGCGCGTCACTCTGAAACCAGCCTGAGATGGTTTTACTAATGTTGCATTTAAACCAATTGTTCTAGAAACTACATTATTTACTACAATCTGACGTTTAGATAACTTTACAGGAACCGTGGTTACGGAAGACTCTTAAACTGTAGTTAGAATGTGTAACACTCACGTAAATCCAGGATAAAAACCATTGAATATTGTTAAGAAGGGAAATGTTGCAATTTGGTCTTTGACAAACCTTGAGTTACGACTTGATTTTAATTATGTAAATCACCTTTTGTTTGATATTTGAGCGACTATAATTATATGTTGTATATTATTAAGCTATAAAGGAGATATTGAAAAAGAAAAGTATATTTCACCGACCTCAATCCGCTTGAATACCAGTCTTTTAAATTTGAATTCGTGGTTAAAACTTAAGCTTTTATAATTGTGTTGTTTACTCAGTAATAAACTGTTCTCGACACGTGTATGTTTTTGTCACGAGATATTTCGATTGTAGATATGGTTATTGTGGATGAAAATGTTGTGAAGATTTTTATTTTATTATCATTTAATATCATATTTTTTAATATCATGTTGTTTATTTGTTTTGATATGGTGGTATTCATGTTTATACTTACAAAATATGGATGCAAAGTTTGCTACTTAAAGCAAAATAATTCAGTTTCTTTTTTATTTGCCATTACTAATTATTATAGTGTGATATATCGTTATACTTATATTAATATGTAAAACAAAAAACCATTCTGTGCGGGTGTCTTCTGTTTGACTTTAACTTTTCTTCAAAAGGATTCAATTTATTTCAAGGTGTATTAACATAAGTTTATACACGTTGTTTACAGCGTAAGTGATTGCTGATCTAGTTACCGGTTCTGGGTACAATTCCAAAAGTCTTACTGAGTTTTTCTGAACAGCACGGAGTCTGGCAAACTGCCCGGTAACTTCAATAGGCTCGCCTCCTATTGCATGCGTCCTAGGAATTCATAACATTGCGAAATGCGGGTGTGATATTACACCTCTACCTAGGCAGGGAAGGGCTAGGCTTTCGGGAATATAGACGTAAGTCTAATAAAAAAAAGAACTTAAGTTTATTACCTTGAAGTTGCAGCAAATTAATACTGAACGCGTGATATTTCATTCAGCAACGACCGTAAGAGCTGTGAGGTTAAACTAAACATAAATAATTATATAGCTACCGAAAAAACATCTGTCTGCGAGATAGAATCAAGGATTGAAATTTCTAGTCATTGATCTTAAATAAGTAATTGTTTTTTGTTACAGAAAATATATGGAAAATGACCAACAAAAGTCTCTAGACAAAGTTAAGCCAAGTCTAAGATTCCTTACAGTATTTGCTTTATTATTATATTTAATGTTTTGTGACTTGGCCGTTCGATCAGCGTTCAAGTCCGTCGTCATGTTCTGAAATTGGGGCCTGAAAATGCGGCGAAATGGTGCCAGAAAAGTATGGTACAGCAGTGTTGCTTCGCGCTCGACTTGGCGAGATTTAAATTATTCACTAAGTTCTATTTTTATCAAAGTCATATTAATTTTCCTTCTAAACCATGTTATAGAGAAATACCATATCATTTCAGAGCCTTACATGCTTCATAAATTAATTCAAATAATATCCATAATCATGTTTGGGCTAGAGCTCCCCGTATTATGCTGAGATAACATTTTGCAATATAACAAGATTTCACGTTTCTTACAAATTTTGTTTAAAAGCAAAGAACGGAATATTTCAAGATTTAATGAAAATTCTTGAATAACATCTTCGGGCCGTGCCACTATCTAAATTTAATACTGCGCATAGTCTTTGCCTCTGCCTTGTAGCAAGCTCATGCTGAAATCTATACAAAACCTTTGTGTTTCTTTTCTTAGGTATTAGCTTCATCATATCAGCCAAACGACGTCCACTGCTGGACATAGGCCTCCCCCAAGGTTCTCCACAAAGACCGGTCTTGAGCCGCCCGCATCCAACCTCCTCCCGCGATCTTGACAAGATCGTCGGTCCACCTTGCGGGGGGCCTACCTCTGCTGCGTCGTCCGGTACGTGGCCGCCACTCCAGAACCTTTCTGCCCCAACGGCCATCGGTTCTTCGAGCTATGTGCCCTGCCCACTGCCACTTCAGCTTGGCTATCCGGAGAGCTATGTCGGCGACTTTGGTTCTACTGCGGATCTCCTCATTTCTGATTCGATCTCGCAGGGAAACTCCAAGCATAGCTCTCTCCATCGCCCTCTGAGTGACCTTGACCCTTCTGATAAGGCCCATAGTGAGCGACCACGTCTCTGATCCGTAAGTCATCACTGGCAGCACACACTGGTCAAAGACTTTCGTCTTGAGACACTGCGGGATATCGGACGAGAAGATATGTCGTAGCTTCCCGAACGCTGCCCAACCGAGTTAGATTCGACGATTGACCTCCTTCTCGAAGTTGGACCTACCTAATTGGACTACTTGTCCCAGGTAGATATACTTGTCGACAACTTCGAGCGTAGAGTTCCCAACCTGAATAGGAGCAGGTACAACATGGACGTTCGACATGATTTTCGTCTTGTCCATGTTCATCTTAAGACCTACTTGTTGGGAGACTCTACAGAGGCCATCGAGCATTGTGCCTAGGTCTTCCATGGTCTCAGCCATGACTACGATATCGTCTGCGAATCGAAGGTGAGTGATGTACTCGCCGTTGATGTTGATGCCGAGTCCATTCCAGTCCAGAAGCTTGAAAACATCCTCCAGCGCAGTGGTAAACAGTTTCGGGGATATGACATCCCCCTGTTTTACCCCTCGCTGGAGTTGAATAGGTTTCGAACTCTGGTCCTGGAGGCGGACTGACATAGTGGCGTTTTCATACAAACACTTCAGCACTTCGATATATCGGTAGTCAATCCGGCACCGTTGGAGAGACTGTAGCACCGCCAAGGTTTCGATCGAATCGAAGGCTTTCTCATTGTCCACAAACGCCAAGCATAGGGGCTGGTTATACTCCTCGGACTTCTGTATAACCTGCCGCAGCGTATGTATGTGGTCTATGGTACTATAGCCTTTACGGAAACCGGCTTGTTCGGGAGGCTGGAAGTCGTCTAGCTTGCTCTCGAGACGATTCGTGATGACCCTCGAAAACAGCTTGTAGACGTGGCTCAGAAGTGTGATGGGTCTGTAGTTCTTCAAGAGGGTTTTATCCCCTTTCTTAAAGAAAAGCACCTACACACCTCTGTGCCACGCCTGTGGCGTTTTACCCTCGAGAATGACGGAATTAAATAGCTTCCGGAGGGCTTCTCTAGCGGGTGCACCGCCGGCCTTCAGAAGCTCACTCGTAATTCCGTCATCACCCGGCGCCTTGTTGTTTTTAAGCTGTTTGAGAGCCACACTAATCTCGTGCATGCTGACGTCCGGGATATCTTCGGTATAGTGTCGGGTCAATCCAGCTCTAGGGTCTGACGCTGGAGTGCTTGCGGGTTGTTGCGTTGTCGTGTATAGCTGTCCATAGAACCTTTCGATCTCCTCCAAGAGCTCAGGCTTGGACGATACGATTCTGCCATCCTCCGTCTTCAGCTTTGTCAGCTGACTCTGCCCAACAGACAGATCCCTCTGGAACACTTTGGATCCCTTATTCTGCTCGATCGCCTCACGAACACATTTTGTGTTGTATTGGCGGAGATCGCGAGTCAGAGACTTAGAGATCTGTCTGTTGAGGTGCCGATATTCCGGCATGTCGTCGGAGGATAGCAGAACCATCTTGCGCCTTTCCTCTAACAGCTCGAGGGTCAGACCCGAGATCTGTTTGGTTCTCTGGCTTTTCTGGGGCTTAAAGAATTTAGCCCCTGTCGTATGGACAGCATCCACGAACCCGTTACTGTACACGTCCACATCTACGCATTCGCCCAGGCATTCGAAACGGTTCTTGAGTTCGAGCTGATAGCTCTCGGGGTTTTGGATATGAACCGGTGCCGGTCGGAGCGTGGACTTTATCAACCTCGACCGTTCGAGGCTTGTACAGATATTCAATGTGCCTCTTACCATTCGGTGATCGCTCCCCACTTTAAGTGAATTGATCACGGAGACATCATTGAATATCTGCCTCTTCGTCGACATGATAAAGTCGATCTCATTTTTGGTTGCACCGTCTGGACTTACCCAGGTCCACTTGCGGCATTCTCGCTTCTTGAAGAAGGAGTTCATCATATAGAGTCCTTCCTTCTCCATAAAGCTAGCCAGCAAGTGACCCCGGGAATTCCGATGCCCATAACCAAATTGCCCCACTCTTAGCTCATCACCGTCGCATTTGCCCAGTTTCGCGTTAAAATCTCCCATGACCACGGTGTAATGGGTTTTGTAGCCATGTATAGCCCGAGATATGTCCTCGTACATGGCTTCCACCTCCTCATCGGGGTGCGACGAGGTCGGAGCGTATACCTGTATGACCTTCAGCGAATACCGCTTGGATATTCTGAGTATAAGGTACGCTACCCTGCTCGACACACTCCCGATATTTACCACGTTGGTCACGAGAGATTTGTGGACGATGAACCCGACACCACCTTGGGACTGTTGGTCGCCCTCCCGGTAGAAGAGAAAGTTACCGGAATTGAGAACTATCGAGTCCTCCCCCTGTCTTCGGACTTCAGATAGGCCTATGATATCCCATCGCAACTTGCTCAATTCTTCTTCCAGCTCGACAATCTTCTCGTCGGTCCGCAGTGTGCGCGTGTTCAGTGTTGCCAGGGCCAATTGTCGTTGGTGGTGGTAGCCCGATCTCTTCCGGAGATTCTTCGCACCCCTTGCCCCGCCGTTACCATGGCCGCTACCATAACCAGGACTAGCGGGGCCGCCGGGGACTAGGGGCCGGTTTTTAATGGTGTGATTCATAATTGGGGGGATATGCCATAATCGCCACGCTTGGCAGGCGTATTGGCGATCGCAGTAGCGGAAGTTCTTAGTGCTGGACGCTGCTGCCCATCTAGCATCTCGGGATTTCCTTCCGCCAGGTTCGGATGGTTTGACCGCCATCTTTCGGTTGACTGCTTGCGCTGGGGGAGATATTATGACGAGTATCTACTCGTCAGAGTAACTCCCCCAGTGGGCGGTGGGGTCGTCACGTCCCGACGCACTTAGGTATTAGCTTACCCAAGCTTAAACATATTTATATAATGAAATGAGGAAGCTATGAATCTCATTATTTAACCAACAAATTTTCCAGCGCAATAAAAAAAGAATAAGATTCACATCATCTTTGGTTGACTAACAAGATATGCTACGAAGATTCATCAATTAAATTACCACTATTATTACCTTTGCATCGAGTATTGTGGCATCTACTGTGGTGAGTATCGTCTCATTACCAACATTTCTACTAATAGTAAATTTTAACTTAATAGGGCGACTCGTATATTCTGCAATCGTTGTGTAAATGATAATAGTACAGAAATATTCTTTTTTGCTAAAAGGTCTATCAGGTTAGATGAAGACTGCTATAGACTTGCTCTTATATTCATTAAATAAAAACAAAATGAAGAAGAAAGCAAACATGTCTGCATACCTGTTCGAAAATAAAATGCTATAAATCTACAAATATGTGTAAATTATTCCAGTAAAAAATTGATAAATCATGATCGAGAACGTAGTAAAATTGATATGGGAATTGTTCTCAGAACATACAAAAATATCATGTTGATGTAAACCATAAATCTCTTTTGATACACATGAAGGTCACGTTTACTCTTAGAGGAGTACCACAGTATAAAGACATATGGATTATATGACTGTGGGAGACGCTGAGGTTTACTACCTCATACTCGTACGTCAGTTCGGCACTGATGCTGTTAGACCCAATATAACTTGTAGACTAGAAATAATTTTTATCACGTTTTGTTGATGTCGTAAGGGGCGTTTGACATTTGAATGTACAGCAAGAAATTATTCAATACAAACGTGTTTGAAAGACAGCGGTGAATACGCGGATTTGGCAAATCTTTTTCACATAGTAATTATGTAAAATCGTTAATTATGTAAAGTCCAAGTTCCAATATTATGGTCATTCTTAATGCATGCATATCGGAGAGAGTATTATAGTATTCGTAAATGACATAGCTATTTTACACATTTACAATCGCATTTGTTTTAGGTGGGTATGACTGAATGCGAGTCTATTATATACCATAAGCAGAATAATGGATTACTTTAGTTCTGTAACAGGCTCATTAGCAATTAGCCTCACTGGCTACATTTTATGAATGGATATAAATAAAGATCGCTAGCATACAATGGCGACACTGTCGGTACCAAAAACTTGAAGGAGATTATCATCATCCAAGCGCTCCTTTCCTTCCTTGCGGTAGGACTACATATCTGTACGCCAAAATAAATAGTTTAGTGAAAATACTATTCCATAAGTTACTGTGCTCGATTGCAAAAAGAAAATGGATACCTAAAGGAAATAATTACGAAGCCAAAAAGAGGCATGTATGTGGGCAAATAAACTGTTTTGTTAATCTACCAGTTGACTGAGTTCATTGTGTATAATGTCAAATTTTCTTTTGTGGTTGACTGTGTGGCAACTGCCATTTGTTAGAAGTTAAATAATTTGCACATATTTACTTTTGAAAGAGAATGTCGCAGAGTACTATCCAGCTTAAAACATTATTATCATTACTATTCACAAAGAAAATACAAAACAAATATTTAAAAAAGACAATAATACAAATAGAGAGACAATGTCGACTTTACACTGTATTTTATTGCAGCGAGAGCTTCTCTTAACCTTTAGCTGCCGACCTGGACTAAACGTAACACTTACACCGACGTGACGTCTGAGAGACGTCAAACTTTAAGTACTGAAATAAAATGTGTATTTGCATGCTACATTTTTATATTTTATACATTAAAAAGATTGGTGTTTGAGCTAACAAACTACAGAATAAAAAAAAAATACACGCTATTTTTCAGGTAAAATCAACATTTATACGAGAGATCACAATTATTTGGCACTAAATTTTAAGGACTTACTTCAGTCTCGTTTTTCTCTAATATTAAGTAATTAACAACAAATGAACTTAAAATATGTTATCTTCTATAAACTATTATCAAAATAAAACATAAATCTTACTTCTTAGTTTAAAAATAAAAATAATGACAGACCTCGAATATTTGGTACATTCACTACGGACGTTTGCAGTCAATGCATATTTGTAGGCAGCAAGTAAGGCACATTGGTTTCATGCATTTGCAGCAACAGTACTTCGTTCGCCTTTTCAATCGACTGGGACAGATTGCACATGTCTTTCTTACACCTGTATCTGGATTCTGATGTTTTAGGTGGTGGAGGGCATATCGGCGGGTCCAATAACTCGCTCGGTACTTACGTACTTAGTTGCAATTCTCGTGGGATCCTATCATTGTAGACGCGTAATTTCATTGCCGGGAGGACTAGTACACGTGCCAGCAAGAGTAAAAATCGGCTACGACTGATGTCGCCCTTGTTTGACTTCATCAGGCTCTATAAGCTAACACACATGAATACCGAGGTGACGACCGAGAGACGTACGGAATTTAGTACATAAACACCGTACTTACGTCTATGAGACGTCGATCGCTCCAATACGGAGACGTGTTCACTCGCTGTGGGCGCAGCGTCGCCTGATGGCTTGCGACGCGGAGGGAGGAAGGTAGCGGGAAGGGTGACGCCGAAGGTGGCGTGATTTTAGAAATATTTCAAAATTAAAAGTTATTACGTCTGTGAGACGTATAGGTCGGTAGTTAAAGGTTAATTGAGTTTATACATTATACTAGAATAGAAACAAATGAGCAAATGATTTGTTAAAAGCTACTTATATTAGCTCTGCTGTATAAATTAAAAGTGACTACAGTTTGTCTGCTCATTCGAGATCATTTAATTACCGTCTGACTATCCTACGTATATTTTGTTATGTGTTTTATAAATCGTTGATGCAATATTCTTAACGTAACCGCTGCCTTATTATTTAAATAGTCAAGCTATGAGCTTACAGCTTTGTCTTTTTCCTTGCTTTAACTGAAAAGCTCAATATATGATAGTATTTCAAAAACCTATTGCTATTCACCGGATTCATTTCCAAAATCCACGTAGGTGCTGAGAATTTCTTTGAATAGATGCAATACACTCAATACTAAGTCATTTATTTGCATTCCATATTAGTGGTCACGGCACACTCAGAAGGGAGGAAGAGGGCTCTGCATAAGAGCAATTAGTTAAATGTTATATCTTCTTTAATTGTTATTACCTAAATGACTCAAATACTGTTTTGTTTAATATTATACTAGAAACAGTGGCTGGTTAGGTTAGGTTAGAACTGCGACCACAACGCACGAGCCGAGCGAGCGAAGTGAGCGTGCCGCGGGAGCGGCCGGCGAAGTGCCAGAACCAAATCGCTTTTATTTCACTACACAGGGCATTTAAATATGCTACATCGGTTAGGTTAGAACTGCGACAATAAAAGAAAGACCAAACGTAAAGTTGGCAACTATGAGGTTGGGAAATAAAAACAAAATTATATCACAAGTTGGCAAATGATTATTCTGCGAAATAAAATTCTGTGAAACGTTAGTTGGCAAGTGATAATCGGCTGAACAATTTTCGGCGAAAAGGCAGAGATCCAAAAATTATGTATGATTTTCATACTTTTTTCTTTCCAAGCCTAAGCCTGTGTGCATGAACATGGATGTTTGTCTTGGTCTGGGTGTTTGTATGTATAATATGTATGTATTTACAAAAAAATATATAGTATATGTGTATGTTTATCCATTATCTAGTACCCATAGTACAAGCTTCTGCTAAGTTTGGGACAAGATGGTGTTGTGTGAATGTGGTAGAATATTATTATTTTTTTTTATTTCGAAATATAACATTCTAAATTTTCTTGCGCCCACTAACCGTAAAAGACGATTAAAAATTCGCTTTTCAAAATTACTATTCAGCATACAGAAACCGTTAAATTATACTGAACTCGGCATAGAGACTTGCTAATTTAAGTTGCAATACGTAAGAGCTACGCGAATTCATTAAAGCAAGGGTATGAAAAAAATAAAGAAAGGATAAAGGTGGTACAGAACATATGAATAGCGGTGCACCGGTCGGGGAAGGTTAAAAAATGCAGAAGCTCTTAACTTGAGTAAACATTGCTTTTGTTGGAATATGCAACGCTGCGGTAGTGTGACATGCAGATATATATTTATTTTTACGTGCTTCTTATCTTACCTGCTTTTTGAATGTAAGCTGTAATGGCTGCGTGTGTTCGAGCTAAGACTGCTCGTATTTTGTTATGGGTGTTACTCAATATGACATAGGAGTTGCAGTGACTTGTTGTACGTACAAATCATCATCACCCTCGTCCCAATTTATTTGGGGTCGGCGCAGTATGTCCTTCTCTTCCATACTTCTCTGTCACAAGTCATCCGATCATTTACCCTTTTCTCTTTCATATCCATCCTCACACAGCCCATCCATCTTTTCCTTGGCCGTCCTCTCCCTTTTCGTCCTTCTACATGCATATTCATCACTTTTTACCTACATACATCTCATCTCTCCGCATAACATGTCCATACCAGGCCAATCGACTCCCTTTTACTTTTTCATCAGTGGGAGCCACACTACCTCTAACGTAATCATTCCTAATTCTGTCCATTCTTGTCACTCCACACATCCATCGTTACATTCTCATCTCTGCCACATGCAATCGTTTCTCATCCATTTTCTTTGTAGCCCAACACTCAGCTCCATACAGTAGGACAGACCTTATAACCGACTTATACATGCGGCCCTTTAATTTCACAGGCATTTTGTGGTCGCATATTGTGCCTGAGATCTGTCGCCATTTCATCCATTCTGCGTTGATTCTTTGCCTAACATCCCGATCAGTTTTGCCGTCATCTTGCAGGAGTGAACCTAGGTCGCTACCAAGGAAATCGGAACTTACTAGTAGAAGTGTACCGCCGAGTGTAACCAGTATAGGACTGGAGAGACCGCCAAAGTCACATAAAGACATAAAGACATATTTATTTCTGCATTTTGGTTGTTTACAACACTTATACATGTCAAAACCCTATTCTAGATGAAGCCGGCTTTTCCTAGCTAAATGACTTCTTGAGAAGAAAGGCCGAAACAAACTCAGAGTCATTGCTTTTTTTGTCATTTCATCTCTTCGTTTATATTTTTTTGAAGTCCAGACATAATAGGTTTAGATGCGAGTACAATGCAGGATATCATCTGACGCTTATAACTGACTCAGCCCGCTGATGGCCCGCATCCAACAGCCATCGTACGGCTCAACCTTGATTGAGGGAGCCAGCACGACCTGAATCATTATGCCTCCACGCCATCAGTAGGCGTATGCATAAGCATGCCAGCCTAAGCCACCAGACAGGTTGCCACTAATATTAGTTGAAAAGTTTACCAATTCCCGCATTGTACTTGCTCCTTACATTTTATCATAAGGTTGAGTACATGTTGTAAACAATAAAATTAAAAATTATACAATAAAATGTCATCTAATTAAAATGTCACTAAATAAATAATAATAATTAAATGTCAATTTGAAAATGTCAAAAAAAAAAGAAATTATAATTATATAAAATTATTAAATGTCACTTGAGTTATTGGAAATGTCAAACATAAATAAAATAATTGAATGTCAATTTGGAAATGTCAAAAGCACAATACAATAATTAATATAAAAGTAAATAAAAATAATCTGATGTCATTTTAGAATGTCAGAATATAAATAATAACAAAATAGATAAATTACAAATGTCAAATATTCATAATTTTATACTATTTACATGACATTTTAGCCTGCGTGTAAATTGGAGAAACTCAACCCCAGGCATTCTTGTCTTCTAAGTAATCTTTTACTGAGTAGTACGCTTTGGAACACAAACTCTGCTTAACAAATACTTTGAACTTATTTAAACTTAATGCCTGAATACTGCCTGGAATTTCGTTGTAGAAGCGTATACTTTGACACTTATACGAGTTACTGATTTTTTGCAGTCTAGTTAAAGGTAGCACTAGTTTATTTTTATTTCGTGTATTTATACTATGCATGTCGCTTATTTTCGAAAACATATTTATATTTTTCCTAACGTATATCAAGTTTTCATAAATATATTGAGATGCGACAGTCATTATTTTAATTTCCTTAAATTTTTCCCTCAGAGAATGCCTTGATCCAAGACTGTAAATTGCACGAATAGCTCGCTTCTGCAGTACAAACACTGTTTGAATGTCAGCTGCATTGCCCCATAATAAAATGCCGTATGACATTATACTGTGAAAATAACTGAAATATACTATTCTGGCTGTATCTATATCAGCTAACTGACGAATCTTATAAACCGCGTACGCTGCAGAGCTAAGTCTATTCGACAACTTACTTATGTGTGGGCCCCACTGTAACTTAGAATCTAAAGTTATGCCTAAGAAAACGGTGTTATCTATAAGATCCAACTCTTCTCCATTCATCCGTATATTGGTTTTAACTTGTTTTACGTTAGGTGTGGAAAATCTAATACATTTTGTTTTTCTTTCGTTTAAAAGTAAATTATTAGCACTAAACCAATTAACTACTTCAGAGAGAGCGTCATTTACATCGTCATTAGTTGATTGCTGTCGTCTTAGCTTAAATATAAGTGATGTATCATCAGCAAATAACACTATCTCTTCATTGTTTTTCATAATATATGGCAGATCATTAATATATATAAGAAAAAGGAATGGACCAAGAATTGAACCTTGCGGCACTCCCATTGTGACCACTGAACCCATAGAACGTTTTCCATTAATATCTACTCTCTGTATCCTGTTACTTAAATACGAAATTAAAAGATCTAAAGCAGTGTTCTTAACTCCATAGTGATGTAGTTTCCTGATCAATGTTTCATGAAAAACACAATCAAATGCCTTAGATAAGTCGCAAAAAACTCCTAGAGCATCATGCGACTCCTCCCAAGCATCGAAAATACTATTTAAAAGCTCAACACCAGCATCGGTAGTTGAGCGACCCCTAGTAAAACCAAATTGTTTACTGTGAAGCAGTTTATTATTATTAAAATGAATTTGGAGCTGGTCTAGAATTAACTTTTCAAAAATTTTACTAAAAGTGGGTAGCACAGATATTGGCCGATAATTAGTGGGGTCGGATGTGCTACCTGATTTAAATAATGGAATTATTTTACTAATTTTCATTAGATCAGGAAACACACCACAGTCAATGCATCTATTGAAAATTATTGCAAGTTCAGGTGCTACTGAATTGATTATGGATTTCGTAATCACAACAGAGTTACCCCAAAAATCACTTGTTTTCTTAAAATTAAGTGTATTAAAAGTTTTAACAACATCTCTTTCGGTAATATAAGTAAAACTAAATCCTATGGTACACATTTTGACATTTTGTTTTAATAGAAGTTCGGCATCATCAGGAGACGAGTTCAGGGACTTTGTAATTGAGACTGGAATGTCTGTAAAGAAATTTTCGAATGCTGTGGCAACCTCAAAATCTGATTTGAATACTTTGTTATCAAAGTGAAGAATGTAGTCCTTATTTTTATTCTTGACTCTTCCAGTCTCATTGTTAATAATGTCCCATGTTGCTTTTATTTTATTTTCACTATTTTTAATTTTAGATTTTAAATAAAGAGTCTTTGCTTCTCGAAAAATCTTTTTGAATAATTTAGAATAATTACTTACATATTTACAAAATCGTTCATCATTTTTCTTAATAACTTTCTGTTCATACAACTCATAAAGCCTATTTCTACTTTTATAAATTCCAGTGGTTGCCCATTCACTGAAGGTTGAAGTACCAACAACTGAGATCTTCTTAGGGATAAAGATAGAGTTGAAAATAGTACAGTACATGTTAAAGAAAGAATTGTACAACTCATTAGGATCTTCATTATAGCACAAATAAACACAACATATATTCTGATTTGGTTCTGCTTATTCTCAAACCTTCATTCTCCAATCTCTGCCGCCACTCCTCCAGCTTGCTCTGCACCTTCTGTCCACTCTATGCTACCAGAACGATGTCGTCGACAAATAGCATGCACCAGGGTACCTCTTCCTGTATGTCCGATGATATAGCATCCATAATTAACAGGAAGATGTAGGGGGGCCGACCCTTGGTGCAAGCCTACGGCCACATCGAATCTGGCTGTGTTACCAGCTGCGGATCGGACTTGCGTTCGGCATTCAGCATACATGGCTTGAATCAACGTCAGGTATTTCCCAGGCACTCCTTCCTTCTTCAGGGCCCACCCCACGACTTCACCAGGCACTCGGTCATATGCCTTTTCAGGGTCGAAGAACACCATGTGCAAGTTTTTATGCACCTCTCTGTATTTTTCGCACATTTGACGAAGTGCAAAAATGGCATCCACCGTACCTCGACCAGGCATAAAACCGAATTGGTTTCGTGAAATCTCACTCTCGTCACGCAGGCGTCGCTCAATTACTCTCTCCCATAGTTTCATACTATGAGGCATTAACTTTATTCCCCGGTAATTGTTGTACTCTTGGATATCACCCTTATTTTTAAAAATGGGCACCAGGTAACTGTTGCACGATTCCTCGGGTATGGTCTCCTCGTGCAACAGCTTATTGAAGAATAAAGTCAGCCTAGCCCATCCATCATCTCCTAACGCTTTCCATGCTTCTACTGGTATTCCATCTGGTCCTAACGCTTTTCCATTCTTCATTCCACTGACAGCCTTTTTTACCTCGTCCTTATTTATTTCCTTCACTTAACCAATATTCATCACCTCATTCTCAAGGTTTCCGCTCCAATCGGTCTCCTCCTTCATTAACTTTTCAAAGTATGTCCTCCATTTTTCTTTTATTCTGTCTTCGTCCATAAGAATCGCTCCTGTTTCGTCTTTCATGCACTTAATATGGGATACATCCTTCGCCTTTCTCTCTCTAGCTTAAGCCATGCTGTATAAATATTACGTACAAATATGTAGAGACATTTATTAAATACAACGAAATTTGCTCAATATTTTTTGTCAGCGATAGTTCGTAGTATATTTCTTTGCTGACGAATATTTTGAAATATTCTTTTGGTATAGCAGTCAACGTCTTGTAAAGTCTGTAACTTAGCTAATAAAGTGAAAGAAAGTGGCTGTTTCCTTATCGTGAAAATATCTTGGCTCGTAGGAAATATTCGACCCAATTAAAGTTTTAGGAATAACAAAAAGTCTTAATTATGCTAGAAGCAAGATCAACATTTAAGGGGCAATATGTGGTAGACCTCCCCAAAAAAGGTGACATAAATCTAGTCATACTATCGATAAACTTGTTTACATTTCCTTGTTTTCAAATCTTATGGTCATTCGCTTAACTAATTAGGCTAACAAACAATAAAACTATATAAACGATGTGTCATTAACAGCTGAGAAAGTTACAACTCAATCATAAACCATGCTGAAAATGTTTTCGTTAATTAAATTTATTTAATTTAATTTGCTACACGTAACTACACGTACACTATTTATGTTTAATTAAATAGGTATATAGTGGTATCTAAATAATATTATATTCTTAGATTGTTATGAAAATGAAGAAATAGTCTTTATATTGGTTTAAAAAAAAAATTGCTACATGTCTCCAAAAAGTTAGCGCGAAATTATCACATCAGAACTTTTTGAATCAATTAAACTGGTCTGGTTCACAAACATGCAGACTTCGTCTTGTGATATAATCGCGGATAAGTCTACTTCCCTTACATTCTGTGGACTAACGCTAATTAGTCTTAAAGTTTATTTCTTGAAAGTTCTCGAACTCAAAATCCAGAGCAAGTCGGTTCTCCTTCAATGAAGTTCCTTAAGCTCTGTTTACAGCACAGTTAATTATTTTTATTTATACCGTTCGAAAATATAACATTACTAATGGATAACGAAATTTACTATGCAAGAAATGCTTTTAAAAAGATACGAATCAATTCCTAGGCCGCAGGTTCCAACTTTTTTTTTTAAATAAACTTCCTTCTAGTGCTTATCTACTAATTGAAATAACGGATCGTAAGGAATGCCTCTGATCTGCGTTGGTCTTGAGACAGGGAGACGGAACAGCTTATCTTTGTGTCTTATCCGGACATTACATTGAAATGAAAGCTTGCAATGGCTTGTTAATTCAGTTAAAGCTATGCTTCTTTTCTTTATCTATCAGCTGTTGCACTAGTGATTAGCGACTCTCTCTGCTGAGCTGGTCATAGCCTCGTTTCCCACCAGAACAAATCTTAGGGCAACGTGCACAATTATTTTTCTCTATCCGGGTTTAGTTTATAATTCTGTCACCTGAGGCCCAATTTTTCGAAATAAATTTGTTCAAAATGCAGCTTCGATCTAATGTCAGTGTCATACTCATCTCACAAATGATATTCTCCTAAATTAACTATTATTTTAATGTTATTGGAATGTTATGGTGACTGGATCGTAAATTGAACAATGTGTCAACGTCGAACTATAGAAGTCAAATTAAACGATAATGATATTAAATTAGCAGAATACCGATTTTGAGTCAATTCAAAATATAAATTCAAGATAAAAAAATATCCTAGGATAACTCACATATGGTCAATGTGTGAGTTATCCTAGGATCTTTTTGTATGAGGTTTTTATAAGTATTTTTTTAGCACGCAGTGAGTCTCAAATATGAGTTTTCTAAGCACGGTATTTAAACAAAGCTAAACTTAGTTTGGTTAGCTTTGCCCGCTAAACTAAATACAAGCTCAATTAAACATATAATATTGTAACTAAATATCTATGGACTACTTTTATCTAGATTTGGATTGAAGCTTGAAACGTAAATCTGAAATTCACCAAATATTGTCTTAACTTAATTTGCTTTGTAATATACCGGTAGCGACTTATCGTACCAGGATTAGTCAATATAATGTACTGCTTATGCAATAAATCACCCGTTTAACAATTAATTGGCACCAGGTTCGATAATTGGATTAGGTTATACTCAGTTATGTTCATCTAAAGTACTGAACACATAATGCTGATCTAATCAATTGAATATGCATTATATAATTTCTGTTGGGAACTAATCGCTAAATTGTACGAATGAATTGACTATTCATTTCAACAATTATGCTAAAAACCTCACCTGGTTAAATATCCGTCATCATTAATATTATTATTTATTGTAACTAGTACTTTAATCTTATTATCTGTAAGCCTAATTTGCTTTATTGATAAAGTAAAAAAGGTATGTTTGAAGAAAGATTTTGATGTACCAGATTCGATTAGACTTATAATATTCAGGTTCAGTCAGTTCAACTTAATAGGTTAGGAGTTTGAGGTTTTGTATTTTCGTTCCTCACTACAATATAAATCATAAACATATGTAAGTAATATATGTCACCGGAAAATAATAAGAACCGTAAATTTAATTTATTAACTTTCGTAGGATTCTAAACAAGAGATAAAATGCATTACTTTTCGCAAACATTTCCGTAAATTTATCAATTTGCGACGTCTCGTCGTAAATGTATAAACTGACGGAAATCCATTCATAAGATTCTACACGGTTTGACCAATCACAGAAGAGCTTTTAATTTTACGCTTCTTTAAAATACGTCAAATCACACACTGCTCTCTGATTGGTCGGTTGGTAATAATGATTGGTCGGTCAGTTCAACTTAATAGGTTATGTTAGGTTTTCTTGTGACCCTGAACACAAAAGTTGGAGCCCTGCGAAGCTGGGATCCGTCAACTTAGCCTCATTAACATCGCTAAAGTTCCGGTTTATTCGTAAAAGTGGCGAAGAATGGCGGTGACGCGGCAGAAAATGGAACACGTGACGGGTTATTGGTTACGTATTATTTTACGACTGAATTCGGTAAGTTTATCAATGTGCGAAAATATGGGCGTAAAATAATACAATTTATCTCTCGTTTAGAATCCTACGAAAGTTTATAAATTTCCTGAGAAATTTATAAATTTACGGTTCTTATTATTTCCCGGTGACATATATACTATATAGCGTCACGCCTTTATCTCCGAAGGGGTAGGCAGATTTGTAGTATTAGGTATACCCACATTTTGCTTTATAAATATTAGGTCACACGTAATAATAAGGAGGCGAGCCGTTACCGGGCACATTGCCAGACTCCGTGCTGCTACTAACGATTCGAAAAAAACTCAGTAACACTTTTGCCGGAGCTGCGAATCGAACCTGGGATCGCCCGATTAGCAGACGCATACGCTATACACTGGACCTCGGAGACAAACCTTTACAATTTATTTGTTAGATGTATAGATAGATTTATATTATTTATCGTTGGCATTCAGTTATTGCTAACAATAATTGCAACACAATCTACTTTCAGCAAATGGATATTTATTGCAAAACCAAAATTTAATTGCGTTATGTTCCTGGACTTATTAGAACTAAAGGATCTATTTCTACTTATAACTGGTGTGGAAATCAATTGACCAGACAACTCATCGAATGCACTAACGTGCGGTTAGAAAAAAAAAATTCTACTGATGTCATCGGTATTCAAAATAACATCGTTGATATGCAGTATCTGATTTGGTAGCGATTATATAGCATTGTGAGTTTATGACAATACGTGTATCAAGTAGCTTATTTTATGTTTTATTTTCTATGTTATTGTTTCATGTTAGATAAAGTGATAAGTATTTGAATATTGATGAGGGTATTTTACGGCTATGGCACGGCACAGCCTTTCGCAGTCCACTGCTGGACATAGAGCTCTCACAATTTGCGTCACTAGAATATAGCGTATGATATCAATCAATTAAAACATTTATTGCAAATATAGAATGAAAAGATGACAGCTCCTTCTATTTAAACATATTGAGTTATTTATAGGATTTCATAAAGTAGTTATAATATATCTTAGTTTATTATTTCTATAAGACGCTTTAAGAAGTTCTACGAAAACGTACAACCAGTAATTAGCCCACTCGTCTATTAGCCAAATGATCAATTTACTACCAATTGTTGAGAGGGAAACAAGCTTGCGATAGACTTAAGAACATAGGTCGATTATTGGGTACTCATATGTGAAAGACAGAAAAGCTTTTAAGAAAAAGAAATAGGTATGGAGCTATTTTAAGAAACAACTTTGTTGTTTGTTTTTGTAGCAGAGTCTTATTTAGATACTTGTATATAAAATTTCTCTTTGAAACGTTTTCTGACGTTTTCTAAAGATTGAACATATTTTTTTATCAAAACTTTTTTTAATTCTCCATAAGACATGAATCACTAGGTAATACTTATATATCTCTAATGGCTATAGCAAAATATCATAGCTTAAGACCATGACGCTATGGCTGACTATGAGTTATCATAACAAATTTGCGAGTTCCAGTATTATCAAATTATAAACGCCTCTTTGTGTAATCACAAGAGACTAGTTTTTACTACTAATCCAACTAGCCAGCTTCAGTCTTATCAGAGACGCCTAGCTTCAAACGGAAACAGATACTTACCTTGTTGCTTCTTAAATGTGTGACATTCAATTTTATACGATTTATTTTTCATCAGCATAGCTCTACCCTCATACAGTAGGTAATTACTTCGTAGCCTGATTTAATTTCTCTTTAAATTTTTATTGACATTGATTTGTGTGACATATGATTAGATACTATTTCTTTTGACATTTTTATTAAACTTGACTGTTTATTTTTGACATGAGGTTGAATAATTGTTGATTGTTGTTCTTTATGCTATGAAAAAAAATTGTAATGATGAATTTGTAAAAATTTTATGGATCTATATCTGAAATAAACGCTTATTTATTTATTTATTTGGCAACTCAAATGAAATTAAAAATAAATGTTTATAGAGCACAACTTATATTGCGTGTGAAGCCAAAAAACAAGAAGACCTCAAAAATACTCGCGATTATACCTCATTCAAATGAAATATAGTAGATGACTGACTGTTGTTCGATAGTAAGGCCGCTTTTTTTTTATCTGGACATAAAACGGTCCAAAAAGGAGACGGCAGTCGCTCCATGGACAAGTTGACATTCTGCCATATCTGGTTAGACCAGTTAACGGAACTCGGGATTCTAGGTGTTTAAGTCTTGGATGCAACGGGAATAATACTATGGCGATCATGATAATGATAAAAACGGTCCAAAAAGAAAAAAGAAAATGTAAGCTTGTTTTTGTGATGATGATAAAACTGATTCTCAAATTCGCACGTTTATAAATGCGGTACGCTCCGACACAAAAGTGCAATGTAACTACTGGGAGCTAACGAGCGATCATGACAGCACGTGCGTGCCTTGACGCGATATTACTCGGACACTGTCACGGCATTTGGACAACGTCTACTAGTGTACGGTTGGCAGAATAAGGCTATTTAATTGAAAAAATATATATAGGTAAGCACTTAAATATTAATAGCATTTATGGAACTATAATAATTCAATATGTAAAATATATTATGAAAAAATGCCAGCACCTTGTCCTTAGCATTTCACAAAGTGAATGTACAATATTACTTAGTTTTTGTACAAAACAGTATCCATTCACTTTTATGTCTATAAAACAGTACCGAACTGACATGATAACTTTACATTGTAATTTAAAATTTGTCATTATGTTTATGTCAGAGTGTGATTATGATTTGTGCAGCTGACAGTACATTTTGTACTAGAGTAAAAGATAAAATCATCTTCATTTGCGGCATTAAATTGAAATCGGTATACAAAATCAAAGGCTACATATATATTTTATATAAAGTCTTCTTTCTGAACGCTGCTGTTAATTTCATCTTTCTATATTTTGACTGGTTGGCGTCGGGACGTCATGACCCCACCGCCCACTGGCGGAGTTACTCTGACGAGTAGATACTCGTCATAATATCTCCCCCAGCGCAAGCAGTCAACCGAAAGATGGCGGTCAAACCATCCGAACCTGGCGGAAGTAAGTCCCAAGATGCTAGATGGGCAGCAGCGTCCAGCACTAAAAACTTCCGCCACTGCGATCGCCAATACGCCTGCCAAGCGTGGCGATTGTGGCAAATCCCCCAAAATATGAACCACACCATTAAAAACCGGCCCCTAGTCCCCGGCGGCCCCGCTAGTCCTGGTTATGGTAGCGGCCATGATAACGGCGGGGCAAGGGGTGCGAAGAATCTCCGGAAGAGATCGGGCTACCACCACCAACGACAATTGGCCCTGGCAACACTGAACACGCGCACACTGCGAACCGACGAGAAGATTGTCGAGCTGGAAGAAGAATTGAGCAAGTTGCGATGGGATATCATAGGCCTATCTGAAGTCCGAAGACAGGGGGAGGACTCGATAGTTCTCAATTCCGGTAACTTGCTCTTCTACCGGGAGGGCGACCAACAGTCCCAAGGTGGTGTCGGGTTCATCGTCCACAAATCTCTCGTGACCAACATGGTAAATATCGGGAGTGTGTCGAGCAGGGTAGCGTACCTTATACTCAGAATATCCAAGCGGTATTCGCTGAAGGTCATACAGATATACGCTCCGACCTCGTCGCACCCCTATGAGGAGGTGGAAGCCATGTACGAGGACATATCTCGGGCTATACATGGCTACAAAACCCATTACACCGTGGTCATGGGAGATTTTAACGCGAAACTGGGCAATAATAATAATATAATAATTCTTTAAGCCCCAGAAAAGCCAGAGAACCAACAAGATCTCGGATCCGACCCTCGAGCTGTTAGAGGAAAGGCGCAAGATGGTTCTGCTATCCTCCGACGACATGCCGAAATATCGGCACCTCAACAGACAGATCTCTAAGTCTCTGACTCGTGATCTTCACCAATACAACAGAAAATGTGTTCGTGAGGCGATCGAGCAGAATAAGGGATCCAAAGTGTTCCAGAGGGATCTGTCTGTTGGGCAGAGACAGCTGACAAAGCTGAAGACGGAAGATGGCAGAATCGTATCGTCCAAGCCTGAGCTCTTGGAGGAGATCGAAAGGTTTTATGGACAGCTATACACGACAACGCAACAACCCGCAAGTACTCCAGCGTCAGACCCTAGAGCTGGATTGACCCGACACTATACCGAAGATATCCCGGAAGTCAGCATGCACGAGATTAGTGTGGCTCTTAAACAGCTCAAAAACTACAAGGCGCCGGGTGATGACGAAATTACGAGCGAGCTTCTGAAGGCCGGCGGTGCACCCGCTAGAGAAGCCCTCCGGAAGCTATTTAATTCCGTCATTCTCGAGGGTAAAACGCCACAGGCGTGGCACAGAGGTGTTGTGGTGCTTTTCTTTAAGAAAGGGGATAAAACCCTCTTGAAGAACTACAGATCCATCACACTTCTGAGCCACGTCTACAAGCTGTTTTCGAGGGTCATCACGAATCGTCTCGAGAGCGAGCTAGACGACTTCCAGCCTCCCGAACAAGCCGGTTTCCGTAAAGGCTATAGTACCATATACCACATACATACGCTGCGGCAGGTTATACAGAAGTCCGAGGAGTATAACCAGCCCCTATGCTTGGCGTTTGTGGACAATGAGAAAGCCTTCGATTCGATCGAAACCTGGGCGGTGCTACAGTCTCTCCAACGGTGCCAGATTGCCTACCGATATATCGAAGTGCTGAAGTGTTTGTATGAAAACGCCACTATGTCAGTCCGCCTCCAGGACCAGAGTTCGAAACCTATTCAACTCCAGCGAGGGGTGAGACAGGGGGATGTCATATCCCCGAAACTGTTTACCACTGCTCTGGAGGATGTTTTCAAGCTTCTGGACTGGAATGGACTCGGCATCAACATCAACGGCGAGTACATTACTCACCTTCGTTTCGCAGACGATATCGTAGTCATGGCTGAGACCATGGAAGACCTAGGCACAATGCTCGATGGCCTCTGTAGTCTCCCAACAAGTCGGTCTTAACGAAAATCATGTCGAATGTCCATGTTATACCTGCTCCTATTCAGGTTGGGAACTCTACGCTCGACGACTCTACTTAGGTAGGTCCAACTTCGAGAAGGAGGTCAATCATCGAATCCAACACGGTTGGGCAGCGTTCGGGAAGCTACGACATATCTTCATGTCCGATATCCCGCAGTGTCTCAAGACGAAAGTCTTTGACCAGTGTGTGTTGCCATTGATGACTTACGGATCAGAGACGTGGTCGCTCACTATGGGCCTTATCAGAAGGCTCAAGGTCACTCAGAGGGCGATGGAGAGAGCCATGCTTGGAGTTTCCCTGCGAGTTCGAATCAGAAATGAGGAGATCCGCAGTAGAACCAAAGTCGCCGACATAGCTCTCCGGATAGCCAAGCTGAAGTGGCAGTGGGCAGGGCACATAGCTCGAAGAACCGATGGCCGTTGGGGCAGAAAGGTTCTGGAGTGGTGGCCACGTACCGGACGACGCAGCAGAGGTAGGCCCCCCGCAAGGTGGACAGACGATCTTGTCAAGATCGCGGGCGGCTCAAGACCGGTTTGTGTGGAGAACCTTGGGGGAGGCCTATGTCCAGCAGTGGACGTCGTTTGGCTAATATGATGATGATATTTTGACTGCACGGATGGTGTAGTGGTTTAAGCGGCCGCCTCGCCGCTTAACACTGCGCCGAGTGTTGTGCGTTCGATCCCCTTACGAGGCAACACTTTGTGTAATTCACAATTTTTTGTTTTAGTGCGAGATCCCAGGGCAGGTGGCAGGGGGCAGGTGATTTTCACGCAGGCAAAGTTTTGTATATAAATAAACCTACCTTTCGTCTCAATTTCCAAACCAAATTCATAACTCAATAAACTAACTTCTATAACATTCAATAATATGCACTCGAGACGTAGTCATAGCACGGTGAATTGTTCAGTGATTTACTGATCCTTTTGTCCACGCTTCGACTCACACAATATTCCTCTTTGAAACTACATAGTTTATCCCTACATACTGTATTTTTACTGCATAGGATTGGTTTATTTATTTATAACTTAAAACTATCGGCTTTGCACTTGTGGAAATACTATGTTTGTGAAAACTCGTGTTTTGATAACCAACTTCAAATGGGAGGTTCTCAGTTCAGTTGCATCTTAACGTTAACCAATTTCAAATTATATTTATGTTGGACGAATATGCCTTTCTCTTGATAGGAACACGTTTTCGGAATGATATGAGCCTTGGCCTACCCAAATATTATAATTATTTGTGACATACATTCAATTATATGTGTGACATACATTCAATGCACTTTTGGTTCCGTTTTCATACGGTCAATTATAATTTATTGTACTAGCCCGAGAGCCAGGAGAATTTCTGGGTCCATAGTAAGTAAAACTATTATTGGAAGAAAGAGATATAAACAAGAATCAAACATGAACATGTCTGTACTATAATATCCGATTTTTTTGATCACTTTAAACTCAACTAATAACGAAATAAGTCAGTAAAGTCAAAGATCTCACTCAATTTTGCTTCCAACGTAAAGAAGGAATTAAATTAATAACTTTGTTAATATTAAACACAAGTTACACAGGACATATACAAAGCGGGACAATCGCAACGAATAAAGTTGGTTTGGTCTCATTAAACGGCACATGTACGAAATGTGTTTTGAATGAACTCATATGAAGACCGTGTGTTCCAAATCTGTGAATGTTTAATTTGGGTTTCATTTTATCAATTTATCTTTTAGAATTAATCACTCTGTTGTACCGAAACAAAACACAATAAAGGATATGTTTCTATAACTTAGATTTTCTCTCCAAGCTTAAAAGGATACAGCACGTCACGGATGTCCAATGAGTCGTTTACTTTCTATAATTGTATACGTAATATAAAAAGATAAAGTGATTTAATAGAATAAACATTTAGTTGCAACTGTGCATAGTAGTGTAATGTACATTGTACATTGATCGCGAGTGATTCAGTGCCCTATAACGTATAAAAAACAATAAAACATTTACAAAAATCTCTTTAATAAAATAGAAGTACCCTATAATTAAATAAAAACATTGATATTGCAGTATAATAGTGTTAACGCTACAAAAAACTAATCTAGAGTGTGCGCGCCTCTCGCTTGGTCTCGGTGAAACAGTGTACGGTGATAAAAGTGCAATAAATACGTTATCATAACTGCATAGCGTCGAATATTAAGAACAACGCCATCTAGTCGCACACCTGTGAAGTTCTTCCGCTATCAATATGTCAATGAGCTGCGGTCGATGTCGCTAGTTCTTGTCGCCAAATGAGGCCGCTAGACGTCAGCACTGTGGCCAGGGCCGTGAAAGCTCCATACATGGGTAAATTTCATATAGATCAGCGCCATCTACCGAAGATTGCAAGAAAAAAATTACATATATACCTAGAAATATCTGTAGCGATAACTGACAACTGACCAACATCGTTAAGATCTGCGTGGCGCAGTGGAAGTGTGCTAAGCTCATAACTCAAATGTCCGTGGATCGTATCCACGCTAATCTAGAACTACTTTTTGTGATTTTTATATTTTTTTACTTTTAAATTGCATATTTTACAATATAATAGTTGTCATTTAATTATTTATTAACACCGAAATTAAACATTTATTTAATTTTGAAAAATGAATCCACTACTAACGCCATCTATACGATCGGAATAAAAATAAAATTGTTTGTACGCCATCTAGAGTAGAGGATGCCTATTGAACTTTTCCTCATAGAGAGTTGCGCATCTATACCAGTATATCTGTATAATCTATGACTGTGACCTTTTTTTTCATCGGAGGTGTGTAGCACTGCCTCATGTGGGCTCTATTGCCCCATCTTGGCAGTGTCCGAGTTGCATAAAAAACAGAACCACAGAAAAGAAGTCTGACACAACTGCAACCACTCCTGTACTCGACCAGCCGGATGAACAGCTCGAGGCTGTATCACCTCACAATTCAACGTTTGAGTCAACCCAGGAGTTGACCAGTGATATTGCGGAGGATTTACAGGGACCATGTGCGCGCCATAAATAAAGAGCTGTTGCTATTAAGAGACGACTTAGCAGATATCAGAGCGTCACTAAAAGCCTATAACAAAAAAGTGGACGACTTGGAGATTAGGGTGAGCGCACTTGAAAAGCGGCAGCCTGTGCAGATGGATGACATAGGAGGAGTCATAGAGCAGCTGAAGCAGGACCTTCGTAACCGGGATCAGGATGTCTTGGCGAATGACGTCGACATAATTAACTTGCCCGAGACCAATGGCGAAAATCCCATCCATATGGTGATGCAAATCGCCACAAAGATCGGCGTGAGCATCGACGAACGCGACATTGTGAGTGCCGAACGCGTTGGAGGCCGACATTTCGTGGCGACTAACGCTTCGGGTCCGGAGATACGGCCGCGTCCACTAGCTGTGCGGTTGGTGAGGCGTGAGCTACGCGACACGCTGTTACGCAACGCCCGCACACGCCGGTCCACGACAGCTGACTTGGGAGTGCCTGGTGCCGGTGCCCCCGTACGCGTTTACCTGAACGAGCGCCTGACTAAGGAGAACCGTCAGTTGTTTCGCCAAGCGCGAGAAGCCAGCAAACAAAAAGGTTGTCAGTTTGTATGGTTGCAACATGGACGCATCCTTGCCCGATATAAGCACGGGGACAAAGCCCACCCAATACGCTGTGGTACAGATATTGACAAGGTGTTAAGCGGTAGCACTAAATAAATATTATATTACAGAGTATTATAATTATAACATAAGGTCTGTTATGAAAGCATATATTTCACTGCTTTATTGCATTGTGATATGGATTGCAAATAAACTGCTAGGTTTATGTGAATATAGACATCATGTTCTATACAATATATTTGTAGGCTAACCTCTTTGGTGGTTAACAATGAGGTTTGCTACAATGTTACAGGCCGCTAAGAAGAACGACATTCCAATAGCGAACACCGGGCTCTGGCGAGGTGAGCACTGTTTTGAATCGCAGTCAACGAGGAAACAGCTGAACAGGCGCTCGCGGCCACGTGAACGGCGGACGCTAATTTTTGATAGAAGATGTATTTTCTATTACCATTCGTTATTTACAATAATAACTGAAGTGATGTACAAATGCTGTTTTACTTACCCTCTCCTAGCCCGCAAATCTACGCCCGCTCACAATTTGAAGGAACAAATGATAGTAGAAGGAGAAAATGAAAAGAATGCAGTAGAAATCCCTTAACCCAGAGTCGAAAGACTTTATCAGAAGTGGTTACGAAGGGCAGATGAACAGGAGATGGCATTCAATTATGGAAAGACAGTTCCCGTGTGAGTACCCATGATTTTCTTATCGATAACGAGGCGATTGTGACAAAGCCGTTACTAGCAACGTAACCCGATTCTGCTCGTGAAATTACATTCCTGACGATTTTGAAGCTAATATTGAAAGATGGTGAAGAAACACCAACATATTGCATTATTAGAATCGCCTTAAGCGACGCATTGAAGAGGCGCGCTGCGTTAATATGAAATGCGACGGCCGCATTTTAAGGAATTGCTACTCGCAAGGTTCGGCAAATTGAAGACGTTATTACTGGATTTATTGTGAACCCAATACATACAACATCATGTAAGCAAGGAGGTATCTCTTTAGCAACCTCAACGGGATAACCAACCTACTTTGTTATGCGACTGGCCGCAAACATGAATTTGACAACACTGACAGCTCAATCCAAATGTGTCGTCATTTATAGTAAAATATCGCTGAAGAGAAAAAAAAATCGAGAGCTAAAATATCGCGCTGTGATGATGATGTAGAAAACGTGTTTAGTTGCGGATTTATAATTGAACGGATCTTGCCACCACCGTGATCATTATAGGCACAAGATGGCAGTAAAGCAAAGTTAAAGATGGTGTCGCTGTTATAAAAATGCTGGAGAGAAGATCGCCACTTATTTTCAGGTTTCAAAAGATATCCGAGAATACTGGTAGAAAAAAAAACGTTAACGTTTGTGAACAAAAACTAGTAAATGGTATGGTATCCACATCGACTGGTAAGTCAGTTCTTCAGGAGATATCATGTTACAGCGAGACAAGTAAGACAATTTCTAGGTTTGGTCTACATTGGGCACAGCCGCGAAGGGTGAATTGTGTTCTACACTTATGGTTAATAGCATGGTATAGTTACTGCTTGAAAGATATGGTACCTACGGTATTAATTGTGGGACAACAGGGGGCCAATTCTGCTATTTTTATATGACATTGATATAATATTTTGAATGGATTTAAAAGCGGTATTCTGATAACCTAATGTCATTATCGTATAATTTAAAATAAACAGTTCGACGTTGACACATACGATGTCGTTACAATTTCATTCAAATATCAGATAATTTAGAAGAATACTCTTTTTGTGACGTAAGTATGACACTGACATGATATCGAGACAATATTTATTTAGCAGAATTGGGCCCCAGAACATTTAGTGGTGTCTCACGACTGAGGTTGAGTCTGAATACCACTTGTGAGCTTTGAAAACCCTATCAGTGACACAACTAGTCAGTTTTCGTTATATCTTGATGGTCAACATTTTACTATCCAGACTAATAGAATTTCATTGCTTTTCCTTGAAAGCTTCTAAAGCTAAGACAATTTGTCACCTCATGTTCATAGACATATACGACGGCGTACATATACGACTGCTGATCAGAGGTCTCTGGTTTGATTCCCGGGTCGGGCAAAAGTGATATTGGGTTTGCCAAATTCTTAGTAGCAGCACGAGTCTGGTGATATGCCTGGTAACGACAATAGGCTCGTCCGCTATTACGTGAGACCTAACAATTCATGCCTAAATGTGGGTGTAATATTACACTTCTGCCTACTCCTTCGTGGATACAGGCGTGAGTCTATAGCGAGACGTCAAATGGCATATGCCGAGCTTTTGTCTAGAATCTCTTTAGCTCCCTTGTCTTATAGAGTCTGAAACTTTAATTGTGAGTTAGTTAATCTCAAACTGTTTTAGTTTTGAACCCTAGAGACTTTCGTTAAGGTGGTAAATTATGTCAAATTAAACAATAGTTGATTTCAGGTAAGCTTAAGTGTCAGTGAGCTAGTCAAATCTGCACATTACAAGGACTGATGGGCGATGGAGCAAGCGTGTCCTAGAGTGGAGAACGCGACTCAGTAAGCATAAGGATGGCTGGCCCCCTGCTAGGTGGACCGACGACCTGAATAAGTTAGCTGTGTTGGACTTGATGCGGAAGGCTGAATACCGTGTACTGTGGTGCATGTTCAAAACGGGCCTATGCACAGCAGTGGACTCCGGTAGGCTGATTGATTGGTTACCGGTAAAGCAGAAACAGCCTCCCGATATTCAGAACCTATCACGAATAAGCCTCTGTTGGATTCAACGGTCAGGTGAAGTGGGCACATGCGTAGCTTAAATCAATCCGCTATATGTCATCGTACCTACTACCCATGTATCATCTTCGTCCGTTACACGAATAGTGCACGATTGGCGTAGTGGTTAAAGCGACCATCTCACCACTTCACACTGTGCCGAGTGTTGTAGGTTCATTCCTACACGAGACAACACTCTGTGTGGTCCTCAAACACCGCTTCACACTGAGCTGAGTGTTATGGGTTCAGTCCCCATACGAAACACTGTGTGTAACCCACAAATGGTGGTTTAGATGTACTTGAATGTCTGTTGGTTGTATGTTTGTAAAGTCCCCCGCGACACATTATTTATAGCTAGTGCATGGAAGATGACTAAAAAATTGTACAGTAACAATTCGAAATTGTACAGTAACAATTCGTCATAACTAGTTTTAGATAAGTCTCTATGAATAAAAGTAAAGGAGATGAACATGCTGCACTGGATAAGTGGTGTCACGCGGAAGGACCGCATTAGGAACTCCCGCATCCGGGGTAGCCTTCATGTCCGTGACATTGCTGACAAACTGCAAGAGTGTCGTCTACACTGGTATGGCCACATCTTATGTCAACCGGCATCTTACGTGGGTAACAAATGTCTTGCCATGCTACCTACCCGGTAAACGGGGAAGGCCAAAGGAATGCTGGCTTGACGTCGTAAGGGATGATATGCGTGCCAACCAACTAACCACCAAGGATGCTGAAGGCCGTGCGAAGTGGAGGAGACATAGCCGGAAAGCGGACCCCGGGCTCCAAAGCGTGGGTTTTGGAGCGCAACCGTGACAGCGCTAAGATGATGATGATGATGAATAAAAGTAAAGCATCAATCGCTTTAACCTTGTTCACAAGTAGGCTCATTAAAACTTGTATGCTTCAGGATTTTGAAGATCTGGTAGAAATATTTACTACTCTAACTAAGATCTTCGATGAGGATGAAGTGCCTGCGATAAATGGTAACGAAATTGAACAGTCCTAAGAAACCGACGGTGAGACAGCGTCCATTCCTGATGAGAAGACATCACTGCTGCCAGCGTCAATAGTCTCCGCACCGTAGGATGACTCGCTAAGTAATTGTGACTTGAGTAAAGGTATGTGTGTACCTACGTGTGTTGTATTGTTGTAGCAGTAGCAAAGCTGGTCGGAGGGGCCTTGTACGCCTGGTCCATGCTTTGAGAGTCGATCGGAAGGGTCCAGTATGCCCTGTCCATGGTTGTGAGTCGGTCGAAAGGGGCCTAGTACGCCCGGTCCGCACTCTGATGATTAATTGAAAGGGCCTAGTCAGCTGAGCCTGATGATACTAGGCTTAGTATGTAGCATTTTGGTATTCGGTCAGTAGGACCTGGTACCCCAAGAGGGTGCCATGGTTATACTATGCCTGTACCATGGTTGAGTAATTGAATGAAGGGGCTCCGCGCACCCAATCCAAGTTACTACGCAATAGCGATGTATTTCATTCTGGTCAGAAAAGGCCGAGCGAATGTTAATGTGAATCTTTACTCATTGAACAGGTCTGAAGGAATAATGCTGCGTCCTGTAGATGCTGGACACCATGCGCACGAGGTCGTGCGATTCGTCAGAATGGCCGTGTAGGCTAACGTCTTTGGTGGTTAAGGCGCTACCTCGAAGGTCAAAAAATGGTGCAGAGGTCATCGCTAAGTGTTAGCTATAAAGTTGAATGTCGCACGGTTTTTGACATGGCATGCCATCACAAAACTGTCTGAAATCTTATTTCGTTCATAACTCAAGTAATAATCGTTTTAGAAAAAAATCGTTAGACCAATCTCTAATAAACTAGCTCTTTTTCTAGTGAGTAGCAATTTAAGGCGAAAAGTTAAGTATTTTTTTAAATATCCTAAAAAATATTTAGAGAAAGCATGTTTTTCAAATTAAAATTCTATCGAGCGAAAATCTTCCAATCGTGTATCTGTCCGGGCAGTCCCTAGATAAAGACCTGATAAATAATATATAACATTTTCACTTTGCTGGTGTGTCTGACTGCTTCAAAATCTGTTATCAAAAAGGGCATACATTTTCGAGGTAGCGCCTTAACAATGAGGTTTGCTACAATGTTACAGGCCGCTAAGAAGAACGACATTCCAATAGCGAACACCGGGCTCTGGCGAGGTGAGCACTGTTTTGAATCGCAGTCAACGAGGAAACAGCTGAACAGGCGCTCGCGGCCACGTGAACGGCGGACGCTAATTTTTGATAGAAGATGTATTTTCTATTACCATACGTTATTTACAATAATAACTGAAGTGATGTACAAATGCTGTTTTACTTACCCTCTCCTAGCCCGCAAATCTACGCCCGCTCACAATTTGAAGGAACAAATAATAGTAGAAGGAGAAAATGAAAGGAATGCAGTAGAAATCCCTTAACCCACAGTCGAAAGACTTTATATTTATAAATCATAATATCATCATATATATAATTCAAACTAATATTTACAACACACATTACTTTTATAGTAATAAATAAACACAACTGTAGTTCTTTTAGCTTCTAAGATCTTTATTTTTATTTTATTTATAGACTCACGCCTGTATCCCCGAAGGGGTAGGCAGAGGTGTAATGTTACACCCACATTTCGCCATGAATTTTTAGATCCCACGTAATAGGGGGTGAGCCTATTGCCGTATCGGGCACATTACCAGACTCCGTGCTGCTACTGAGAATTTCCTAACAGAAAAACCCAATAACACTTTGCCCGACCCCGGAATCGAACCCGAGACCTCCCAATCCCACGCGCATATTTATGCCTCGAGACCAACGAGGATCTCTTTAGCTGAATGGATGTTATTGAATTCAAACAATACTTGTCTTAAGAAATAGGTAAGGACATGGCAGGTATACAGTAATTTATATTTATTTACAAGGTTTATAAATCTATTGTTTTGGGTACCCATGACAACTCTATATTCCAGCCAGCTTCTATAGATTCTTGGTATAAAATGTGCATTAAAATGACAATTTGTCAATCCACAATCACAATGACATGTATAAACTTTATTCACAGTACTCGAAAGGCAATTAACATGTTTGCGATGATAATTGCTAATCAAAATAAATTGGTCAAATAAATAAACAGCATTCACACCAATTTAAATTAATAAATTAAACTTAAAATGGACACTTCTAAATCATACTTTGAATGAAACTGTTCAATTATTTGCCGTTGTTAATTTTAATCGGCAACGTGTATAATTATTAGTAGTATAGTCTGTTCAAGATACAAAAATATGAAATGTAAACAAACATAAAAATGGTTCTTTTAATGTCACCTTCTCTTAAAAAGTAGATTTTAGTTTGATATCCGTAGCGAAAGACTTTACGTCTGGTCCTCAAATTTAAGAATGGTACACCATATTTATATTTTTTCTCTATTATGCATAATTATAATAACGAATATAAAGTCTTTCGACTGTGGGTTAAGGGATTTCTACTGCATCCCTTTCATTTTCTCCTTCTACTATCATTTGTTCCTTCAAATTGTGAGCGGGCGTAGATTTGCGGGCGAGGAGATGGTAAGTAAAACAGCATTTGTACATCACTTCAGTTATTATTGTAAATAACGAATGGTGATAGAAAATACATCACAACTTCTATCAAAAATTAGCGTCCGCCGTTCACGTGGCCGCGAGCGCCTGTTCAGCTGTTTCCTCGTGGCCAAAGAAATGCTGACTTGACGTCGTAAGGAGGAGACACGGCTGTATCTCCTCCACTTCGCACGGTCTTCAGCATCCCTGGTGGTAAGTCGATTGGCACGCATGTCATCCCTTACGACGTCAAGCCAGCATGTCTTTGGCCTTCCCCGTTTACCGGGGCCCGGCGGAGGTAGCATGGCAAGACATTTGTTACCCACGTAAGATGCCGGGTGACGTAAGACGTGGCCATACCAGCGTAGACGACTCTCCTGCAATTTGTCAGCAATGTCACGGACATGAAGGCTACCCCGGATGCGGGAGTTCCTAATGCAGTCCTTCCGCGTGACACCACACATCCAGTGCAGCATATTCATCTCCTTTAGTTTTATTCATAGAGACTTAACTAGTTATGACGAATTGTTACTGTACAATTTTTAAGTCATCTTCTATGCACTAGCTATAAATAATATGTCGCGGAGGACTTTACAAACATACAACCAACAGACATTCCAGACATTCAAGGACATCTAAACCACCATTTGTGGGTTACACACAGTGTTTCGTATGGGGACTGAACCCATAACACTCAGCTCAGTGTGAAGCGGTGTTTGAGGACCACACAGAGTGTTGTCTCGTGTAGGAATGAACCTACAACACTCGGCATAGTGTGAAGTGGTGAGATGGTCGCTTTAACCACTACGCCAATCGTGCACTATTCGTGTACCGGACGAAGATGATACATGGGTAGTAGGTACGATGACATATAGCGGATTGACTTAAGCTACGCATGTGCCCACTTCACCTGACCGTTTAATCCAACAGAGGCTTTGGTGCTAGGTTCTGAATATCGGGAGCCTGTTTCTGCTTTACCTGTAACCAATCAATCAGCCTACCGCATGAAGTCCATCCCAGCTAACCTTTTCAGGTCGTCGGTCCAGCTAGCAGGGGGGCCGGCCGTCCTTACGTTTACTGAGTCGCATTCTTCACTCTAAAACACGCTTGCTCCATCGCCCATCAGTCCTTGTAATGTGCAGATTTGACTAGCTCACTGACACTTAAGGTTACCTGAAATCAACTATTGTTTAATTTGACATAATTTACCACCTTAACAAAAGTCTCTAGAGTTCAAAACTAAAGGAGTTTGAGGTTAACTAACTCACAATTAAAGTTTCAGGATTTTCGGGCTCTATAAAGACAAGGGAGTTAAAGAGATTCTAGACAAAAACTCAGCATATTATGCCATTTGACGTCTCACTATAGACTCACGCCTGTATTACCAAAGGAGCAGGCAGAGGGGTAGTATTGCACCCACATTTCGCCATGAATTTTTAAGTCCCACGTAATAGCGGACGAGCCTATTGCCGTTACCCGGAATATCATACTGAGACTTCGGAAAAACCTAATAACACTTCTGCCCGACTCGGGAATCGAACTCAGGACCTCCAATCGGTAGTCGTTTACACTATCCACTGGACCACGGAGGCAGTCACGTCTCACTACATGACAGCAACATCATATGCTAAGAGAAACTGAAGGTATGCGTTTCTCGTACTCATGAAAATGAGGTGACAAATTGTTTTTGCTTTAGAAGCTTTCAAGGAAAAGCAGTGAAATTCTATGAGTTTGGATAGTAAAATAATGACCAAGATATAACGAAAACTTCGACTAGTTATGTCACTGATAGGGATTACAAATCTCACGAGTGGTACTCAGACCTAACTTCGGTCGTGAGACACCACTGAAAGTTCTGTTGTCCCAAAATTAATACTGTAGGTACCATAACTTTCAAGCTGTAACTATACCATGCTGTTATAACCATAAGTGTAGAACACAACTCACCCTTCGCGGCTGTGCTTACGGATGCCCAATGTAGACCAAACCTAGGAATTGTCTTACTTGTCTCGCTGTAAAATGATATCTCCTGAAGAACTGACTTACCAGTCGATGTGGATACCATACCATTTACTAGTTTTTGTTCACAAACGTTAACGTTTTTTTTTTTCTACCAGTATTCTCGGATATCTTTTGAAACCTGAAAATAAGTGGCGATCTTCTCTCCAGCATTTTTATAACAGCGACACCGTCTTTAACTTTGCTTTACTGCCATCTTGTGCCTATGATGATCACGGTGCTGGCAGGATCCGTAAAATTACAAATCAGCAACTAAACACATTTTCTTCATCGTCATCACAGCGCGATATTTTAGCTCCTGAATTTTTTTTCTATTCAGCGATATTTTTCTAGGTGCACGACACAATTGTAGTGAGCTGTCATCGTGTTGTCAAATTCGTATTTGCAGCCAGTCGCATTACAAAGTAGGTCGGTTATCCTGTTGAGGTTGCTAAAGAGATACCTCCTTGCTTACAAGATGGTGTATGTATTGGGTTCACAATCAATCCAGTAAAGATCTCTTCAATTTGCCGAACCTTGCTAGTAGCAATTCCTTAAAATGCGGCCGTCACATTTCATATTAACGCGGCGCGCCTCTTCAATGCGTCGCTCAAGGAGATTCCGATAGTGCAATATGATGTTGGTGTTTCTCCACCATTTTTCAATATCAGCTTCAACATCGTCAGGAATATAATTTCACGAGCAGAATCGGGTTACGTTGCTAGTAACGGTTTTGTCCAAACGCTTCGTTATTGATAACAAAATCATAGGTACTCACACGAGATCTGTCTTTCCATGATCGAATGCCATCTCCTGTTCATCTGCCCTTCGTAACCACTTCTGATAAAGTCTTTCGACTCTGGGTTAAGGGATTTCTACTGCATTCCTTTCATTTTCTCCTTCTACTATCATTTGTTCCTTCAAATTGTGAGCGGGCGTAGATTTGCGGGCGAGGAGATGGTAAGTAAAACAGCATTTGTACACATCACTTCAGTTATTATTGTAAATAACGAATGGTAATATAAAATTCATCACAAATTCTATAAAAAATTAGCGTCCGCCGTTCACGTGGCCGCGAGCGCCTGCTCAGCTGTTTCCTCGTTGACCGCGATTCAAAATAGTGCTCACCTCGCCAGAGCCCGGTGTTCGCTATTGGAATGTCGCTCTTCTTGGCGGCCTGTAACATTGTAGCAAACCTCATTGTTAACCACCAATGAGGTTAGCCTACAAATATATGTTTTTTTATTTATCAATTATGCTAATAAACTACTTTACATGATAAAGAACCTAAAAAGCCAATGATTTCAAAATGTCAATGAATTTGTTATCCTGTCAACTTAAGTATTACACCCAAGTAACCATTTCGCTTGACAGGGGGCCATTTTTAATTAGGTCGGGTTATCCCGATCGGTTATCGTGCTATCTTATAAAGTTTGAAAATCAATGGTTTCTTTGTTTATCTTTTTTTTTCGTAATGTGAATATAGTATAGATAAATAATTAATTGGCGGCTGATATTAACTTTATCGGTCATATTTTGAACAGGTACTTTGAACCTGTTTTAATATACAAGTTGTATAATTATGTAACTGTATGTAGACTGCCTTGATGCAGGAAAATTAGGAGACCCGACTCCAATTGAAAGAGGATAATGGACGGAAAAAGAAGAAAAACGTTGTAATTATGCCAGTTGTCGTGGTAACCTGTAATCACTAACCGGTTTGTTAATCACAGAACCTCATATCTTGGAAACAATTTGGATGGATAAAATTAGTCCACCACCACATGCACCAGAATAGTACTTTCAGAAAAGTTGAATTTTGTGTGATTGCTCGTGTCATGTGATATTGGTGGAAATTAATAATACAACAAAATTATGATCTCGTTTAATGTTACAAATCTTATCGTATTCTTTATTAAACACCTTTATTAAGACAATACGATCACTTTTCACGTAAAATATCGTACACTTGACGACATACGCAACTCATACATAACTCGATTAATCTTAATGCTGAGATGCGATAAAGTTATATAATTCTCCATACTTACTCCGCAAGTGTGTTACCAATATATGTATTGACGTTTCGTTCTTAATAAAGCGTTTCCGATGTTCTTGCCTCAAAATAGGCCATTTCACATATCGATATAATCCAATAAAACTCATTTTGTGACGTCCCGCTGCGAAGGGAATGAATGGTCTTCGGGTGATACCGCTGAAACTGGGGACCTAGCGTTTCATGTAAGGCTATATTGTTGTGAAATAAACTGCAATACTGGTAGTTGTCTTATAGCAATAGCTTATGGAATTTACTACATGTTTGGCGTAGTGGTCAGCGAGTCACAAACTATTTCGAGTCATTATCATCCTCCTAGCGTTTCCACCTGGGGTCCGCTTACTAGTCTAACCGGATTTGGCAGAATATTAGTTTTTCCACAGAGCCACTGCCTGTCTGAACTCCGTAACCCGAAGGGATAGCAATATTCCATGGTTTGGACTAGTGTCAGTTTATCAAGAAGCTAACCCTATCACGACCATCAAAGATCTTCATGACAACCGGGACCGACGGCTTAACGTGCTCTCCGAGGCACGGGGCAAGCAATAGTTGACTATTTAATACGCACATAACTCCGAAAAGTAATTGGTGCGTGCCGTGGATTCGAACCCGATACCGTGTCGGTGTCGGGTTAGAAAATCCTCATGGAGTCCCTCCGGGCGAAGGGGACTGTCAGACTCGTACTGACTAAAAACCAACCCGTGCTCCTCATGTACCCATGTGTCGTCGGAGGGTAGGGTTTCACCGAAGCATTCCTCGCTACCCCCCGACGGGAGACCATCGTACCTAAGACTCTGAGCGGCTCTTTACTCCTACGCGTAACTGAACTTCAAAGGTTAGATAGTAGATTTTAAGGAAAACATTTTTTTTGTTTTTTAATAAAGACACCTTTAGCATTAGGACTAAATCCTGTGTCGCGGGAGACTTCATAAACATACAAATTCAAAAGGTAGTAGAGCCTTGCTGATTTCAGCATGAATGGGCCGGCTCGACCGGGAAAGTACTACCCTCTCACAGAAAATCGACGTAAAGTAACATTACCTAAACTGTTGCGTTTCGTTTGGTGAGTGAAAGTGCCGGAGGCCCTATCCCCTATTCCTTCTCCCTCATCCCTCTCCTCATTCTATCTCTTTTCCCAACACCAAGGGGCGGCAACGCACTTGTGACTCCTATGGTGTTGTTTGTGTCCATGGGCGGCGGTAATTGCTTACCATCAGGCAATCCGTCTGCTCGTTTGCCGCCTAGTAACATAAAAAAAGAATACGACTAACGAGGACAATGTACACCCAGACTCGAAACAACAATTAATGGATCACACAAAGTGTTGTCTCGAGTGGGAATCGAACCCACGACACTCGGCGCAGTGTCAAGCGGCGAGGCGGCCGCTTAAAGCACTACGCCAACCGTGCAGTCATACATATATCAACGATTGATTTAGTAGGTAGTTTAAAGAGTCTGTGAGCTTATTACTTTAAAATATAAAAGATCGAGGGTCATTTTATATATAAAATGACCCTCGATCCAAAAAAGCTTTTAACACGTTAACACTGTTAAAATTGCTAGGTTGTAATGAACATCTTTCTCCCACACTTAATTATTTTAAAGCTTCTCATTTATATCATCGTTTTGTCTGCTACAGCCGAAGAGAGCATAGGCCTAGTCGAGAATATCGCTCCAGACGGATCCATTTCTGTCTTTTTGCTCACACCTTTGCACCACATATAGGTAGTAGCGCTTTGTTTATTTCAGCAGGAACGGGCTGGCTCGACTGGTGAAGTACATCCCTCTCACAGAATATCGTTGTAGAGTATCAGTATATATCAATCAAACAGCCTAATTTAATTGCAGTTTACTGCTGAAAATAGGCCACTCGTAACATGCGCTGCGACGACCCGTCCTCTGCCTTTCGCCTCTAGCCCACCCCAGACACCTTTTTCAGGTCGTCGGTCCACCTAGCCGGGGGCCGCCCTACCTTACGCTTGCGGAGGCGTGGTCTCCACTCTAGGACACGCTTGCTCCATCGGCCATCAGTCCTTCTACAGATATGGCCAGCCCACTGCCACTTGAGCTTACTGATTCTCTGTCGGTAATTTTGGTTCTTTGTCGGATAACTTTATTTCGGATTTTATCTTTCAAAGACCAAGCATAGCCCATTCCATAGCTCACAAATAAATTATATTTGTAGACTAGAGGACGCCAGCAGCTACGCCTGCATTTTTTTTAAATTTACCCGTTTTGGCCGATCCCGTGGGAATTTCGGGAAATCCCCTCTTAGTGCACCCTTACGGTCCCCAAGGAACATACATGACAAATTTCAGCTTCCTGCACCCAATAGTTTCGGCTGTAGCGTGTCTGTCAGTCAGTCAGTAACGCAAGGATTTTATATATTAAGAAGATATTAACTCTTTGTTTTAAATTTGAGTTCCAGCTTTAACTTCTATTTTTGTTATGTAATGTCTACCGTTCCTTAATACTTTATCGGGATTGATCTTTATTTGATTAGTCAGTAGTATTTTTACAATTAGGACTAAATATACAATACAGAATTACCATACAATACATTATCAATTTCTAGATACGTAGAAACAATAGGATCCCATATAATTAGCTTTACAACACTAGCTACTCGCAAACAGTAGGAATCACTAAATACTTAGCTCCAGCGCCCATTTGTGATTTCATCAGATCAGCATGCAATCAGCATGCAATAACACATAATACAGCAATAACACATAATCTATTATAATTATCATATGATTTTTACACAATATAATAATACGTTTCGAATGACAATGTCAATACTATGAAGTAATAAAGTAACTTCGTATGCTTAATATATCAAGTTCAAACCTCAAACGTAGAGCCGTCGCTTGTGGCCAGTACTCACATAGAGGTTGGTTATTATTTACTCTTTCTCTGTTATTAATGTTGCTGCCCTGTACACTATATACAAATCGCGAGAAATCGCGACAGAGAGGGATGAGGGAGAAGGAATAGGGGAAAGGGCCTCCGGCACTCTCACTCACCAAACGAAACGCAACAGTTTAGGTAATGTTACTTTACGTCGATTTTCTGTGAGAGGGTCTTCTTGTTTTGTCTTTCTTGTGAAGGACTTTCCCGGTCGAGCCGGCCCATTCATGCTGAAATCAGCAAGGCTCTACTACCTTTTGAATTTGTATGTTTATGAAGTCTCCCGCGACACAGGATTTAGTCCTAATGCGGAAGTTGTCTTTATTAAAAAACAAAAAAAAAATTTTCTTTAAAATCTACTATCTAACCTTTCAAGTTCAGTTACGCGTAGGAGTAAAGAGCCGCTCAGAGTCTTAGGTACGATGGTCTCCCGTCGGGGGGTAGCGAGGAATGCTTCGGTGAAACCCTACCCTCCGACGACACATGGGTACATGAGGAGCACGGGTTGGTTTTTAGTCAGTACGAGTCTGACAGTCCCCTTCGCCCGGAGGGACTCCATGAGGATTTTCCAACCCGAAACCGAAAAAAAAGAAAAAAAAAGGTACCATGGTCTAAAAATACCATGATTCAATCATGAGGTACATCTGGTAATCCATAAGCGTTCAAGTGTAGGTGTCCAATGATCCTATTACTCGACCAAGAAAGAAAAGCGTAAGCTCTGAATGATTCGTTTAATGTACTAGAGGTTAATGGTAAAAGGTTTAATGTTCTAATACATAAATATATTTATACCTATAGTAGTCTGATAAATACTGCAACATATGAGTATATATAATAAATACATATGATAGATATCTAAATAAGTAGTACACATATAAAAATACATAATTATATAACATATATTTATATTATACAGGGTGTCACAAGACCCATCACCAAGCCGAAGTCAACTCGTTGTGGACATCATGCCAAGTCATACTAACCAAAAAGAATACCTGGGAAACGTCTTTTTTTTGAGTTTTCACAATTTTTAAACCGCAATTAAAAGCGCGCGAGTGCAATGCTCGAAATACCTACTTATCCATGGGACTATAGGGCATCTAAAGAACATATTGGCGGGGTAAATGCATCGATTTTGTACCTAATTAGAAAAATTCCATACTAACTTTGAGCCTCAATATCTCCTGAACCAGTAATTTCCCAGGTATGGTGCCGAAGTAAAAAATGGTCATAGTGATTGGTACAACATGGGATTTCAGTCAGTCCCGGGTCGGGCAAAGTGTTATTGGGCTTTTCCGTTAGAAAATTCTCAGTAGTAGCTCGGAGTCTGGTAATGTGCCCGGTATGGCAATAGGCTCGCCCCCTATTACGTGGGACCGAAAAATTCATGGCGAAATGTGGGTGTAATATTACACCTCTGCCTACCCCTTCGAGGATACAGGCGTAAGTCTATATAATATAATAATAATAATAATATATATATACAGAGTGTAAAAAGACCCTTAACGAAAACTGAAACCCCATATTATACCAATCATTATGAACATTTTTTGCTGTGGCATCATACCTGGGAAATTACTGGTTCAGGAGATATTGAGCCTCAAAGTTACTATGGAATTTTTGTAATTAGAAACAAAATCGATCCATTTACCCCGCCAACCTGTTCTATAGATGTCCTATGCACCCATGGATTAGTAGGTATTTCGAAAATGGCACGCGCGCATTTTTAATAGCGGATTAAAAAGGTGAATAATTAAAAAAAAATCGTTTCCCAGGTTTTATTTTTGCTTTGTTGATTATACTGGATATTATGAAAACTTGGCATGATGTCCAAAACGAGTAGACTTCGGCTTGGTGATGGGTCTTGTGACATCCTGTATATATCGCGGCGGGACTGACTGACCACGGCTGAAGTAAGTCACCCGAAACGTTGGCAAAAACCGAGGTATTTATACCTTAAATATATGATTTATCGCGAGTAAGACACGATATATAACCTTGTATAATGTATAGTAATCGCGAAAGTTTAAAATCGTTTATAGCTATTGCATGTAATCGTCCTTATTTATTTTTACATTTGTTTTTGTTGTTTTATCTTGTTGAAATTGTTTGTGTTTTTTCAAAACTGGAATTCGGTGTCGTAACTGCGTATACAACTATACGTACTATAACCAAGGTGAAAATTATTCCAGTAGCTGTAAAATCATACTAGTTGGACTAAAGAGTTTTTTTTATATAGGTACAAGGTTATTTTTAGTATAATGCAAACTTATTTGGGTTGATTATACTGGATATTATGAAAACTTAATTGCAGAAGTAGATAAAAACCGCTACTTGTGTCATACATTTTCACGATGTAAAATGTAAATTTTGTATTAAATAGGTGAATTCTTTTTTTTGTCCGATTGATACGATGATAACCTATTTACAATCATTGATAAAAAGTGCAGCTGATTTTGCGTGAAGTGACAGAAGGGATATAAGATATCACTTGAGTTTTCCTTTGGAATAAAAAATGTATATTATATTCTGATGAATAAATAAATCTCTTAATTTGTACATCTATTTTGGCTCTATGTCTACTTATTATATACAAATTATATTTTTCATACTTACCAAAAATTAAATACCGTACTAAATGCGTGACAAATAACTAAGGTTCCTCTTTTCCATTACATCAATATTTTTTCACCTTATTGCGACACAATAAACTCCCGAAAAATAAAATACATTCTGTGAGAGTATACCTTCAAAAGGAGTCTTGATTGAATCACTTTTGAAAGCGATTTAATACGCCCACAAACTAAAGAATATCTTTACATGTGACAAAGAGTATCGTCGAGTAAACAAGTGTACGATCGCAATTCACGTCACGATTCGACTGTACTACCGGGAAAACAATTTTGTATCCGTCTGTACCGACAGCGAGATAAGTGAGTGACACTTAACACCGTAGTGTAACGATACAACGATGCTTCGGAGAGAATGTATTTTTAGAGTAGTGAAATCACGTTATTTGTGTATCCGATTGCAGGATTACGTACATATTTAATTTGTATTTTCTTTATTGATCCTTACAACATTAGATAAATCTTCTTTTATTATTTTTATTATGAAATGTTATTAAACTGGGATAGTGCTGCTGGAGGTAGTATAATCCTCCTTCAGAAAATTTACACATTATTATGTAGAGTAAAAATATTCCTATAGTTGCCATTTAATCAGTAAGTAACCGTGAGAGAGAAACACCGCAGGTCAAAGCTCCCCTTTTGTGATATCGTGCTTACTTTGAAGAGATGGAGAGATAAAGACGATAGAAAAAGGTCTCGGGAGAAGAGAGACTGATAGCTTTGCCTCCTCACGTATGAAACGCGTAAGTTGGCCAGTCAGGTTGGCATTAACATTTAAGGACCATGATTAACCGCGTGGCCATTGGATGGAAAGAAACAAGTTATTATAATAATAAATAATAAAACCTTTTATTTCATGCAAATGTAGGTTATATACATAGTTTGAAGAGAAAAGAGAAAATATTGACGTTATTTACACGTATTTCACTTATTTTAGAAAATGTTTATATATATAGGAAGTTTGTCTGCTTGCATGAACCCCTCCCCAAGTGAAGGTGAAAGCCTCCTCTGAAGAATTCCATATGTCTCTATCCTGAGCCATTTGCAGCCAGCAGGTACCAGCTTTGATGTTTGCCGATTGGACTTTTCCACGTTGTAACCTTGCTGGTCTATCTCTCGTCCTTTAGCCTGTAGTAACTAGTTAACCGCCTTTATTGTTGAAAACTGTATTATTTACCAAGTTTCTAAGAACTTTTTAAGCTACTAAAGCTCTAAAGCTTTTTAACTGATCTCTTGATGTTTAATTATACCACAAGCATGTATATATTATTGCATAAAAAAACGAAAAACACGTCTGAAAAATGAAATGAAGAGGACGTCCAAATAACCTTAGTTCAGTGTTCCTGCGGCGAATAAAGTTTCCATGCTGCCTCAAGAAGACGCTGTGTTGTATATAACGCATAAGTTACATTTTTTTTTCTTGTGATGGCAGCACTGTGATTTCTCTTTGTTATATAGGCAATTGTGATGTCAGTACTGACTATCGCGTATCAACTTTTATCGGTATTTATTGAAGTAAAATCACTCGTCTTGACTGATATATCATTGCAATCTAGCTTTTGAATCTAGATTGGAATTATGCTAGCCATGAAAATGCGGCTAATAGCTAGTTTCACACTCACATCATAAGAAGACTGGTTACAAGAGTCTCTATATCCGAGACCACAGTTGTTTGAAAGAACTAAACTTTATTAAATATTTTTTTTTATGACAATAGGGTGGCCAGTAAGTTGGATCAACTAATGGTAAACCAATCATAGACTTTGATCATGTCGGAGATACAGCCAAGCCGCTGACTATCTCGAGACGTATAATCTATAAATAAATATTGAACAAAATATGTTTGTCAACATTTTATTCAATGCATTCAGATAACATAAAAAGCATTTTATTTTTAACATATATTATGTCAGGACAGTGCAGTAGAGCCTCATATTTTAGGTATTTATATACTTGTTTCTTGTGATATAGAGAAAACGATATAAAAAGGACGCAAACTAAAATTAGAGAATACATTTATTATTTAAGGGCCTCCGTTCCCGTGGGCGGTAATACGTACCGTTACAAATACTTCTTAGGTAATTAACTTTTATTTAGAATCTGAACTTGAGACTTCTAACGGTATTACGTGAAACACATGATGATACTTTTGTATCCTTCTCTTATATATGATTTGTACTGGAGAGATGAGAGAGAGAAGGAATCGACAGCTGAATAATTGTCTCGAAAATATTTGGAGCTTTCAACTATTTTACTGCATACATAGCGTAGTGGTTTAGACCAGGCTATAAAAACAATTTCGCATACAATATTAATTGTAAGTACATGCATAATAGGTACCTAGACTTTTATTTCAAACGATAGCTAGTCGATTAACTTTTCATGAAGTATCAATTAAGTGCCCGAGAATAGTTCTTTTATTCCAATTATTTTACTGAAAAGTTGGTTAATTAAAAAAGGAACTTTAACCCAATATCTCCAAAACCACTCTTATTAATGAGAATTAATTTGTTACTTATCCTCAAATATAACCTCTTTAAAGAATACCCTTATTATAAAATGAAGTCCCCGCCGCCGTCTGTAAGAACACGGAAAATAAAAAACTAGTGAACAGATTTTTGTACAGTTTTTGCCAATATAGATGATGACGGCAGAATTCTAGTATTATTGAACGAACGGACGAAAGTATCTATCTCTAAGATGACAATGGATGACAAATAACTATAGTCAGATGGAACTACTATTGTAATGAAACATCGCACTTTGATTGAGTTACACGACCTAGTGTTCTCGGCGTATATTACAACTGCCTGCAGGTACATAAATAAAGTTGAAACTGGTGCACTTCAAATATTGACGCTGTCTATACGTCGTGTATTGGTTCAAATCTCACTCTGAAGTTATGTGCCGCTGAAGATCTAATTTATTCTATGCTATACATTTTTAACGTCTACAATATCAGAAAATGGAGACTAAAAATCGAAAACTATTATTTTCGCAGCATATCTTCTTGCAAGAAACTGAATAAAAATTAAAACAGTTAAGGCTCTCTAAATAGTCTCACTAATCGAGTGGATTAGTTACTTCGTTCACTCTTTAAGTAACTAGTGAACGAAGTGCAAGAAAATCAATCAGAATATATATACCATCTTACATTACAGGTAATGATCCTCTTTTTCTAAGATCAGAAAAAAATATAGGAACTTCTGTTATGTTTCACTTAGCTGTTTTTGTTTAACATGAACATACGGAAGTCGTAAATATACACATTAGTGTGTGGGGAAAGTTTGCAAGGTCAACAAAAGATCTAAAAAGATACTGTTTCTCTTTCGTAATCTTTTGCCGTAACGAACGATACATTTCTATTTATTTATAGGCCCCTAAAAATAAAATATAAAGAAAGTTTTTCCGCACATATATCACGTAGACCAAAACTTCTGGTGAATTTTAGATAGCTATCCATCCGAAACTTTTCGACCCTCAATATAAATCATAATACATACATACATACATACATACATACATAGACTCACGCCTGTTTCCCGGAGGGGTAGGCAGAGACTACGGAACGCCATTTGCAACGATCCTGACTACGGAACGCCATTTGCAACGATCCTGACACAGATTCCTCATGCATGCTCTTATGTTCAGGGTACTTCTAACCTGCCCTGTTTGTAGGATGTCTCCAATCTGGTCAGAGAACGTCCGCCTAGGTCTTCCCCTTCGTCCTGTCCCATCCACACTTGCCTTATATATCTGCTTGGTCAGTCTTTTGTCATCCATCCTCTCCACGTGCCCAAACCACCTTAGCATACCTTTCTCGATGCTTGTCACTACATCTTCTTTTACCCCACAACACTCTCTTATCACACAATTCTTTACTCTGTCAGTCAAAGACACACCACACATACTTCATAGTCCTCTCATTTCTACAGCATTTATTCTACTTTCATGACTCTTCTGCCATACCCAACTTTCACTTCCATACATAAGTGTAGGTACCAACACCCCTCTATGCACAGCCAAACGTGTCTTTTTGGATACGTTATGACTGTTCATAAAAGCCTTCAAAGCTCCATTCACCCTATTACCTGCATTAACTCTTCTTTCAATATCTTCTTCATTCTTACAATTCCTAGTAAACAGCGTATCTAAATACACAAAATAAATCATAATACATTTTTATTTTGTACAGGACAGCAAAGTTAAAAAGCTGCTGATGAAAAGTTAAATTATTAATATATGCTTTTTTTTTTAAATAAAGAAATGTTTATACTAGCGGTATTCTTTTGAATGCAGTTTAAATATTTGAATATTACTTATGTCATGCAAATGTCAACCAGTCTCTATTGTACGAAAATGTTCCTATCAACATTAGGCGCGAATCATTATTAGGTATGTCAAACTAACCCGTGTCTAGTACTACTAAGCAGATAGATTAAGTGGCAAAATTTAGAATGGAAAATATTTATTTATCTTCCACAACATATCTTTTGGGTACAATAAAAATTACCATTTGATTACCTTATTTATATTGCCAAATACCTACCTAATTGAATAACTTACAATAACCGACAAGTTGCGAGTTCAAAATTCTCAAACTTGGCCAAATCTCGTCAGAACTTGGTGCGAGCGAATCAAAGTCCCGCCGATTCGTTTAACTTGAAGCCGGTGGGAACTGGTAAAACCCGTTTTTTGGCAGATTTCTTTGTTAAACAATATTTCTAAAGACGTAATTGACGTTTGCTAATGTCGAGCAAATCCGAGAAAACAAAATTCGTCGTTGCGCGTGCAAAAGTCGCTATGTGTTTTTTTGTCATTTTCGGTTTTTAATGCAGTTTTAAACGTTATTTAGATACACACATACTGTAAAAAGAGTTACGTGATAAATGCAATATTTAAAGAGGTACGGAAAGTAGCTATGTGGCTGTCATACATCGAAAGTACCATGTTAACACGCTAAGTACTAAGTAATTCACATAGCTAAAATAAGTTTACTAAAGTGGAAGCAGAATTTGCAGCCGAAAATGTGCTTCACTGCACATAGCGTGTTTTTTGGTCAAGTTCGGACTCATTCGATTACGAAACGCACAGGTCGAGCGTCACATAGTTAGTTTTGCCGAAGTGATTGCTCATTACATGTCGTTTTTAACATGAAAAGTATAATAGCGTTATACTTTTCATGTTAAAAACGACAAAAACGTATATTTATACGTGTGGCATGAAGGTGATGGAGGAGTAACCGCAAACAATGTCACTAGTTGTATAATTCATTGCATAAAAAAATACTGTTATCAATACAAAAAAGTAATTTTGATATCCGACGGGTGTGCGTACCAAAATAAAAATAAAACAGTCAATTTTATTCAATTATGTATATTATATGTTTGTGTAAAAATTTAAATAATAAGAAAAGAGCTATTGAGGATTTGTTCGTAATTTTGTATAATTTATAAATCCTGAACTTATTGTAGGCGACATAAAGTTAGTATTAATTACCAAGAATGATCAAAATGACAATCTATCATAATAAAGCAATGAACACTAAGAATCGATTATATAGTTCATAAATTGCTGAATACGAGTGTCCCTTAGACCGTTACAATCTAAGGTGACATTGTGACAATTACTAGCTGCGAACTAATTAGTAATTAACAGTTACATAATATTAAATGTTCATGTCTACAATGGAGTAATTGTCTCAGTAATTGGTTGTCCGCAAGACATCATTGAACATCAATGTTACAGCCTAATCATCAAAGCATTGTATAATCTTTTACTTAGTAGGGGTATTGATCGATGTTACAATTTATAAACAACTAGCTTTCCGTCCCAGCTTCGCACGGGTGGACATTTACTTTAAATAACTATCTTATATTTTCTAGAAATAAATATAGCCTATGTCTCTCAGGGATAACGCCGTATTACAATGGTGAAAGAATTTTTAAAATCGGTTAGTACTTTTTTAGTTTATTTGTTACAAACATACAAAAATACAAATCTTTCCTCTTTATTATATTACTAGCCGTTTCGCGCGGTTTCACCCGCGTCCTGAGGGTACTACTTCGCGTATCCGAAAAACCCAAATATCTTACGGACCCCTATTTTTAATAAAATAAAATAAAATAGCCTATGTTACTCGCAGATAATGTAGTTTTCTAATGGTGAAAGAATTTTTGAAATCGGTCCAGTAGTTTTTAAGTTTATCCATTACAATCAAAAATACAAGTTTTTCCTCTTTATAATATTATTAGTGTAGATTAGTATTAGTATAGATGAGAATAAAATTATATCCATAGCAAAGTATACACATACATAGACTCATACCTGTTTCCCGGAGGGGTAGACAGAGACTAAGGAACGCCATTTGCAACGACCCTGACATATCTCCCTTACTTTATTCGCTCCCACAAAGTATATACAAACACCAATATACATTATTTACACACAAACAATACCACAAAAAACTAATAACTCAAAGAAACCAACCAATTCTCGCAATCGAGTGAACGCCAAAGAACACAGATCAATACGAGACTAGCGCAGTAAACCCGATTAAACAGTGTAAAAAGCTTGAAGCTTTGCAAAAAGGCGAAATAAGCTGGCTTAGACGATACGTCGAGTTAGCCGCTGGCGCACAACTTTTTCTCTCCAACCATTTGTGTTCTTTTTTTGTTTTGTCAATTCAAAGTTACACAGTACTGTTGGACAATCAGACTTGCCTAGAGGGAAGCGGTGGAAAAAGTTGCCAACGCTCTAAAGGTAGATTATGCCGCAAAATTACCGGATTTGTAGCCGTGAGTGTAGAAATAGACGCTAGTTAATTAAGACACTGGCTTTTGTAGACAAAATTCTGTCTAATTTCATACCGTTGCTATAAGTGACGTTGTTTTTCAAACATCTACACACTTAGCAGGATTAACAAGGAAAAAAAGGTAAAGACCAGGCTATCGAACCAATTATGTCCCTCATTTTCCTGCCACTGTCCATAAAGTAGAGAGAAAACACGCAAGATAAATTATTTTAATAATGTAAAATGTCCGGCTCTCTAAAAGCATAAAAAATATATATTCTTTTATAAAGGAGAACGTTCATAATGCGATAAAATTACATCCCGCCTTAAAAATCTACTTGAATTTCTCGCAACTGGCTGCTAGTATGTAATAAAGAATTTTCAGTGAGAGAAAACTTTCAAGGAAGAATATGCAAGGCTAATATTCAAAGAGACCTTTCCTTGTGTCCGTTGATTATATGTTTGTAAAGTCCCCGCGACACAGGAATTAATCCTAGAGTGGGAGTGGTCTTTAAAAAATCTCTCTTTCTTATTCATACGCTATGTTAGTCTATAGACTTACAATTGGTACAAAAAAATATGTCTTTATTGTTCTTTTTATACACCACTCAAACATAAGTTCAATTCAAAATCTACTTTGGAGCCTGGTGAGACTACCGAAACAGGCGTACTCAGTGGCGGGAACACGCCAATTGCCGTAGTGAAGATAACATGCTCGACCGGGGGTACGGAGTAGGAGACGACTCGATTGGTGCGGAGCTTTTTAGATTCCGTATACAAAAACTGTTGTTCTCTTCTGACCTTCAAAGCCCACTGGGGTCAACCTGTCTTTTGTTTGGCGATGAATCTTATACTTCGTTGTTTACCTCTTACGATTTTGAAATTCCTATTCTCACAGACTAACCTGTCCGGTTCATTGTCTGCGCAGCACCTAATACTTTTTCGTTCAGAAAATCTAACATGCAAATCCTAATATTAATCCAAAATGACCACATAAAAGTTGGAAGTATCAAAGTTTTAAAAAGGATATAAAATCACAAACATGTATTTATACCTACACGTAGTATAAGTGCTCTAAAACGATCTTGTGTTCCTACGTGCAATTATAAGTGCATTCTTTGCGATTGCTCCGCTAAAAATTCTAGAATAGCACAATAGACGATGAAACAATAACGAGGAAATCTTTCGCATATCGGTGTTTCGATATTACGTTTATCCGATACGATTTTTTGCTAAGGCTTGCAGTGTAAACTTAGTTCTACGAGGTCAACAAATAAAATTGCAAAATGTAATTAAATTAAATAACGCGGTACGTGATTAAAGGTATTTTATTGAGCATTTCTTTTTCTAGTATTATTAACTTGCTATAAAGTGACTTGTGCTTAGTAAAATATTATTTAGGAACTATACTAATAATAGCAAACAAAGAAAATAAAAAGGAGTTATGTTGGATATTAAATCGCGATTTATATTTATTCACTTTTAAAACGCCACTGTATCGTAACTTAAAGATATTACGTTTCAGTAATCTGAAATTTAGTAAGTAGTATTTGGGTACAGGTGCATAAAAGCGCGTATTCAGCTAGTAAAAATAAAAGCTTTAAGTACTATCGTGGATTTGCTTTGAGTGTCACGTAATCACTTGCGTTTGAAAACGTTGAACTGGTACAGATTTTAGTGTGATGTTTTCAGACCAACAATCTCTTCAAATCAAAATCTACATTCTACTCATTTATCGGTTATATAATGTATTAGTCAACAAAGCATGCGACGAAAATAGAGGATCTTGGAACATGGTTATTGGCAACTTTAACGCAAAAGTAGGACGAAGAAGAGACCTGGACAGTGAGAACATTTTGGGACCTTTTGGTTTAGAAGATTGAAATGAGCGAGGTAATCGTCTCACCCAATTCGTATTTGGCCAGAGTATGTATATAACCAACAGCTTTTTCGAGAAGAAACCGCAGCGGCGTTGGACCTGGGTCTCTCCTGATGGCTTTACACGTAATGAAATTGATTAGGTCTTATCCTAAGCACTATCACCAAAATAAAATACAGCTATGATCATAGACCAATCCGAGCCAAAGTCAGATTCACTTTAAAATCCATCGTGCTAAGTTTTTCACAAAATACACTAAGAAACGTGGTAAAGGCACACTTGTTAATAACGCAGAATACTTTAACTTAGAAATATCTAACTAAATTCAAAATTAAAAAATTGACGAGACAAACACTGAAGATCAATATAAAGCAATAGTAACCGGCATTAGAAATAGTAGTAAACTGATGAAATGTAAAACTAGAAATAGAAAAATTTTGTCATCCAATAGTAAAAAGCTGATATAAAGACGTACTGAGACAGAAATAGGGACACTTGCATATAGAATGTTGGATAAAGATATAAAAAGAAGTATCAGGAAAATTCTAAGAAATCTTAACACCCATCTAGTAAAAACAGCTTTAGAAAAGAATTCATCCTTAAGGATTTTAAAGCAAGGACTTACAAAGGGTAAATCTTGGATTTATAGTTTGGTTGATGATAGAGGTATAAAACATAAAAATAGAGAAAAAAATATGGAAATAGCAACGAAGTTCTATGAAACATTATATTCATGACAATGTCCTAGATGATACATGCACAGAATACCACCTTCTAGATTCCATTCCTCCTATAGACGCTCTGAAGAGCAAAAAGCACTTAATACAATGCCGTATGACAAAAGTCCAGGCGAAGATGATATTATTACTGAAGCTCTGAGGATCGGCTCTCCATCACTAATATTGCCCCTCACAAAATTATTCAACACCATTCTGAACTCAGGTCAAGTTCCACAGGTAATGTGTCATTCAAACATAATCCTTTTTCATAAGAAAGGCAACAAAAACGATATCAGTAACTACCGTCCCATTAGTTTACACCACATAATATATTAAATTTTATAAAACATTCATCAAAGTACTGCATAATCGTATAGACGCAAAGTTGGATAATTATCAAACACCGGAACAAGCTGGATTCCGTAGTTTCTCTACAACTCACCATCTTCACACTTTGAACCAATTACTGGAAAAACACAGAGAACATAATAATCCATTGTATTTGGCCTTCGTTGACTACAATAAAGCTTTTGACAGTTTCAAACATTCAGAAATATTTAATGCTTTAGAAAACGAAGATATTGAGAAACAGTACATTCAACTTATTAAATCCATATACACCAATAGCTCCGCCAATATCAAACAGACAACATTGGGCCACCATTCAAAATACAGAAGGGTGTTAAACAGGGTGACCAGTTCTCCCCCAAGCTATTCACAAGTACACTGGAGGAGATTTTTAAAACACTGGCAACCTTATGGAGCACAAAAGGGATTTTTGTCGGCAACAAGAGACTTACAAATCTCCGATTTGCCGACGATATAGTTCTTTTTGCTACCACCGCTCTGGAACTTCAGACAATGCTCCAAAGATCTGAGCACAGCAGGCCGCAGGGTGCGATTAGCGATAAACCGGTCGAAAAGTAAAGTTATGACTAGAGACCGGATAGTGAAACCAATGCATATTAATGCATTTGCATATTTGCATAATAATATGCATTTGCATATTTAAGCCATTTCCAGTGCTAATAGCATATTTTTCCTAAGATCTAGTGATGATGCATATTATCGCTATAACTTACAGTATTTTATAGCTTTATTAATGGGACGGCGGAAGTTTTGCCAGAAAATATAAGCGCTAACATAGCACCCAAGTTCAAATTCTGCCCAGTTACCTCAGTAGATGTGGAGCGATAATTTTCGACGTATAGAAATATTTTGAATGATCGAAGACATGATCTTACCACTGAACATTTAGAACAATATTTGATTGTTAATGTTTACAAAAATATTAAATATACTTAAAGCTTTTATTTTTACTAGCGGAAAACACGGTTTTATCCAGCTAACCTTAACGTTGAAAAATCTAACTTTATTAATTTCAGGGTGCATAGGATTCCCACCAAGAACTTAGGGTCCCAAGCCAACCTCACCTGCAAGTGGTGCACCTGCCGATCAACGGACGAGGCTCTGGCAAACAAAATGTCCCAATAAGCGGCAATAGGCTTGCCACCTATTACGTGGGATCAAAACACTGGCGAAAGGTGGGCGTTTAATATGCCTCTGCCTACCCCTTCGGGGAAACAGGCGTGAGTCTATGTATGTATGTATGTATTAATTTCAGAATTTCAATTTTATAACTCTATTAAAGTACAGCATTATTAGGAATACGTAATTGGCATGATGACCTCGAGTCTTCTGAATTAAAAGTACGATATGAAAATATTTTACACATAATGCTTCTTTGTTGTCTATAAATATTACATATTCTTATAAATATTTTAAAAATCTCCGTCCTAATAATACATTTCGATTTTGTAATTATGAGAAATATTGATGGAAATAGAAAACATTCAGAAAGAAGGTTATTCAAAAGGGAGTATCTCAAAATGAGATCTATCATCTGAACACCTCAGTGCCGTTAACAGGAACAAGAGCTATAATAAAACATTGCCTGAGAAATAGCCGAGATTTTAACAAAAGCGAAGATATTTTTAGAAAATATTTTAAGACAAGTTGACTTCCCAAAGTTATATGTTTTTTATATTCATAGTTCATTGATTCTTTGAGTAGTAATCTGTTCAACACGACTGGGGTGGTTTAACCAGAAAACTACTATCTACCCTCTCTAATGATATACTTACGTAAACTAACAGTATCCATAGAAAACTTTCGAGGTCTTAGACACGATAACTAAAATATCTATGATGATATGAGCGTATGCGTGATCATGGTGCTTGCAACGGAGTCGAAATATCACCACCTGAAATATACGGTACGTTGTATGAATTCCGGTAGACGTTTTATTATTAATGTAGTATATTATTTACTGATGTAATTCATTCACTGAGTAAAGGTTTTCATCAAACTGCTTGATAGTGCTTTCCGTACGATATCCACCACTCAGGTACCTATTTCGATAATAATAATTAGTAAAATTACTAGTCATAAAAAGAACAGCGGTACGAAAATGCAGTTGACTATAAAACTACAGCTACTTGAAATACGAGGGATAGTAAAATTTTAATCAGTATACAACACGTTCCCCCCCGTGGGATCTCCACCTTGTCGTGGTGGGAGGGCTCAGTAACCGTGGATTGGTCACCCGCGGTGAAGCTAAGAGGGATCCAGGAGGGGACGCTCCGCGTGGGCTTGGAGGGGCCTGCGCAGGATGCGTCCAACGGTGCGGGTGCGGGGGACAGTTCTGTCTGTCCCTCGCAGTCGGGTGCGGTCGCGGGAGGAGAGGCGTGTCGATGTTGCGTTGCCGCGCGCCCTATCTCCCGCGACCAAATGGGGGCGCACCATTCGATGCGTCGCGGTGGGGCCGCAGAGGAAGAGGAGATGCGGTGTTGCGTTGCCGTCCTCGCTATCCTCTGCGGCCGCTGGGCGTTTTGGCGGCGGAGTCCAACACCTTAATCCGTCGCCAAGGGGGTTTTGTTCGGGGCCCGCCTGACCATCTGGCGGACCAATACCCGTCGGAGGGTGGCGACGAGTGCTTAGGTGATGCCCCACCCTCCGACACACGGGTACATGGCGGCAGTCGAGATGGTTTTTAGTGGAAACACCACATACTCCGGCTTTTATTTCCCCCAAGAGTCGGAGATCCGAAGGGATTTTCCACCTCGTAAAACAAAAAAAAAAAAGTATACAACACGTTGCAAAATATAACGATGTTGCCTTTTTAGAAATAGAAAAAAGGAACTAGAGTGTTTTACGACTTTGTTTAGCTTATGGCAGGAAATAAGTGGAAACGATTTTCAGCCCTGTTGTTTAGAGTTTTGTAGTCAGTAAGTTTAGTCTTTGTAAAAGTAGATAGTATCGGACTAAGGGATTTTACACGAAAAAAATTGCAAATAATTTTTACTAAGCTTCCCTTGACGAGACACATTACATACTTTGTTATAAAAATGAACGTTACTCAAATAGGATAGAGGACTAGTATCACATATTGGAACAAACTATTATTGCATAGTAACAAGATGCCGCCATCTTTGTTTTGATATACAAGCACTAAAATTTCTAACAAATGTTCAGTAACATTTTTCAACATTTAACAGATTGACATCGGAAATCAATCCTTTGTTCATAACACCGAGAATTGCAAAGAGTGAGTTTGGCCAACGTGCGACATTGCAATTTGTCATGCGGCTAACGACGGCTGCCGTCCTTGTGACATGTATACCGTTTCATAGATTTATTGTTTTGACGTGGCTCCATACTAATGTTTTAAGTCTGATGAATTTTTATAGTGATTGTGGATTAAGGATGAATGAGTTACTTGTCAAGTGCCTCCTTTATGCTGATGATCAGGTAATACTTGCGTCTTCAGCGGAGGAGTTACGTTAGGGAGGAAAGGAATGAAAGTGAATGTAAGTAAAACGAAAGTTATGGTTTTTGAAAAGGAGGAATGCGTCATGGCTGAGTAATGAAGTAATGAGTTTGCATATTTAGGTACGCTGTTTACAAGAGATGGTAAGAATGTAGAAGATATCTAAAGAAGAGTTAATGCAGGTAATAGAGTGAATGGAGCTCTGAAGTCGTTTATGAACAGCCAAAACTTGTCCAAAAAGGCACGTTTTGCTGTGCATAGAGGGGTGTTAGTACCTACACTTATGTATAGTAGTAAAAGTTGAGCATGGCAGAAGAGTCATGAAAGTAGAATAAATGCTGTAGAAATGAGAGCACTGAGATGTATGTGTGGTGTGTCTTTGACTGACAGAGTAAAGAATTGTGTAATAAGAGAGTGTTGTGGGGTAAAAGAAGATGTAGTGACAAGCATCGAGAAAGGTATGCTAAGGTGGTTTGGGCACGCGGAGAGGATGGATGACGAAAGACTGACCAAGCAGATATATAAGGCAAGTGTGAATGGGACAGGACGACCTAGGCGGACGTTCTCTGCTCAGATTGGAGACATCCTAAAAACTAGACAGGTTAGAAGCACCCTGAACAGAAGAGCATGCATGAGGAATCTGATGGGAGTGAATGAAGCAAGAGAGATATGTCAAGATCGTTGCAAATGGCGTTCCATAGTCTCTGCCTACCCCTCCGGGAAACAGGCGTGACTCTAAGTATGTATGTAAAAATAGAACTGGCTATACCTAGTATTTTTAGTGATTGTATCATGTCGCATTTTGTCGCTCACTCTGTGGACAAAACTCACATCGTAGGAGATTTGTTAAAAGACCATTGGATTCTTTATGTTCACAAAAACAGAAAATGAGGTAATTTTAGTCTTCAATCAGAATCTAACGTCTGATTTAATGTATGTAACCAAATAAAAATGTATAACTTGTTTTCACTTCAGAGAAACGAAAATATAAGATTGAGGAAGATATCCCCAGGGATGCTCAAAGCCAGACATTCAATTAATTTATTATAATATCCTTGACATAATAAATACAAAAGGCTGTAAAGGTTAAGCAGGTAGGACCAATTTAAAAGGTTGCTGTTGTTGTGATACTCAATTAATAAGATACTGACTGTGAGTGTACAGTAATGTAATTACTTGTCAACTATCTCTAAATCATGTACCTACGTTTAATAAAATATAAAGTTAAAGGTAACTAGAAGGACAAGCTTATTCATAATGGAAGCGCTCGAAGGCAACATCATAGAATATAATTATCCCTTGGCCTTTTACTTTATTCTATTCAAACAAGGTAGTAAAAAGATCGCGATTAACCTTATCATTATTATTGTTCAATTTGTAGCCAACACCATCAGCAGAGATGATATTTGGGAGTCACTCATCAGTCTGTATCAGGCAAAATGTGGGTGTAATATTACACCTCTGCCTACCCCTTCGGTGAAACAGGCGTGGGTATATAAAAAAGAAATTATAGTGTTACTGACAGCAAATTCTCAGTCAGGATTAGGTATAAAACAAGTTTAATTTGGTACGATCTTCTGTTTAGGTTTCGTAGCTAGCCTTAAATATATAGTTTATATCCTTAAATAACCTTCAAAATTTTTGGTTATGTAACTTCCTTAGATCCCTTGTGATTGCAGCTTGATGTAATGAAAATCTGCCACGATAAAAAGAATGGGTTTGAGATTGAGATAAGATACATTACACAGTATTTTGGGTTGATGCCGGAAAACCGACCTACCCGGTCGGTTTTCCGGTAGGTCTTTTGGTAGATCAATCTTTCGGTAAATCAGTCAGTCGGTCTTACTCCTGCAGGTTATTTTACTGAAGTTATGTGTATGAATTGCACATAAAATTATTACTTGTATTCTTTTTAGCTCGAGTCTGTTAAGCCCATGGCTTGGTCTAATTTAATTTAGCAGTTGAGTTTTGATATCCTGCAATATCTGTGTGTCTTAGTGCAATCGTGTTATTAAGTTTATATACAAATAGACTGGTTCCGTGGTCCAGTGGATAGCGTATGCGACTGCTGATCGGACGTCCCGGGTTCAATTCACGGGTCGGGAAAAATGTTACTGAGTTTTTCCGATTTCTCAGTAGCAGCACGGAGTCTGGTGATGTGCCCGGTAACGGCAATAGGCTCGCCCTCTATTACCTGAGACCTAAAAATTCATGGCGAAATGTGGGTGTAATATTGTAATATCCTCCTCACCTCTGCCTACCGCTTTGGGAATACAGGCGGGAGTCTATAAAAAAAAACAAATAGAAGTAATAAGCAAAGAGATCGGTATTAATTCTTTGAATTGTGTTGTTTGTCGTACAGAGCAATGTAGAAATATTGAATTTTTCAGCAAAGTTTTTTACGTTAGGTTGACTGAGCGACGAGTTTCTAGTGCAGCGAGCAAGTGATATCTCTTTATTTTTTACTTTTATCTAAGGCACTGCTAGACCATATTTTATCATACTAATATGTATGAAACCGTTTATTTTCCTAAAGGTTACAACATCCGTAGTCAGAGTATGAAATAATTTATGATTTATAACTTTCTAGGGCAACAAGCCTAAATCTTTATATGTGTGTTTATATGAATTTGCAAACTATTTTCAAGAGTGAATATACTACTATAACTGAACACAAAAACATAAAAAAAATACTCACTAAAACTTTCCAAATTTTTTTTCATAATCATTCACTTTAAACATGGGCTCGGTGTATTGGCCGCCACCGCCACTCAGCTGATCGCTGCGAGCTTGCACACTGTTTGAAATAATTTTAAATGAATAAGTATACTGTCTATATTGTAATATTGAAATATTTTGCAAATGCAGATCAACATATTCTATAGGTATGTATGTTTTTATATTTTGCTCAATGTAATAATAGCGCTCTGTACGGGGATGCCTTTTTATTTTTTGATGATTACGCCAACCCGGCCAGAGTGTGATCGACCGCGCTTGAAACTGGTGGAGAAGGCGTGCGGGGCATACCCACTAAAACCACCGCGGTGTCCCTACGTGTCCCGTGTAGTGGCGGGGTAACTGTACAGGGATGCCTGGACATTAGAAAATTTTCCAAAAAAATCAAAAAAATATTCGTACTTATAACATCTATTCACGTATAAAATAACTTTATATTCTTGGCATTTATTGCTTATAATTATGTATATAAGAGCAAAAGGTTGCTTACTTAATTTACTCAATCACTAAACACGAAATTTCAAAACCGAATTGAACTCTGAAGTTGGAATTTAGCAGGTAGGTTGCATAAAGATAGCCAGATGTGAATGTAATTTACAATACGGCTGAATTAGACACAACATATGGCGTTGTTCAGCGCAAGAACCAAATAGTGCATTTATATTTTTATGTATTATTGGCGGCAAAAGAGCAGACTGATCACGTTATGGTAAGCAGTTAACGCCGCTCATAGACTCAAGCAACACCAGGGGAGTCACAAATGTGTTGCCGCCCTTTGTGGAGTGGAGAAGGAGTGGGATGCGGGAGAAGGCACGGTCACTCACCGATCGAAACGCAACGGTATAGATATTTACTGTTACTTTACTTCGATAGTCTGTGAAAGTAGTACTTCCCTGATTGAGCCCGCCCATTCATGCTGAAATCAGCAAGGCTATGCATAAAAAATATAGCCAAGTTAATTGTTATCGATCCATAAAAGCACGTTTTGATGAATATGTACACGGTGACTCTATATTCAAAGCCAAAGTCATAACAATAATAATTCTTGAAGGTAATATGTTTGAAGGTCACAGTAATCATTTTTATCACAACGATAATTACAGGTATATTCGAACAAACTTCATTTATCACCCGGTAACTGTTTATAACGCATAAAATCAATTTTCGAACGCTTTTAAGCTAATGAAAACAATTCTCTGTAGTGTGTTTATTTAAACAATGGTTCGTGAGAACTGTTATTAATCAAAACGGTAATATTTTTGTTTGTACCGCACCTGAATTTAAGATTTGTGTTTATTCCAAGTATTAAACCGACGAGTTTATATGAAAAGTCCACTTGAGAAAACATTGACACGTCAGTTTAGTACCTTTGATAGAGTGTTCTTATTTTATAATTAATGTAAAAGCTATAAGAATTTACTTCTGTCCTGTAAAAAAATTGTCATTGCGACAATAATGTATGGCATTTATTGTGCTTCGAAATGTTATAGAGTTATGTAAATTGGCATGTGTACAATCACAACATAGGGACAAAGGCCATTGATGTCTAGGTTTTAGTTGAAACCATGGTGTATTAAGGTGTGCATTATGTACCATATTGTTTTGAATATACATACCTATTTAGTTACAAATAGATATTCAAGAGTTTTAAAAATCATTTTGAGAAATAAATATTTATTGAAAACCCAAAAATGTCTTCAACACTTTGTAGTATTATATATTACTACTAGAGAACCTAAAATATTGCCAGCCTACATTCTACTAGTACTATATAATAGTCGACGTTAAAGCGTAAAAGTTAATAAGCGCATGGTTTATCGCTTTAATTTTATAGAATTGTAAATAATATCAGTTATGGTTATGGACATCTTCGGTGATATACAACTTAAATAAGATGATGGAGTTAACATAGGTACCTAATAGGATAACGGCGTTATATATGGTATAAATATAAATTTATCGCTTTGTCTAGACAACTAGTGATTACGACGCATGCAAGTTGATTGAAACGTTGGGCTATAAATAAATAATATTCAAGTTTTAACGCTGTTATAAATCCTCGCTGAAAATCGTTTTTTATCTGCACCAAACCACGTACATGTATATAATATGTATAATAATAAAGTTATCATTCCTTTGAACAAAGCATTTTCATGTACCAAAATATACATACATAGTCGCAAGATAGTTCATGAAGCCTAATTATTAGGTTACTTAGCCACGTACGAGAGCTTTTAGTGACTTCGGCTAACTTCTAAGGTCAATGAGTGAACACAAAGCAACTCATAATGTAATTATGGCCACATTAATATAACTAACTGGCTATACCTACATTAATCTTCAAGTTTTCATTAAGAGGTTATGGCTCAGGCATATTATTCTCAACTCGATTTTATATGCCGTCAACTTAATGCTTAGACATGAAGTAGTTAGACTGGATAAGTTTATTCACGCTAATGATTATTAGAACACAGCCATCTAAGTTTCTACCTAACTTATGTTTAGTTTATTAGCAATTTTGTTATAGTTCAACTTTCAAAGAACACATTGTTTCTTATATTATAGTTACTGTTACTTTATTTTGATTAGATTTTTTACTTAAAGTGGAGGGTATATAGTAGTGCCACATCATAAAAATGTTTGCTTCTGGCGACGTAGGTTCCGAAAAAACCTTATAAAAGCATCATGTTCCGTCACATCTTCTCAAAAAATAGGCTGCAAAGTCCGTATTGAACACAGTTATCCAAGGCAGCTGAGAGGTTGTTAAAAATCATAAATACCTATTTATAAATTTAATATCTGGGTAATAAAATAAACTGTTCGTAAAAGGAAATCCTAGAAAATCCGCATGGCAACTTCTGGCAATGTTTACTTTGTATATAAAAAAGAAGAACTAACGACTTATATATATTTACAAGATTCTAAGAATCCTTTGGTCCGTGCAATTTCCGATTTCACTCGGTCAACCAATAATCGAAGCAGTCCAAGTCTGAAAAACTTTTCAAAAGTACTGCCTCTGATTCTACTTTATTCAGTGGGCCGTGCCTCGAATAAAGTATTTCACGATTTACCATTTAATTTTGTTCGGTTTGACAAATCTGTTTTTACTATGGACCATATTTCTAGAAACGTTTCTTGATTTTTATGATAGAAATATTAATATGGTAGGTATTTGTAATTGTCATCGATTATTTTTTAACTGACGCAGAGTTAACTCAGATTTGCAAACTCACAACATTTTAATTCACAAAAATTCTAAATTAAATACCTTAATGTTACATCCATCTAATGCCAAGCATACCAGAGATTTCTTTGAATATCTTATATAGTATCACGAACTCTAAAATTAAGTATATTTATTTTTGAGATGTGATACGCGGACTCTTCCTTAACGAAAATGGGCGCTTCGTTATTTTTAAACCTCTATATTAAAACAAAGCAGACTATCTAGGATATAAAAAGCTCAACACATTTGCGTAGGTTCCTCTGGTGAGTTCTAAAGTCGGGATCCCTATTATCCCCAATACGGAAAATCCATGGATATTAACATTTTATACCGCTGCTTAATCTTCATACGCAGTGACAGACGCCCCCTGAATACTTAACTAAGCCGAGTCTCGTCCGTACTCCAACTCGTAATTTTGGTTCGATTCGAAAACTTTCGGTTTAACCAGTATTTTGGCGGTGTTCGAATAGTCATTGAATACAAAAAAAACTTTTTCATTTACGCTCTCGGACGCAGACTGAATAATATATGAACTGTTGGTGGCGAGCTTACTGAAATCCTTTGACTTTAAGGATTTTTTAGCGTCTCAACTGAATTAATGTCATCTTATTCGTTGTTCAGAATAAAAGCAGTAGATCTTGCTACGGCTATTTCCAATATTAATTCAAGAAAATCAATAGTTTCCAAAAATCAAGCACTTTGCTCAATTGTAATATCAAATTTTGACTAAACAACTAAGTATTCTGCTTCGTCTATAAACTATACCATTGTTGAAAATGGGCCTCTTCTTATTATGAGAAGAGTTAGTCTTAGTCCTCCGCTGGCACAGTGCGGATTGTCAGATCATGCTATGATCATATAATACTAGTATAGTCGGATCAAACTATAATCTGTATATACAAAATCCTTGCGTTGAAAACTATAAAGCGTGGTAAGCTGAAATTTGGCATGTATGTTCCTTGAGAATCGTAGCGGTGCACTATGAAGGGATTTCTTGAAATTCCCACGGGATCGGGCAGAATAAGTGAAATAAAAAAAAATTGCGAGCGTAGCTGCGGGCGTCCTCTAGTCTTAAAATAAAAGTAAATGCGTGAAGTTATGGTATGTTATTATAGTGTAACGATATGTCAATATTATAGCTGTAATATCTATACTAATACCGTAATAATTCCGTACAGATGTTAAGATAAATATAACAATGAAATAAGAGCATTCACTAGCAGATCTATAAGGCTAGAAGCGTCTTTTCTCTTAACCTAGCATTATCACGCTTTAGTAAATCTTGTACTGTATAAACATGCACGCTGTAGCCCAGATTATATATAAAATGCTGTCTTACTTTATTTGTACGTTTTTACACCTGTTTTACGATTGTTTTTGTTGGAATAGTAAACATGTAGGTTTTATATAATAGGTAATCTGAGTAGTGGTCTTATATAATTTCTGGTTACTTGTTATTGTCTTATGTCTATGCTTGTTACTGTCATGGTTGAAGAGCAATAAACCGATTTAAAACTTATTCTTGTTGAATATAATTTCTACAGTTCAACCGACAATCTGACGTTTAATTCCGCAAAAATGTGAAGCCGCTGGAAAATAATAATATTTGAGCATAAAATGAAAAACTGAGCAGAAAAACATTGCGTACATAGCCATCGCTACCGGTTCGCATTTGTTTATTTTTTTCAGAATTTTTCAGAAGATGCTACAAATATGAAGCTAGTTTGGATAATGTGCCCAAGGCATACGAAAACAGCGGACTAACCAGAAAATGTTAATGATGAGTGGTTAAGAACTTAATGGTTGCCGGACTATTGTAATAGTTACAAGCCAATAATGCGCATTGAAATCTCTGGTGTAAAGATTAGTGCTAATATAGACAGAACTACTTAAAGATGTAAGTAAAGTCTACCGATGCCAACACTACCGAACTTTACACAAAGTTTAGTAAGCCATCATCATCACATCAGTAATACATAACATGTACCGTACTGGGCAGAAGCAGTTGCAAGTCACATGCTACACCTGCGGAAAAATTATTATGGTGATGAAGTGAGTCATTTCAGAGTATTTATTTTGGTTGTAAAGCCATGGTCAAAATACCTGAAGAAAGGTTACTGAACTGGACTCCGGGGCAAGTAAGATGACATTTATTGGCTACAGTGATGTTACCAAAGGGTACAAATTTATAGATCCAAAAACATGTAAAGTGATAATAAGCAGAGATGTTGTATTTATGGAAAATATAATAAAACTGAAAAGTAGCAGTGCCTCTAACTTCGGTTGAAAATAATAATACAATTTCTGGAAAAGAGTCTTTATCGATGAACTCTGAGTTACAAGAAAGTTATATTTAGTTTTACCACCGAGAAAGGTGTTAGACAAGAATGTGTACCGTCGCCGTGGCTGTTAAACCTCTTCATGGACAGTTGTTTGCAAGATTTAAAACATAGTGACTGCGGATTAAGGATGAATGGGTTACTCGTCAAATGCCTCCTTTATGCTGATGATCAGGTAATACTTGCGTCTTCAGCGGAGGAGTTGCAGGAGATGGTAACAATCATGCATGGTGCGTTAGAGAGGAAAGGAATGAAAGTGAATGTAAGTAAAACGAAAGTTATGGTTTTTGAAAAGGAGGAATGCGTTACGGCTTGTAATGTTGTGATCGATGGACAGCGAGTGGAACAAGTGAATGAGGTTGTATACTTAAGTACGTTGTTTACAAGAGATGGTAATAATGAAGAAGATATTGAAAGAAGAGTTAATGCAGGTAATAGAGTGAATGGAGCACTGAAGGCGTTTATGAACAGTCAAAAAGTGTCCAAAAAGGCACGTTTGGCTGTGCATAGAGGGGTGTTAGTGCCTACCCTTATGTATGGTAGTGAAAGTTGGGTATGGCAGGAGAGACTTGAAAGTAGAATAAATGCTGTAGAAATGAGAGCACTGAGAAGTACGTGTGGTATATCTTTGACCGACAGAGTAAAGAATAGTGTGATAAGAGTGTGGTGTGGGGTAAAAGAAGATGTAGTGACAAGCATCGAGAAAGGCATGTTAAGATGGTTTGGGCACATGGTGAGGATGGATGACGAAAGACTGACAAAGATCATATATAAGATGATCATATATAAGGCAAATGTGAATGGGACAGGACGAAGGGGAAGACCTAGGCGGACGCTCTCTGACCAGATTGGAGACATCCTAAAAAAAGGACAGGCCAGAAGTACCCTGCATGAGAAACTTGATGGAATTGAATGAAGCAAGAGAGGTATGTCAGGATCATTGCAAATGGCGTTCCGTAGTCTCTGCCTACCCCTCCGGGAAACAGGAGCGAGTCTATGTATGTATGTATGTATTTAGTTTTAATAAGTAGTACCTGAGCAGATGATTCCCAAAAGAGAGGCAGTGGGCTCTCTCGTGCATTTGGCAATAGTCAGTAGACCAGATATTATGTTTGGGATTAGTTTAGTAAGTCGCTTTCTGAACTGTTATGCGAATACATGTCCAGAGAAACAGGAAAAAGGTGTTATATATTTGGATCAGAAAAAATATATACAAGAAGTGTTACATATGTATGGCATGTCTGATTGCAAAACTGTCAAGACTCCCATAGATCTTAATAGTAAGTTTCAAGGGAAGGAAAGTTCTGAGGAAATCTTCTTCTCATAACATTCCATATCAAGTAAGTAGTCAGTAAGTAATTGGCTGCTTACTGTATGTTTCCCAGATTACCAGACCAGACATAAGTTTTGTTATAAATATGTTAAGCAAATATAATAACAAACCTGAAATGTCACATTGGATAGCGCTCAAACGTGTCATGCGATATCTGAGAGGCACTCAAGACTACAGGTAGAGTTATAAACAAAATAAAGAGGAGACTATGTCTCAAGGCTATTGTGATGCAGACTGGGCAAACTCAGAGGACGACTGGCGATCATGTATAGGTTACACGTTCCTGTTCCAGGGTGGAGCAATCAGCAGGAACTCTAGACGCCAGCCCACCGTTGCTCTGTCGACTACGGAGGCTATGTTTCTATCATCCTGCGTTCAAGAAGCTATGTTGTATGCTAAGGCAATTTCAAGGAAGTTTTTTGCCACAACTGAAGAATATAGCTATGTTAATTTATAGTGATAATCAAAGTTCCATAAAACTTGCGAACACTGCTGGCTATCACTCGAGGACCAAACACATTGATGTTAGGCACCACTTTGTACGTGACAACATTGTTGGAGGGGCCATTGATGTCCAATACATACAGACAGACATGATGGTTGCTGATGCACTTACCAAAGGAACGCTACACTCAAAGCTTGTTCAATGTTCTTCTAAGATGGGATTGATACATGTTTAAGGGAGGATGTTGGAATAGTAAACATGTAGGTTTTATATAATAGGTAATCTGAGTACTGGTCTTATATAATTTCTGGTTACTTGTTATTGTCTTATGTCTATGCTTGTTACTGTCGTGGTTGAAGAGCAATAAACCGATTTAAAACTTATTCTTGTTGAGTATAATTTCTACAGTTTTTACTTAGATATTATTCCAGGGTGCTTATTAAACGCATATATAATGAGTAGAATTGCAGAATATGTAGGTATCTGAGCGCAACGTGTCTACTAGTTGTCTGAAACCGATATTTTATCGAACTTATTTCATTAATCTTTCATGAAAACGTTCGACCCAAAGTAATATTCAATCACAAAAATAAAATAAAGATCATAACATAGCACCAACGAATAAAAGTATTACCACATATTTGTCAATATCAAAGAAATATAACCTTAGTCAATATATAAACCATAAACACTTATGTAGCAGCAGCTAGTTGTTTTAAGCCGCGCCGATGATGAATAACACATGAGATGTCTTCCTTTATTTGACGACTTGAAATAGAAGTGAATTCAAAATAGAGCGAAGCCAATCATTGTATAGTCGTTTGGAACTTTCCGAATTATTGTTAAGGTGCTGATATATTGGGGCATGGCAGGGTAAGTTCTGAACAGATTGAATAGATTTTTCGTAAAAGTTATGATTAGTTTGTAATACCGAGGTTCTTGAGCTTTTAAGTGATCTAACCGCTTTGTCTATAACAGTATGAATTTGAAATATGTCTTTAGTTATTTGATACAAGTTTATCTGAAAGTTGTGTAATAGACATACCTACATGGTCTTGTTTTTAAAGGCTATTGATTAAATTAATTAAACAGAGTTTTGATAATACTTTGAAGTTATACTTGTGTTGGGCTTTATTAATTCTCTTTGATATAATATGACCTCTCTTTGATATTAAATTTCCCTGGAAATATTACCTGTTATTCTATGTTAACGTTAAAATTAATATCTAGCTGGACTGTTATGTCTGGATAATCGTTTATATACTGGTCACAGACCTTTTCTAAGTGGTCTGTGATACACGATGATACTGATGAATATATGTAGGTAGTATCAAATATATAAATGGCGTCATCATCATGTTATCCCGGTTTCATCCAAGATTTACGCCTTGAAATCTGATGTCTGCTTATTAGTCTAATCAGATATGACTGAATATGAACTTTTCCACAGCGAATGCCGTCTGAGTGAAATAGTATATTCCATGGGTTAAACGAGTTTATTCGAGGGTAGGTACTGACTCGTCATAAAGACTCTCAAAGATGTTCGTCACAGCCAGGACCATCAACTTACGGCCAGTTTCATTCTCTGATATATCCATGGATTTACCTACTAGAACTAGAATTAAACATTTAAGTCAAAAGTCATTAATGCCAAGGCACGGGGCAAACGATAATAAACACTTTAATATGCGTATGTTACTCCACCTATATGATTTTTTTAAGACAACTCCCGCATTAGGACTAAATCCTGTGTCGCGGGGAACTTTACAAACATACAACTAACGGACACAATGAACACCCAGACTCGAAACAACAATTTATGAATCACACAAAGTGTTGTCTCGTGTGGGGATCGAAACCACAACACTTCGGCAAAGTGTCAAGCGGTGAGGCGGCTGCTTAAACCACTACGCCAACCGTGCAATTAACAGGAGCATCTTGTTAAAAAAGAAAACTACAAACTACATTTTTGTCATTCTATGCATCAACCAATAAAATACCAAATTCGCGCGAATGGCAGTATTACCTCAAAAATAGTTTCAAATCTGAAAACCCTATATCCTATCTTCTATCTCTTAAAAGCTTTTCCAAATGTCTCACATGAATCACATCGTACTACCACATACTACCTTTAATCTTGGCTATGCTTTCACATATTATTAGTCTAGACATTGTAGACAAAGAACAGTGAAACGTGAAAGGGTCGGTACAAAAAATTCATTTCCCCAGAGAGATTACAATGCACCTGGGCCAACATTAAAGGATGCCAAAGGTTTGAATATCGAAGTTTTGTTCCGTTTAATTTTTACGTGCCTGTGGAGCTCTCACGTTGTGAGGATGGTGTTAAGTATGTTTAGTAAAGTTATGGTAAATACTTGATAATGCAAGCACTGTATATTATAGTTATAAGTAATATACATACATACATTTTTTCGAAGCTATTGATATCTTACTGTAAAGATCAATCTACGGAAAATCATATGAATTATTTTTAAAACTTTTGCTCTTCTAATTATAATCATGGTAACAATCTGACATTGCAATCTCATGTCCTAGGTATCTTGCATATAATGGCTACCCAACCCAGACAGCGAGCGACAATGCAACTTTTTTCAACGCAACTAGTCGGCAACGCAGCTACGCGATTAAATACAATACATATGAGACATTCCGTACAACAGGGTCTAAGCAAAATTGTATGACCTAGCATTGTTAGGTAAAGGAAAACACTATGTTGCATTGCTTCGTCTAATTCTGTTGTCACATCGTGAAAAGAACATAAACGTGATATTTATCACATTTAAAGTTATTGTAGTCTTCACTGTTGCAGTTTCTTATTACTGTAAGAAAGGTATGGTTGTAGTCTACTTCACAGGTTTCTCAAGAATGTTATGGAGAGTTCAGACACCCAGGTTACCTCAAAATGATTCCCGTCACCCTTTTGCAAGCGATAATTTATAATTGAATAACGCATACCTTCGAAAAGTCTGTGTTGCACGCCGTGGCTTTAAACCCGAGACCTTTTGCGTAGCAGTCTGATAGCCTCTTCTCATACTAACTATCATTATCATCAGCCTAGTATAATATATGTCCCACTGCTGGGCTTGGCACTCTCACTAGTCACATAGTTATTGTAGTAAGTGACTGGCCAAACAACTCGCTAGACACATTAACAGATCATTTATGAAGGTTCTGATACTAACAAATTCTAAATAATCAATTTACTACGCAACAATTTTTACGGCTTGTGGGTTCTTGCGATCATTCGGTTTTATGTATGTAGAAGTCAGAGCAGTTGGGTTTTGGTATTTATGACAGAAGGCCCCAGAATGTTGAAAAATTTAATGTATATATAAAAGTGTGTACATTAAGTTGCCTATTTGCAACGAGCCACTGTAGATAAGCCTCAGACTCCTTTATCTACCTGAAAAAGTATCTGCGTCTATAACGTTTTCATTACATCGCCGTTATATTAATTAATTACGAACACTAGGCAAGTTTTCAAGTTCTTAGACTTGAAACTCACAAATGTACCTACATTATAACATTCCAAGTTTGTACTTGTACGTATCGCTAGGGTATACTTAATAGGCCTTAAGATAATTAGATGCTTATAAATATGAAATCATTATTTCGTTTCCGGGACTGCCCTTTGATCATTAGGTACGCATAAATAGTAAGAGCAGGTTGCCCTACGCCCACAAAACCAAATAACATATTCATCTATTTAGATTTTACATTTTTGTTAGAGATGAAAGATGGTTTAAATTTTGTCAGTAAGCTATGAAAGGGTAAAGAAAGGAGCTTTATGCTTTTAAACAACAATACAATACTCTATTTGAGAAACATTACTGTATCAACTTATTGGTCGGAAAAGGATATCCTAGAATTAATACTGCCGTCATAATCATAACGTAAAAGGTGGACTGACGATCTCGTCAAGATCGCGGGAGGCGGTTGGATGCGGGCGGCTCAAGACCGGTCTGTGTGGAGAACCTTGGGGGAGGCCTATGTCCAGCAGTGGACGTCGTTTGGCTGATATGATGAACGTAAAAGAGCACAACTAACATTTTGTAAATAAGGAGAAAATCGAGTTTAAAATATTTCTTAGTTTTTGTCAAAAATAAATTACGGTATCGTAGTTATAGAAAATGTATGAATGGAAATAGTAGCGTCTACATGAATTCTTTAGGATGATTTACTTATTTTCACTGTATTTATTCAATAATCTACATTTTCCATTTCAACCTAACATAAAAAATATTGTAAAATCATTCATATTAGGTATAAAAGGCATAATTAACCAAATGTGACTTTACATTCTAACATTTTGCGGGAAAAAGGTTAAACATTACTCTGCCGTCATAACGTAAAAGGGCACAATTAACATTTTGTAAATAAGGAGAAAATCGAGTTTAAACTATTTCTTAGTTTCTGTCAAAAATAAATTACGGTATTGTAGTTATAGAAAATGGAAATAGTAGCGTCTACATAAATTCTATAAGATAATATACTTTTTTTTTTAATTTTAACTGTATTTATTCAATAATCTTCATCATATTTTCCCATTTGTAAAATCATTAATATCTTAATATATAAAATCCTTGTGTTACTTACTGACTGACAGACACGCTACAACCGAAACTATTGGGCGCAGGAAGCTGAAATTTGGCATGTATGTTCCTTGGGGACCGTAGGGGTGCACTAAGAAGGGATTTCCCGAAATTCTCACGGGATCGGCCAAAACGGGTAGATTAAAAAAAATTGCAGGCGTAGCTGCTGGCGTCCTCTAGTTACGTATAAAAGGCATAATTAACCAAATGTGACTTTCCATTCTAACATTTTGGCGAAAAAAGTTAAATATTAAAATGAAAAGCCATATTAATTAAAACACATCTATCCACTTGAGAACTCTTCATGTAATCTAAACTAGATAATTATGCCCTTTTCTAAAGCTATCACAAAAATAATTGCTCAGTTGTGCCCTTTCAGGTTATGGTACTTTTATTTATTGTGGTTATAAAATTATACAAAAAATATTAGCAGATAGGCCTTTTTCTCCTGTTTCCAAATATGTATATAACTCAATTTCGAAAAAAAATTTAGTGGTGCCCTTTTACGTTATGACGGCAGAATAGGTATAAAATGGTTTTGATGCCGGTGTATTAAAGGATTATTCAGTGATAAAATAATATAGGAGCTTATTGTACAAGATAATTTTATAAAAGCTTGATATTGTTTAAACGACTCATTGCTACACAGAAATTCAGTTTGAAGCAATTTGACTTCACTTCATGCTCCTAGTGATAGCGTATAAGTAGTAAGGCGGTATCTCGGTCGGTATTATCGGTCTTTAGAAGATAATTTTGTTTTTTATTTGCTATCCTGCTCTACTTACGCAGATTCATAAGCTAGTTGGAGATCGTAACGGTGGTAATTTTACATCGAATTATTTATAAACCGTGAACATTTAATAAGAGTTAGTCGAGAGCTTAACAAAGGTGCCTTCAACTTAAAACTCGTCAGAAAATATCGGTCGTATAAGTTTGTGGTAATGGATAAAATTAAAAGCTAACGTAAGTATATAGTTAGTTAAAAGACACGTAATTGTAAAAGGCGAAACAGAATTGCACAACAAAACAACAATAAAATTTAAGCTTCATCATCTCAGTAATTTTTATATTACTATGCTTTAGCTTTTCTTGGCAATGGCAGACATTTGCTGCGAGTTTCCTGGTATTTGATACTATATTCATTTCATAACTTCTTTGCCTTCCATTCATACTCCAACGGACGTATATAATAAAGTAATAACCTTGTTAAATTATTATTTTGTTAAATTATTATTCGATTAGAGCGCCTTGCAATGATCATCGACGTCACCATACCCCATGACGAGAATCTCGTGAAAGCCGAAAAAGATAAACAAATTAAGTATTTGGACCTGGCTCACGAGATTGTCGACATGTGGGATGTTGACTCGGCGATCATTGTACCGATAGTCGTGACCGTAAATGGTCTTATTGCCAAGAGCCTCGACCACCACCTCAAGAGGCTCTCGTTAGACGGCTGGATCAAGTCCTCTATACAGAAGGCAGTATTGCTGGACACGACACGCATCGTACGGAGGTTCCTTTCTCTGGAGCCCTAACCACCGGTAGCTTGGTCCCTGTGCCCGATGCCGGTGGGTCTCCGCGGTCCCATTTTATATATTTAATTTAGTTCTTAGTGTGAAATTTATTGAGTATTTGAAGTGTGACTGTGAGAAGAATATTTAATAAACGACATAATAATAATAATAAATTCTTTATTGTACACCAGGCAATAACATGAGTGCATTACAGAGTTTCTTATAAACTAGTGTTACAAGGGCGGTCTTATCGCATAATGCGATTTCTGCCAGACAACCGTGTACGGACAGAATTAAATAAAAGGACAGGTAGTACGCGGGTGCACTATAAACTAAAATATAAATAAAAAATTAACATGATTATTACTCTATGCTTAAAACTAAAATAAGCTTATCTAAACTGATAAGAAAAACATATACCTACTTACATCCATTATACATAAAATAAATATGATAATAATATTAAATAAATCACAAATATATAAATAAATAAATACACATACACAAATATATTATAATATATATTACTTAATATATTTTATGTAGATATATATATATATATATATATATATATATATATATATATACATACATATATAGAAGATATTATCACTGGAATGTTACTTATTATAGTGACAAGTAATGTTTCTTAACAAGATTTTTAAATATTGGCAATTATTTCGAACGTCTTATCGTTTCCGGTAGTGTATTCCACAATCTGACAGCTAAAACAGTAAAAGATCTATCAAAGAACTTAGTAGAATGCACAGGACTTTTTAACTTAAGGTTTTCCGATGATCTCAAGCACTTAGAATGTGTGTCATGCAGATAGACAAATCTATTCTTGAGGGGATATGAAGGATTAAACAGAATATTATACAAGAGACAGAGAATATGAGTATTCCAGCGAAGGCGGATGGGTAGCAATTTGAGCTTGTTTCGAAATTCGGAAACGTGGTCATATTTGCGTAAACCAAATATGAACCGTATACAAAAGTTTTGGAGTCGCTCAAGCTTGTCTAGCTGGTCCTCATTAAGATCAAGATAGCTGGCATCGGCATAGTCAAGAATAGGAAGAAGGATAGACTACACAAGCGCAATTTTTGTGGCAATGGGAAGAAAATTTCGCAATCTTCTTAGCGATGCGGCAGCTGCAAAGAGTTTCCGACTAGTACTTTGCAGTTGAAAGCTCCAAGAGAGTGTTTGGTCAATGTATATCCCCAAGTTCTTTACTTTGTCACTGAAAGGAATTGGAATACCATCAAAAGATACAAGGGGAACTATTGACCAGTCGATCTTAGAGATTAGTCTGGAATTACCAACCAAAATAACCTGAGTCTTTGTAGGATTAACCCTGAGTCCAAACCTTTTTGTCCAGTCACAAATTTGATCCAGATCATTATTTATTATTGTAATTCTTGAGACAGGCTTTCAGGCTTGATTTGATAATAAATCTGCATATCATCTGCATATAGGTGGTAGGAAGAAGAAATATGGTTGGAGATATTATTTATAAAATTTGAGAAGAGCAAAGGAGATAGAACGCCGCCCTGTGGTACGCCGGCAGAGTTGTCACATCAAGTAGAATAGGTGTCATCTAGCCGGATTCGTTGTCGGCGACCAAACAGGTAACTACGAAACCAGTCGATCACCAATGGAGATATGTTAAGAGAGCCTAATCGGGCAAGGAGAACATCAAAGTCTACGGTGTTGAAAGCATTACTGAAGTCTAATAAACAGAGCACTGTGAGTTTGCCATCTTCCATGCCCGATCTGATATCATCCGTAATATTGACAAGGGTGGTAGTGGTACTATGACCAGGACGGAAGCTGGATTGGAAGGGATTAAGGATATTATTTTTCGAAAGGAATGTGTTGAGTTGGTTGTGGATAAGGCGTTCAAGAACTTTGGAAAGGAAAGGTAATATGGATATGGGACGATATTCAGAAAAGGATTAGGTTTCTTGGGTAAAGGGATGACTTGAGCATTTTTCCATGCAGTTGGGAAAATGCCACTGGATATGGAGAAATTAAGGATGTGGGAAATAATAGGTAGGATTTCATCAAGGATTGGAAGGATCATATTACGGGTGATGCCATCACTGCCAACTGCGTTGGATGTTATGGATAAGATACTCTTCTTAACACCACATTCAGTAAATTGACTAAAGACAAATGGACTGTAATCAGGAGTTGGAAGCGTTGAAAGATAATTTAGGGTGTTTATTTTTGTTGTCCTATCATAATCAGACGAAGCAGAGAAGTGCTGGTTAAGCATGTTAATATCAATTGTATTAGGGGAAGTATTTTGCCGTTGCTTTCCAACCCCAAGTGATTTAAGAAATTTCCATACCTTGGATGGATCACCGTTTTGTACGGAGCTGTGAATGTGCTGGCGTTGTGCATCCCTACACACTCTATTGCAGTGATTTCGCGCTTTAATATATTTTTCTTTATTAGAGTCAGTTGGTTTTGCCTTGAATTTTGATTTCGCCGCTGCTTTCCTTTGAATAAGAATCCTTATTTCGTTGGTAAGCCAGGGCGAAGGACGATGTTTCAATTTAATCGCACGTATAGGAGCATGTACATTATAAAGTGCAGTAATTTGCCTCTCAAATATTTCGACTTTATCATCAACTGTTACAGCGGAAAACAGTGGCATCCAGTCAATTGCCCCTGCGTCACCACGAAGACGTTCAGTATCCATACCAGCAAAGTTGCGCTGTAAAAGTATTCTTGACTTTTCCTTAGGAGGACGAATTTTGTAAGAGAGAAAAATAAGGTTGTGATAGGAAAATTCGTCGGCACAGCATTGGCCGTGTTTCGTGACGTGGTGTAGTGAAGAAACGAAAATGAGATCTAAAAGTGAGGGTGTAGAATTAGGAAAGTGATGGGTTGCATTCAGAGGTAGAATATGAAGATTGCACGAGACTGAAATAGAATAAAGAGAGGAAGAACGCGAATCTTTCTTAAGAACACAAGTGTTGAAGTCACCCATAATGATAGTTTGACTGTAAGAAGTAGATAGGTTAAGTAAGAGATTTTCAAAAGAGGAAAAGAAGTCAATACGCAAGGAAGGACAGTAATAAACGCCGAGGAGGATTTTAGTGTGATGTAGCTCGACTTCCAGAAACAGGTGCTCACCAGCATTGGAGGGAGGCGGTTGTGAAGACACGTTTATCACAGTATAAGCTATATAGGATCGAAGGTAAATGGCGACACCACCGCCACCACCCCCAGTCCGGTCGTTTCTGATAAGCTGGAAGCCGGGCAAAGAATAAGAAGTAGAAGGAAGGCACGGCTTAAGCCATGATTCAGAGACAAGAACAGCGTGTATGTTCTTACAGTCTAAATTTGCCAGCATATCTGGGAAATGAGCGGGAATACTCTGTGCATTGATATGCACAACATTAAAGTTACCTGGAACATCGGAAAATACAGATCGGATGTTATCTGCCAATGAAGGAACACTAACAAAACTGCCATCATCACTATCTGCAGAAAAATAATCATCGCTGTCACTGTTAGAATCCATAATATTATATATAATAAGTAAGATATAATAAAATATAATAGATAATTAATAGATATATAAATATAACGTAAAAAATATATAACTTATCTGTATAAAATAAGGTATAAACAAATATCCTAACTTTACAAAAACAAACTGTGTGTACAATATTCAATACTATCCACCTGCCAGTTAGTTATCAATATTAAAAATATATCATAAAAATACAAGAATCAACCCACTTGTAGGAACAATTAAAATGTCTAAGATCCCAGGTAGGATGGCTTCTAACTTAAATTATAGTATTACTATAAATTCTTAAAAATAATCAACGGTATTATTTTAGCCCAAACAATAAATTAATATACTAATCTGTACGTATAAATTATTCGATACAATTTCAAAAGTGTATAATAATTGCGTTTAACAATAGCCCAGGTAACAGCAGTAACGAAACGTGAGTACACATAGTGACGTGAAGCATAGACTAAACGTGAAGTATCAAAAGTGACAATGACAACTAACTATAAACTACTCAGTTAAAAGTCAAAACAAATCTAACAACTTGACAAGTAAAATTTTTTTATATTCCAGCAAATAATTAATAGCACCGTCATTATTAGTTAATAGATACCATCGTTTTACAATCTTACAACCGTACCGTTAAAACAGATTGTAAACAAACACAAGTGTACAAGTATAAAATTAAACCACCCACCTGGAGATACAACAAAAGAGGAAAGATGAACAATATAAGACTATTTCCGAATAGCTGCAGCTCTTCTGGCTTTCACCGTCTCATCGGTTTTCTTTGCAGCAGGGGGCTGCTTCGACTGGTCAACAACGACGAATCGGGATAGATTTTGTAAATCCACAGAAGAGTTTATACGATGACGCTCGCCGTTTATCCCGAGGACGTGTACCACTCCTTCCTTCGTCCAGTATTTTGAGACGCCGAACTTCTCCCGGGCTGCCATAAAGAGGTCATGGCGGGCTTTTGTTAAAAACTCTGACGCTGTGATACCAGAGCCCTTAAGTTTAGTTTTGGCAAACCAAACTTTATCTCGGACTGACACATGCTGCAGTTTTACGAGGATTGGCCGGTGTTTGTGTGGTGAAGAAGCTGCAGGTCGCCCCATACGATGGCAACGCTTGATGTGGTCAGGAGTAAAATCATCAAGTTTTAAGTGTGTTTTTACTACACTCACTATTGTTTGAACCAGGTCCTCTTTCGTATTTTCTGGAACGCCATGGAAGAGAAGAATCTTGCGTCGGCCTTGCATTTCCAAATGATCGACACTGCGCGCTAGTAGTTGGTGTTGTTGCTGCAAACCCTTCAGAGCTTCAGTTACGAATTCACGGAAGGTGGCAAATTCAGCAGCCAGGCCGGCAATGTTGGAAGGAACGCTGGTACTACTCTGTAGTTTATCTTCAAACTGTGTCATTTTATGGTGGAACATTTTGTTCAGGTTTTCTACTGTGTTGTGGATGGATTCCATACTGTAGTCAATAGTGAGTTTTCCAAGGAGATAACACTTTCTGGCAGGTAGTGTGTTATAATTAATAGTTTTAAATCATTTAACCAGTTAAACTATGTATATATTAAACAAATAATTATAAATTAAAAATCGAGAGCAAATTTTTTTATGTTGTCACCACAACTACCCCAAGTATTTCACAGTTCGCTACAAAGTAACATTGAAAATACCGTTACCTTGCCAACGTTATGCCCTTCGCTCTGATACTTGTCCCGATGTTTACATTTTAACTAGACCGATGTCATTCGGTTATTTTTATTTTTTTTCTTATGTCTTCTTATTTTTATATGGTACTAGAGGACGCCAGCAGCTACGCCTGCAATTTTTTAAATTTACCCGTTTTGGCCGATCCCGTGGGAATTTTGGGAAATCCCTTCTTAGTGCACCCCTACGGTACCCAAGGAACATACATGCCAAATTTCAGGTTCCTGCGCCCAATAGTTTCGGCTGTAGCGTGTCTGTCAATCAGTCAGTAACGCAAGGGTTTTATATATTAAGATTGTTTTTAGAGTTAATGGTTTATGCATATATATGATATAGGTATAAAGATTCCGTGTCGCAATTCTAACACTACAGTGATACATAATCATTGACCTACATTTTTCACTTCACTTAGTAGGAATGCCCATTCACACAGTACATTTATCAACGATCTTATTACTACATACTTTGTTCACATCAATAAATCGAAAATGCAGTTTCTAATTCACCACTGTATTATGATTAAGTATATAATACACAAAACTACCTTGTACATGTCTTTGAGCTACAATTTTAATTTAATTGCCCCGTGAAGCCGATGTCATGTCCGTCCTTATTGATGGAAGACTTCGTCTGTAGATCGCTCAATGCATGTGGCAGGCTGATTATTGAAACCGATATAGTTGCAGAAGGGTTAATGTGAACACACACAATGACGGCAACCTACATAATACCTATACTATGAATGTATTACGTAATCAAGATACGAAAGTTACTCTCGACTCGTTTTCTCACATATTATGTAAAAAAATGTGAATATTTTGAGAGCTCAGCGATTTGATACAAAGAAAAATCCTAAGATTGCTCACTGTCTCATGAATAAATGATAGCCTGGCAAGTATCACAAAGTCAAAAGCCAGTAATCCTGCGATATAGGCGAGCAATTTCCTTATTTTTCCTTATATGCACGTAGATTGTATGTACTTGTGTCAGAACTCTTTATGGTTGTATTGTATGCAAGTTTGCACAAAAGGTAAACAGTGTCACCTCGCTGCCTGACCGATCCACTTATCGAGCTAAATTGTATGTGTTCCGTGCACAGCTCTGTCCAGCCTGGGTATCGTGTCAACAGTTTATAGTCTACTGCATGTGATAGGTACGGGCATTGCGTATTTTTGTTTGTAGGAGAGAAGGTAGAATATCAAAGCATAATATTTGCGAGCCTGAATAAATATTAATGAGTAGACTTTTTAATTACATACGTTATGATATCGAGGAGACGTTTTGTCAAAGATTGTTTTCGATCAAAATTATAATTCCCTGGCCGAAAACTTTTCCTACTATGAGCTTCCTCTAAAGCTATAATAGCATATATCTAAATATATGTAGATAGACAAATTAGTCAACCATTGGTTGATTCATGTTGTTCGTAATGCCATAAAAGGTTTCTTAAAAGGGTTGAGTCGTACTTGCACTAATGTTACGAATAATCCCGAATGGCAAAAGCTATAGATAATGGTTTTGGTTGAAGGATTAGTGAAATAAGATATAAAGACAACTGTCTAAACATGCCTGTTTCCCTTTCTGATCTTTCCATTACTGAATTTTCACGGATTTATATTTATATTTAAAGTTGCTGTTTGTGGTGACTGTTAAATAAAATTGTATTTCGCAATTGCGTAATAGGCGGAAAAGAGCCGGCGATAGAGACATTTAATATGACAGCACAGCTTCTATTGCGCATGAAAATTACCTACTAGATTTTGGTTGTGAAACTTCCTTAATCTTCGTGATTTGCAGCTCGATGAAACGAAAATCTGCCACGATAAAAAGCATGGGTTTGAGAATGAGATAAGATACATTATACAGAATATTAGCTTGATCTATCGGCCTGTTTTCCAGTGGGTCTGGCTTTAAGGTAGATCGGTCTTTTGGTAAGTCACTCGGTCAAGCGGTCATTCCCTCACAGGTTATTTTTCTGAAGTTTAATTTCTGTATGAATTGCACCCAAAATTATTAATTGTATTTTGTTAAGCGCATGACTTGGTCTGATATTTTATTTAGCAATAGAGTTTTGATATCCTGCAATATCTGGGTATCGTAGTGCAATCGCTTTATTACGTTTATATACAAATAGAAGTCACAGGCAAATAGATCGATATTAATTCCGTAAATGTGTAGTTTGTCGTTCAGAGCATTGTAGAGATATTGAATTTTGTAGCATAGTTTTTACATAAACATTCAATATACATAAACGGGGACTCTATGTTAAAAGCCCAAGTCATAAGTACAATAATTTTTGAAGGTTACACGTTTGAAGGTTATAGTAATCATTTTCATTGCAACGATAATTACAGGTATATTCGAACAAACTTAATTTATCAACCTGTAACTGTTTATAACGTATAAAAACAATTTTCGAACGTTTTTACGCTACTGAAAACAATTCTCTGTAGTGAGTTTATTTGCACAATGGTTCGTGAGAACTGTTATTAATCACAATGGTAATACTCGTATTTTTGTTTGTACCGCACCTGAATTTAACATTTGTATTTATTCCAAGAATTAAACTGACGAGCTTATGAAAAGTCCACTTGAAAAAAATTTACACGTCCGTTTAGTACCTTTGATAGAGTGTTGTTATTTTATTATGAATGTAAAAACTATAAGAATTGACTTCTGTCTTGTTAAAAAATTACATTGCGACAATAATGTATGGCATTTATTGTGCTTCTAAATGTGATAGAGTTATCCATAGAGACAAAGGCCATTGATGTCTAGGTTTCAGTTGAAAGCATGGTGTATTAAGGTGTGCATTATGTACCATATTGTTGTGAATGTATTTTGTTACTAGTAGGTATTCAAGATATTTAAAAATCATACTAGAGCAGATTTTGAGAAATTAATATTTATTGAAAAAACTTAAAAATGTCTTCAACACTTTGTAGTATTATACATATATTACTAATAGAGAAACTAAAATATTGCCAACCTACATTCGACTAGTGCTATATAACAGTCGACGTTAAAGCTTAAACTTTTATCGCATTTATTTTATTGATTTGTAAAAAATATCAGTTGTGGACATCTTCGGTGATATACAACTTAATATAATTATTATATTAATATACTTAATAATAAGATGACGGAGTTAACATAAGTAACAAACAGGATACTGGCCTTATTTATGGTATAAATATAAGTATAAGTTTATTGCTTTGTCTAGACAACTAGTGATTACGACGCATGCAAGTTGATTGAAACGTCGGGACATAAATAAATAATATTCAAGTTTTAACGCTGTTATAAATCCTCGCTGAAAATCGTATTTTATCTACACGAGTCCACGTACTTGTATACGTATAATATAACATAACATAACATATCTTCACGCCTTTTATCCCCGAAGGGGTAGGCAGAGGTGTATTACACACCCACACTTCGCCAGATATGTTTCGGTCCCAATGTAATAGGGGGCGAGCCTATTGCCATCTACCGGGCACATTATAAAGCGAGCGATAATTAACATTTTTAATACACACATAACTTCGAAAAGTCAGAGGTGTGTGCCCGAGGTACCTGGGGATCGAACCCGAGACCAACGTCTCGGCAGTCCGTTACGTACACCACTGGGCTACCGCCGCTTTTAATATAATATAATATATACGTATAATATAATAATAAAGTTATCATACCTTTGAACAAAGCATTTTCATGTACCAAAATATAGATACATAGTCGCAAGATAGTTAATGAAGCCTAATTAATAAGTTACTTAGCCACGTACGAGAGCCTTTAGTGACGTCTGCTTTCTTCTAAGGTCAATGAGTGAACACAAAGCAACTCATAATGTAATAAAGGCAACATTAATAGTACTAACTGGCTAATACCTACATTAATCTATAAGTTTTCATTAAAAGGTTAAGGTTCAGGTATATTATTCTCAACTTGATTTTATATGCCGTCAACTTAATACTTAGACATGGAGTAGTTAGACTGGATAAGTTAATTCACGCTAATGATAATTAGAACACAACCATCTAAGTTACTACCTAACTTATGTTCAGTTTATTAGCTATTTGACGACCGGTTGGCTCCGCTTCCCGCTCAAGTCAAACATTTGTGTGCGTGGAACATGGATGTTTGTCTTGGTCTGGGTTTTTCTATATATAATATGTATGTATTTACAAAAAAAAAGTATATATGTATGTTTATCCATTATCTAGTACCCATAGTACAAGCTTCTGCTTACTTTGGGACTAGATTGTGTTGTGTGAATGTAGTAGAATATTATATAATTATTATATTTTGTTATAGTACAACTTTCTAAGAACACATTGTTTCTTATAGTATACTTACTGTTACTTTACGTTGACTTGATTTTTTACTTAAGGTGGAGGATATATAATAGCGCCACATCATACAAATGTTTGCTTCTGGCGATGTAGGTAGGTTTCGACAAAACCTGTATAAAAGCATCATGTTTCGTCACATCTCCTCAAAAAATAGGCCGCCAAATCCGTTTTGAACAGAGTTGTCCAAGGCAGCTGAGAGGATGTTAAAAATCATGTTTTTTTTAAAAGTTTCACGCTTTTATCCCCGAAGGGATAGGCAGAGGTGTAAATGTTACACCCACATTTCGCCATGAATTTTCAGATCCCACGTAATAGGGGGCGAGCCTATTGCCGCTACCGGACACATCACCAGACTCCGGGCTACTACTGAGTATTCGGAAAATCTCAGTAACACTTTCCCCAACCCGGGAATCGAACCCGGGACCTCCGAACAGCAGTCGCATACGCTATCCACTGGACCACGGAGGCATCATCATAAAGAACAGTGGCAGAATTTGGTCTAGGTTTGTTGTGGCGACCTTAAACTTCATATGAACAAAACAAATTGCTTTTTTTTTTTCTACGATTTTTTTATATTTTCACTTTATCTCGTTAAAGCTGGAGTATTTTATGATGATAAAAAGCATTCCAACTTTATTATTTGATTGTTGCCATAGACAATGGTGTGACAGGAATAGACGTGAGTGCTATATGCGTATCGATTATTAGATAAGTAATCGATACGTTCGACCTTTATAGAGTTGGTTTGGTTTAAAATACAGCTATTTAATATTTAATCAACATTATATCAATAAGCTAATATTTTTGAAGCAAAACAACGTTTAAATCAAATAAAAGCGTCACAGCATCTTTTTAATATTGTATCGATTTCACATAAAATCGATTTAAAATGTGCAGCTCTGCTTTTGTCTTTGGCTGTGACAGTTAGATGCTACAAAATACTTCCGCGTTTTGATGTCAATCTGACATAAGTCACTTGATTATTCAAACGTACCTACCTACATTGTTCAACTTTCATACTATAACTTTCCTTTTACCTACATTATTCATTCTTAATTAAAAATTCAAACACCGATAATTATGTTCTTTTTCCACCTTTCCTGAGTGCAAATAGAATAATTTATAGGCTCTGTTACTTACGCCAAATTTTTTGATATATTTTTATTACAATTTAATTTAATTTCAGACATTTTGATGTTTGGAGATCTGCCATTGTCCTTTAATATAATCTTATAAAAGTAATAAAAATAAACTGTCCGTAAAAAGGAATCCCTAGAAAATCCGCGTGGTAGGAAACTTCTGGCAATGTTTCCTTCGCATACGAAAAGAAGAACTAACGACTTATATATTATCTTTACAAGATTCTAAGAATCCTTTGGCAATTTCCGATTTCATACGGACGACCAATAATCGGAGCAGTTCAAGTCTGAAAAACTTTTCAATAGTATCCGCCTCCTATTCTACTTTATTCAGTGGACCGTGCCTCGAATAAAGTATTTCACGATTTACCATTTAACTTTGTTCGGTTTGACAAATCTGTTTTTTACTATGGACTATATTCCTAAAAAAAAATCTTGATTTTTATGACAGAAATATTTATATGGCAGGAATTTGTAATTGTCGTCGATTATTTTTTACTGACGCAGAGTAAACTCAGATTTGCAAACTCACAACAATTTAATTCACAAAAATTCTTAATTAAATACTTAAGGTTATATCTCAAACATCTAAGGCCAAGCATTCTTGAGATTTCTTTGAATCGCTTATATATCTTATATATCACGAACTCTAAAATTATATTTATTTAGGCATGTGATACGCGGACTGGCGCTTCGTTATTTTAAACCTCTATATTAAAACAAGGCAGGCTATCTAGGATATAAAAAGCTCAATCCATTGCGTAGGTACCCCTGGTGAGATCCTAAGTTGATATCCCTATTATCCCCAATACGCAAAATCCATGGATATTAACATTTTATACTGCTGCTTAATCTTCATACGCAGTGACAGACGCCCCCTGAATATTTAACAAAGCCGAGTCTCGTCCGTACTCCAACTCATAATTTTGGTTCGATTCGAAAATTTTCGGGTTTACCAGTATTTTGGCGGTGTTCGAATAGTCATTGAATACAAATACTTTTTCATTTACGCTCTCAGACGCAGACTGAATAATATATGAACTGTTGGAGATGAGCTTACTGAAATCCTTTGGCTTTAAGGATTTTTTAACATCTCAACTGAATTAATGACATCTTATTCGTCGGTCAGAATAAAAGCGGTAGATTTTGCTACGGCTATGTCCAACAACATAATGCAAGAAAATCAATAGCTTCTAAAAATCAAGCACTTTGCTTACTTGGAATATCAATTTTTTACTAAACAACTAAGTATTCTACTTCATCTATGCTTATAGATTAGGATAGTTTTATCCCATTGATGAAAATCGGCCTCTTATTATTATGAGCAGAGTTAGATTTAATCCTCCACTGACACAGTGCGGATTGTCAGATCATTCTATGATCTTAAGATACTTATAGTCGGATCAGGATATAATCTTAAAATAAAAGTAGGCGTGAATTTATGTTATGGTAGTAAAGTGTAACGATAGGTCAATATAGCTGTAATATCTATATTAATACCGTTATTATTAATACAGATGAGAAAAAAATAGAACAATGAAGTTAGAGCAGTAACTAGCAGATCTATAAGGCTAGAAGCGCTACCCCCCGTGGGATCTCCACCTTGTCGTGGTGGAGGGGCTCAGTAACCGTGGGTTTCAGGTACACCCACGGTGAAGCTATGCGGGATCCCGGCAGTGGACGCTCCACGTGGGCTTGGGTGAGGCCTGCGTAGGATGCGTCCAAAGTGCGTTCTGTCTGTCCCTCGCAGTCGGGTGCGGTCGCGGGAGGAGAGACGTGTCGGTGTTGCGTTGCCTGTCTGTTGCCTATCTCCTGTGACCAAATAGGAGCGCACCATTGTTGCGTCGCGGTGGGGCCGCAGAGGAAGAGGAGATGCGGTGTTGCGTTGCCTCCCTATCCTCTGCGGCCGCTGGGTGTTTTGGCGGCAGAGCCCAACACCTTCATTCGCCGTAAAGGGGGTTTTGTTCGGGGTATTGGTCCGCCAGATGGGCGGGCCAATACCCGTCGAAGGGTTGCGACGAATGCTTCGGCGATACCCGACCCTCCTACACACGGGTACATGAGAAAGTCGAGGTGGTTTTTAGTGGCAACACCACATACTCCGGCTCTCATTTCCCCTCGTGTCGCAGATCCGAAGGGATTTTCCACCTCGTAAAAAAAAAAAGCAAAAGGCAGGCTAGAAGCGCTAGTCTTTTTTCTTAACCTAGCATTATCACGCTTTAGTAAATCTTGTACTGTATATATTTAAATGTTTTATTAACAAAAATATTATACAAATATCATGACATATTTATTTGATAATAATAATTATGTATGTGGTTTGAAATACGTTTTGCCGATATATTGAAGCACAGTTACACATTATTCTATCTTTATGACATCGTCTGTATGATTTTGACTAACTCATACATACATATACCTGCTTTAAGAAATATAATTATGTACCTAGTATGTTTTCTTTTCTTATTTTTTTATTGCATAACGAAAACTGCATCACTAGAAATAAACCCTGTGTCGCGGGGGACTTTACAGGCATATAACCAATGGACACAATGAACACCCAGACACGAAACAACAAATTATGCATCACACAAAGTGTTGTCTCGTGTAGGAATCGAACCCACAAAACTCGGCGCAGTGTTAAACGGCGAGGCGAGGATATCTTTCACGACATCATTACATCTCAGCTATATTAATTAAATACAAACGCCAGGCAAGTTTTCAATTTCTTAAACTTGAAACTCAAAAATGTACCTATATTATAACATTCCAAGTACACTATATTTTATAAAAGCTTGATATTGTTAAAACGACTCATTGCCACAGAGAAATTCAGATTGAGGCAATTTGAATTTCCAATTTTTTTTTCAATTCATGCTCCTAGTGATAGCATATAAGTAGTAAGCCGGTATTAGTTCTTTAGAAAGTAATGTTGTTTATTTATTTGCTATTCTGCTCTACCTACTTACGTAGATTCATAAGCTGGTTGGAGATCGTAACGGCGGTAATTTTACATCGAATTATTTATAAGCCGTGAAAATGTAATAAGAGCTAGACCAGAGTTTAACAAAGGTGCTTTCAACTTAAAACTCATCAAAAAATATCGGTTGTATAAGTTTGTGATATGGATAAAATTAAAAGCTAACGTAAGTATGTAGTGAGTTAAAACTGACACGTCATTGTAAAAGGCGAAACAGTATTGCACAACAAAACAACACTACAATTTAAACATGATCATCTCAGTAATTTTTATATTACTATACTTTAGCTTTTCTCGGCAATGGCAGACATTTGCTGCGAGTTTCCTGGTATTTGATACTAGTTCATTTCATAAATTCTTCGCCTTCCATTCGTACTCCAACGGACGTATATAAATAACCTTGATAAAGTTTAGCGAAAATCTTCAAGGATCTTTCAAGGAAGCAACCTCGTCCGCATTTTTATACACATTTGCCGTAATCGTTATTGTACGCCAAAATTAAACTTTTGTTCTTATTTTTAAGTATTTAGAGACTTTTGAGAACAAGAAGGTCAAGTTAGGTCCGCTATATACTGATTCTGAAATCATTTAAACTGTAAAATTATATAAACTAGCATTAACAGTTTTATAAACTTGAATGATCGCAGAAAGCAGATGCTTTCATATAATATTAATGAATGAGCCTACAGTATTTGATCTATAAGATGTCCAAATATATTAAAATTATTTAAGGTGAACTTTTAATTACAGTGCTTCATAAGAATTACTGAAATTTGTTTCAAGAAGTTGGCGTGGCCAGATTTACCCTTGTAAAACTGTATCTTTGATAATTATAGTTTTTAAATTATTTTATTTTTTTATTTATTTATAGACTTACGCCTGTATCCCCGAAGGGGTAGGCAGAGGTGTAATATTACACCTACATTTCGCCATGAATTTAGGTCCCACGTAATAGGGGGTGAGCCTATCGCCGTTACCGGGCATATCATCAGACTCCGTGCTGCTACTGGTAATTCGGAAAAACCCAGTAACACTATTGCCCGACCTGGGAATCGAACCCGGGACCTGCGATCAGCAGTCGCATACGCTATCCACTGGACCTCGGAGGCAGTTTTTAAACTTAATGTACCTATATAGTATACTGTTATGCAAATCCACTCATTTGACCATAGAGTCAGGGAAATGAGAGTAGGCCCAATGATGTTTGCACCCATACTAGTACACTATTATAATTATCTTCTTTGCCAACCGGCTAAATGCCGTTACGACGAGACTCTGCAGCTAAAACTAGGTCGGAAAGACAATATCATTATTATTATTGAAGTTTGGAAGTAGAAATGTCGAAATGTATCGACCAATGTGAAAGCTATAGGGGTGCCATCTGTACGGTAGAAGGCATTTAATAGGTCAAGTGACTTATTTATACGATTGTACAGACTGATTAAAGGGTGACTATGAACCTCTATTAACTATTTCATACTAAACGAGAAACAAATGTTAATTATTGGTTCTTCCAAACACGAAATATTTCATACAGCAATACAAAGCTCCATTTGTGCCACCAAAGCCAAACTTTGAGCAATTACTATACGTCCAGAACTAAAAGAAAACAGCGCCAACTTTGCCGTTCTTACAGATCCTCCTTCTGCACCGTTAATAATGCCGAACCTTGTTAAGGTATTACAACACTCTTTCGTACAATTCGGTTGTACCGAAGCAAATACAGGGTGAGACTTTGGTCTGCAAAGCCTTATTGCCCGACTTACCTACTTTCGACCTGGCTTTCAGTCCGGTTCCGCTTTCTTAGCGCCTTTGCCTTTCAGTCTCAGAGCTTTGCTTACCTTGTCCGCAATTTTTATTCACAAAAGCTCCTGTGAGGTTTCGTAGAAGCTTTTTGGTTTTCGAATCGATGAATAGATTTTTCTTTTTAAGGTTTGTTGTACATTGTTTGGTTGCTTTACATGTTTCGAAACGAGAAATATTGGCAATTTGGATGGTCGCTTTACTCTTTTTAAATTGATGTAATGCTTAAAATGAATCATAGGGAATAACAGATGCAGTCTCAAATAGAATGAGGTAATTTTATCGAGAAGACGAATATTAAACTGGGTAAAAAGGAAAATTGTTTAGGAATTGTATACCTACACTGAGTATTTTACTTAGTAAACTTTAATTTCTTGAAGTGTATAGATTGATTTTTACTACAAAGTAGCTGTGGCAATAGTTTAAGCCGAAAAACTTTTGAAATTTGATGCTCGTCAGATCTGTTTACCAATTTGTGTTTTAAAGTTTTTATGAAATTAGAAAATGATCACGTAATATTTCATCCAAATTGTCCTCGGAATTTTTCTTCAACAGCGGTTACTTTTTTCTCATGACTACTTTTACTACCCCACAATTGCATAGTAGATTCAACAGTAATAACCATAATAACGTGTAACACATTGCGTATTCGCTACATTCATAATTTGGTTGCACTAAAACTTATAGTCAAACAACATAGCTTCAGCAAACCCACTTTCTCTTTTAGCGTGAACACGCAAAGTGAAACCGTAAAAATATATTTGAAACTGAACAGCAAGCCTTAAAAATCAGGCATACCACACAACGTGGCTTTCCAAAGTGTTTCACAGTTCTCTACAAAGTAACGTTGAAAAGACTGTTACCTTGCAAACGTTATGTCCTTCGCTCTGATACCTGCCCCGATATTTACATTTTTAACTAGACCGACGTCACTCGGTTATTTTTATTACAATATTTCTTTCGTTTTCTAATTTTTATATGCTGCTATTTTTAGAGTTAGTGGTTTATGCATATTAAATGAGACGATTGAAGGAGTCTTTTGAATGAAAGTACATGATATAGGTATAAGGCCCCCTTCACATTGGGCGTCAGCGTCAACGCAGCGGCACCTCGGCGTATACGCGTCATCTACGCGGCGTCGACGCCGCGTCAGCCGAGCGTTCCTTGAGCGACCGGCTGCTTACCACTAGAGATGTTCGCTTTATCATAGATAACTTGATAAAAAACATGTCATTTTATAATAACCATATAATCTGTTATTTATAAAGCCCAATATTATGCTATGCTATTTTGTTTAAATATAGCTAAAGCAATTATGTCCTAGGTATAACCTAAGATTGACACCTATCAGAGCTTTTAGGCCTCACGTACTTTGGGTATGCGTGTTCCTTAAGCGGCCGCTCGGCGTGCGCTAGGCGAGCATTCTTCGTGCGCTCGACTTACACTTTGTACCACATTACGTGGTATGGCATCTCTGCCTACCACTTATACTTATCGGATATAGGCTGTTGATTGCACCTTTTGTCTCAAAACAAAATTAACCGATCTGTCACTGGCCTAAAATTGTTTTTATTTAATTAAAGTCGCCACGTAAGTCACTAAACTGGCAATACTGCGAGTATCGCAACAATATGATAGAAGTCATTAACAGTCAATTCGTTTGACACACGACTTCATTAGTGACATACTATTACTATACTATAGATAGCATTAAGAAAGACTACTAAAAGTTAAAAAGTAACGTTTTATCGACATCCTCAGTAATCGATATTTAGCCAAGCGCTTAAATGTTTAAAGTTCCTCAACAAATGTTCTATATCTTCAATTTTTATGAGTCAACAGTAAATGCTCATCAGACATACATACATAGACTCACGCCTGTTTCCCCCAAGGGGTAGGCGATTGGAGGTGTTGAAGCCTTTTGCGTTGATGCTAACAACAGTGTTTACAATGCGCTACTGTATTAGAAGTTTTCTTGGTAGATTTCATCAGTACATACTATAAACAAAGTCCTCATCGTGCCTGTCTGTCTACTCGCGATGACTGAACGACAGTCATGCGGTTTTTAGCAATAGACAGAGTTATTTTTAAGGAAGGTTTAGACATATTTGCAAAGGTTTTGTATGAATTACACAAATAATTATACTATGTGCAAAGCCAGGACTGGCTATTTACAAAGTAGTTCTGGTTCTTTGTAGACAGGTACAGCGTACTGCGATAGCTAAATGTAGTTAAAATGTAATATTATTGTGGCTTATAAATCGTTCTCAGATGAGAACAAACGATAAGGCGATAATGAAAGTGTAAAGTAATCAGACCTGTGTTTGCTGTTAATCGAATAGTTCTAATACAGACTTTTGTCCTGCGATGATAAGTTTTCTTGGTCGCTTTCCCTATAAGCGGTTACATTATTAGAATTAGTTTTTTGAGAAAAAGGTGCATTCATACCAAGCCTCTTTTTTCCCTATTTGTCTGTACAAATAGAGATAAACTCATAAACTACCGAACGGACATTATATTTGTACGGTTTTTTGAATAATTTGACTGCTGTTTATATTTAGAGCGTTCTGAGAAGCAAAAACGATAACTTTATACCTGCCTTTAGTTAATCATATGTGATAAAATATCGCAAATATGCAAATAGAATTTACCTAACCCATTTGCTTTAGGACACAAAATCCTTAACAAGGCGAACAGTGTTTTGTCTAATTAGTAACTACTACGAAGACTGTTTTAGTGGGCACTTGTGGATTGTCGAACGGTTAAACTATAGGTTATCGGCTAGCAGACAAGAGTCTTTCCCGTTAGCCAACTTCAACATTGTGTGGGACGGGCCTTAATGTATGGCCCAAGGATTGGTGCCGATTCCAATGGAGATTATATTTAGAAGAATATCATTATATCACAATGGGAGACGGCAAAACATGTGTTGTTCTGAAGCTCTAAAGTTATTATTATATTTAGGTACTTTTTTGTCTATTATTATAAAATTACATATCAACTTATAAATACTCTGTTATTATTAACCACATAGGTTGTTAATTATAAAGTACTTATTATTAAGTGGTATCACTAGTATAGTAGTGTAGGCATTAGTAGTATCATACAGTTGTTTGCATATTTAGTCTAGTATTGGACTCTGTATTCATGTATTCGGTTAGCAAAGTTTTCAATAGCAACTATGCTGTATCGAGCTAAGCATTTCTGTAACGTAATCTATTTTAGATACCTTGATTTCTGTCCGCAATAAGCGCCGATATACTCGTCGTGATCTCAGTGGGTAGGTACTAACCATGAGATGAAAAATAGCTACTATATTAAAAAATGAAATTAATATACATACGACGTTGGGTAATCATTGTCATATAAATATTTGACAAAGAATATCGGTAATAGAAATAACGGACAAAGAACACAAACATCAAAAAATTCATAGCGAAAACCTGACAACTAGAACGCTATCCGCATTCGTTTTGTCACTTATGTAATATCTTCAAAAACATTCCCGTACATTTTTAACCCCTTGTATGCCGGAACGCAGATCTACGCGAGACACAATAGCTTTTTAATTGTGTCTGGTATTCCGGCATACAAGAGGTTAACGAATATTTGTTTTCTTGAAGGTACGGAATCCTTCATGCGAGGTAACTGCGTAAGTAAATATAATTAACTTACGTTATTATTCTTACAAATGAACATCACGCAATAAAACTACAGCTATTCACTTTTACACATTAACCACCTTTCAATGACAAAGCAACGTGTAAACAATTACAAGAAAAATTGGCACACGCACAAAGTTTATGTTCATTAAAAAATCTTCTTCATTTTATTGTTTATGGTGGGACAAAGAAGCCTGTATCCTAAACCCTATTCGTCCTGACTTATCTATTCTTCCTTATAAGTGCTTCCTAATCCATTCTTCCTTTGCCGTTTCTTATATTATATGTCATTCCATCTCCTTTTTGCCACCTCCGTTTTTCCTTCTTCGTTTTATTCCCTTTCCTACCTTTCTGCTTCGTAATTCTTCCGCGATCTTCCTTACTTCTTTCTAGCTTCGAAATGTACAGAAATTTGTTTTAAGATGAATAACGAGACCTGATATTTTTAATTTTAAAAGCATCTTTCGTATATGTTTTTTATATTTGTATGATAATGCCTTTGTTGCTACAGCTTTTGCAATCGTTGAAAATACACACAAAAGGCAACTATACGAGGATATTTCTGTCATTTTTATATGGCATACCTATTAAAATTTATCTCGTGTAGTTGTGCGGATGCCCTGATAGTAACGTACTATAATTAATAATAATAATATTCTACCACATTCACATAACACCATCTAGTCCCAAAAATTTATAGTTAAAATTTATCTCGTGTAGTTGTGCGGATGCCCTGATAGTAACGTACTATAATTAATAATAATAATATTCTACCACATTCACACAACACCATCTAGTCCCAAACTAAGCAGAGAGCTTGTACTATGGGTACTAGATAATGGATATACATACATATATACTTTTTTTTTGTAATTACATACATATTATACACAGAAACACCCAGACCAAGACAAACACCTATGTTCACGCACACAAATGTTTGACTTGAGCGGGAATCGAACCCGCGACCTTCGACGTAGCAGTCGCTTATTAACTATTATATTTGCTCCAAATATAATAATAGTAATAGCAAATATAATAATGAAATCGGATATAATATAAACTAATTTATCAATTTGTTAACTTAATGTCGCGTGGTAAACAGTCATCAGTGATTTCAAGATGACGTTTTATGAACCTGAATGAACCTTTCATTCAATATAAAACATTTGCCTTTTCTTGCTTTTTTTAAATTAACCTTATTTAAATCCAAACGTCTTTTAATCTTATGTAAGACTAGATGATGCCCGCGGGGGTCTCCCTTGTTTGACCGAAAGGAATTTGACAAATTTTCATTTCCCAAAAAATTTTTCGCATAATTTCATTTGCCAAATTATTACCCAAAAAACCTATTCACAAAAAATTATAACGTAAACCAAATGTTTGGGAAATGAAATGAACATTTAAACTTTAACTTGTTTACCAACTAGTACTTTTAACATTTTTTATTTAGTCTAGTAGTAATAACAGTTTTTACGCAAAATCAATAATTATCCTAATCTAAATAGTTCAGTTCCGACTAACCTACTAAAAACAATCTCTTTTTTCTATTGATGCAAGTCGTTTCTGGCACTCGCCGGCCGCTGCTGCGGCACCGCACGCTCGGCTCGTGCGTAGGGGGGTCACAGTTCTAACCTAACCTTTTTTTTTAAAAACTCCTCATGTACCCATGTGTCGGAGGGTAGGGTTTCACTGAAGCATTCCTCGCTACGGGTATTGGCCCGCCAGATGGTCAGGAGGGCCCCGAACGAAACCCCCTTGGCGGCGGATGAAGGTGTTAGGCTCCGCCGCCAAAACACCCAGCGGCGGCAGAGGATAGGGAGGACGGCAATGCAACACCGCATCTCCTCTTCCTCTGCGGCCCCACCGCGACGCAACGATGGTGCGCCCCCATTTGGTCGCGGGAGATAGGGCGCGCGGCAACGCACCACCGACACGCCTCTCGTCCCGCGACCGCACCCGACTGCGAGAGACAGACAGAACTGTCCTCCGCACCCGCACCTTGAGACGCATCCTACGCAGGCCTCACCCAAGCCCACGTGGAGCGTCCCCCCCCCCCGGGATCCCGCTTAGCTTCACCGTGAGTGTATCTAAAACCCCCCACCACTACAAGGTGGAGATCCCAAGGGGGGGAATTCTAACCTAACCTAACCAGTTTTTAAAATAATTAACCTACTCTGACTACTTCCATAAATAAACTAATATCGCCAAACGTTTATTGTCTGAAGATTGTTTGCTGTAATAAAACATTTCATTAAAGACCAAATGCCATAATGACATTAGACTTGGTAATATTTTGCCAAGTAAAAATTTGACCAAATAAAAATATGCGTACTAAAATCATTTGAAATATTGCAATGGTATAAAAAAAGGTTGCTAAAATTTGTTTGGGTAATGAAATTTTGTCAAAATCTTTTCGGCAAAGCGGCAGGATCCCTGCCCGCGGTTACACCCGCGTTATTTAAGGCTACTGCTCCGCTCCCGAAGCTCATAGCGTGATGTTATATAGCCTATAGCCTCTCTCGATAAATTACCTATCTAACACTGAAGGAATTTTTCAAATCGGACCAGTAGTTCCTGAGATTAGCGCGTTCAACCAAACAAACAAACTCTTCAGCATGCCCGCGGTCACACCCGTGTTATTTAAGGCTACTGCTCCGATCCCGTGGCTCATAGCGTGATGTTATATAGCCTATAGCCTCTCTCGATAAATTACCTATCTAACACTGAAATAATTTTTCAAATCGGTCCAGTAGTTCCTGAGATTAGCGCGTTCAACCAACCAAACAAACAAACTGTTCAGCTTTATATATTAGTATAAGATAGAAATTTCTGGTAATTTGCTATACGAATTACTGATGATTCACAAAATTTTTTCTTGCGGTAGGTACGTCGTACCTACGTACCCATTTATTTATTAATAAGAGCATAATTATATTAACACCAAAATATGTTTTATAATTAAAATGTAAAGCAGTAGGTAATATATTTAACATAATTTAGATGTTAAATCTATCTTTAAAGGAGAATTTGTGTTTACCTTTAAGACTCGAATATGTATTACTTATTAAGATAATTAGGACTGTTTCGTAACCGATTTCCATGAAAGGAGATTCACCGGTTTAATAGTCAAGAGGCTCATTTAAATTTTATATGCGGTATTGTGTGTATCATAATCATAACAGTATGGAAACAAACGACATTAGCATCTGTCTAACTTTGTCAAAACCTTATATGTCTGCCTAAAAAGCAAATTTGTTGTGAGGGTTAAGCCTCAATTTAAGTATATTTAACTAAAACAAAAGCTATTAAAATGGGTCAAATGTCATTTAGGTAGGTAAACATATGGCCAAATTCCATATGTTTACCTACCTAGATGACAGTTTATTATAAATTCGAATACAGATATCCATAATATGTAGATGTTGGGAAGACACTCTATTAGATATAAGTATTTAAGTTACAGTAAGTACTTAAGAGAAAAAAGCTATGAGTTCTCCCGTTATCTTTATATCATAAAATAAAATTATATTAGAAAACACCGGGAGAATGTCTATATACCATCTTTGTAATTATTGAGGCTCTTCAACGTTCTTTGACACTAGTGTTCATTAGATCGCCAAAGGCGGATTGATGAAATTGCCTTCTCTAAGAATCATGGACAATAATTGTTTAGTCAGTAAATATAATATAAATAAAATATTTCCCCAATTATAACAGAAAGCATATGTTTTTACTACGGCTGTGTTAAACATAGTATTTAGAAAAACTTATAAGAAACCAGTTTTTGTAGCAATAAATTGATATCTTGTTCATTTTGGCAAATACACATTTGCACTTGTAACTAAAGTCCTATGATTCGATCTTGTTATTTTTGTAGTACTGATGCACGTAGGACTTATAGTCTTTGACGGTATACAAGCAAAAGCTTATCTACGTAATGATGTTATTGTCACTATGAGCCTATAAAATAATAGACAATGTGGAAAATTACTGTTAGAGATACTTTTAGCATTTGTATAGTGAAAAGTAAGTATTAGATAACGCAGTTTTTATATTACCTCAGTGTACATTTATTTGTTTAATTTTGTTCATTGTTCGCCCTAGAAGTGATATTGACGCGATTTTTATCTCTGATTACAATAGCTCCTAATTATTTACTGTGTACAGTATTTAATTAATACGGCAATATGTTCCAAAATTATACGTTCTAATACCTACGACTAAACTATGCGAAGTTCTAAAATTTAACAGCCCAAACTGGTAACAAACGTTTTAGCTCCAAATGTTACTAGGGACTTTGGCAAGCCGAGACTTGGGACCAATTATTGAGAACGTTACTACCCGACCGCGAACCGGGACTCTGAAATATTGACCTTAAAAGCCCATTAGTGTCCAGTTTGGACCTTAGATAAGCCGAATTTGACCGATTAAGGATATGGAGTTGTGATTTGGGAGCAAATTTCGAAGGACCACCCTTTACCATGGTCGAACAATTCGTTCTAATTATTGTTGCCCTTTGAAATCTTAATATATAAAATCCTTGCGTTACTGACTGACTGACAGACACGCTACAGCCGAAACTATTGGGCGCAGGAAGCTGAAATTTGGCATGTATGTTCCTTGGGGACCGTAGGTGTGCACTAAGAAGGGATTTCTCGAAATTCCCACGGGATCAGGCAAAACGGGGAATTTGAAAATATGTGCGTGCGAAGCCGCTGGCGTCGACTAGTATACATATAAGATTCAAAGTTATATACTGGCGCTGTAATTGTAATTCTAATACAGCTGCCTAGCGCGTATGTCGTTATTCGTGGAACAGAGGTATTACAGACACGTAATCGGATTACATTATATCAGTAGCGTATAAAAAGTCGTTTAACTTTTTGTTTGATATTATATGTTTATGACATGCTGTGATAATATAACGTGCCTTATGTTTTTATCATAATTAAAGTATACAGATAAGGCGAAAAATACAAGGAGGATATAATATTTGTATTACATGTTAGCTCTGTCTAAACAATGTGACAACGCACATGAAACAAGAAGAAATTACTCACGACGCGTCAGAACGGAAGAAAGGAATTATAAAAAAGAAAGACGTGTTTTTATAAATTACGAATTGCTGAGGTATGAAAAATATTACTTTGTTTTCGGAGGTTTTTATGTTCATATAGAATGTTTTAAATGGTAATTCGTAATGCTCTTTTCTGCAGCACGTGTAGTAAAAAGTGATAGTCATTAGGTATGTTTTCGATAGCATTTTATTTGCAGTTGTAAAATTTATTACTTGTTTGGTTGTTTAATTAAATTTGATTTTTGAATATTGCAATAAATTTTCATTTCAAAACATTACATTAACATTAATTATTTCAGCTTTTATAACATCGATTAAGACAGCTATTTAGAAAACTTACTTTCGTCGATCAAAATTTTTGGAAGCCTTTAAATTGACCGTTAATGTACATCGTTTGTATATTTTAAAGGAACAAATAAGGCAAATATGAACAAATATCAAGACCTAAATATTACCTGCTTGTCCACGATTCAAGTCTTATTCTATCTATATTGTTTTGTTTTAAGAGACATCTGCTGTCATCTTTAGGAATAAATCCTGTGTGGCGGGCGACTATACAAAAATTCAAATAAACACACACAAAGAACACCCAGACTCAAAATAACAGTTTATAGGTGTAACAAAATGAAAATCGAACCGGCAGTGCTGTAAGCCATCTGTGCAGTATCACTTACATATTATTTATATATGTATTTAGTGTATAACTAAATATTTGTGCAGTACCGTTATAACGTAACGTTTATTTAACCTGCTTAGTTATTTTTTATTGATAATAAGTTTTTTGCTTTTAAATGTATGAACACGCACAAATACCATGTGTGTCGAACTGTCTGATTATACAAGCAATTATAAAATAAAAAAATAAAGAAAAACAAAAAACCCGACTGCGTAAAAAAATATTTAAAAAATACGTGAAAAAAATAACTTAAATAAAAACTAAAAAGAAAGAAACAAGGCCAGTAGTTTAGAATTCTAATGCAGAACAGAACGACTCACAGTCGGGGCCCATTCCAATTTTACCAATCAAATGTTCCCAAGGGGCCCCGACTGTGAGTCGTTCTGTTCTGCATTAGAATTCTAAACTACTGGCCTTGTTTCTTTCTTTTTAGTTTTTATTTAAGTTATTTGTTTCACGTATTTTTTAAATATTTTTTTACGCAGTCGGGTTTTTTGTTTTTCTTTAATTTTTTATTTATTTTATACTTTTTAGTAATTCTCTGTTTTTTTTTGTTTTTTTATCGTTTATACTTGAAGTAAAAACTTAAATCAATAAGTAACAACATTAGCGAGAATTATTGTTTTGTTAAACAACTTTAAATCGTTATATATCCTAAACTATTATTTAAAATGAAAAATGGTAAAAGAAACCTAAAGATGATTTTAAAATACCTATTCAACGATACCCCACATGTCATAGTTCATTGACATTTTTTTTTTCATTTTGACAATATGGCGTCTGGTTGTCGCCTTGGGGAATTTTGATTACTGTCATGTCTTTAGTGACACTCGCAAGGTTAAGACGAATCGATTGACGTAAGAATCATCAAAATCGGCTTACGCATTTGGTCTCTAGAACGCCACATAGAAACAAACATACATACATACATAGACTGATAAACACATTACCCTCCTTTGCGTCGCGCAGTCGGGTAATCATTCAAACAGTATCAAGTCAACTAAAATAATCGGTGAATTTATTGACAAATTGAAATATTACTTTGATTTCCTAGTAATCATTATAATTTGTGGGCCGATTGAACAATGAAATGACTGCTTACCGTTAGGTGTTAAAGGTACTTATGGGCGCATGAAACTGAAATTTGACATGCGCGTTCGTTGGGACTGCAGGAGAGCACTGAGAAGGGATTTCCCGAAATTCCTAAGGGAGCGGGAATAAGCCATTAAATTTAAAAATAATTGCGCATCTGCAGGCCTCCTCTGGTGATTTTAATGTCAGCCACCGATAAGTATTAACATATTTGCTACAGATGACTACTCTAATTAGTACTTAGGCAATATTAAAATGCTTGTAATTGGGTAATAATGGAAGCAAAATACCATATATTGCTCTATTCACTTTACAATATGCTTCATTTCATTATCTATTTGCGACTAAGAATTAAGTAGATAACTATTAAAATATCCTATCAAATGTTTAAAGGTGAGATGTTTATCAAATTTTAATATGATAATAACACTTGCTTGTTAAAACGTGTTATCAAGATTCATACTGCTTCTGATATCTTCATACGATAAGTTTACATAGAATTCTACTAATGCGATATTTATTTCGTTGATCAAATGTTGTGATATGATTACATTATATTATCTTTACGCGGTATTACTTGAACTGATCTATAACTTAGAAACACATCGGCATAAATTGTACTTGCCCGTTTGAAATAAATTGTGATTTTGAAATAATTTTCAATACAAATAGATTTTTAGTTACGTTTGAATGTTTTCTAACTTAATTCTTACTTAGTTACACCGTCGGCTGACCGAGTTCGGTCTTGGCCACAAATATGTACAATATTTTTTTGCGGATCATCATCTTCCTTAAATTTCAAAAAATATATCTTATTTTAAATACTTAGATATATCAATCTGTCTGTTACACAAAAAGGCTGGTTACCAAGTAATCATAATCTATACTACGTATAAATAAACATAAGTTAGGCTATCAATCACTTTCTCAAACCTATTTTATCTACGACATGTATCACGTATTTAACTAACCTATTCAAAGGTTCGCTTGATCAGCGTCGTGTAATCACCTATAGGACCGGACTATGCTATTATAATTCATTGTTTTGACTTATCATTTGGCTCTCTATTGTTCTCACACATGTTGTCAAAGATCGTGTTTGGAAATAATGAGTCACTTCTATTCAATTCGTTACGGAAACTATCTATAACTATCATTGAATCAACTGATCGTCGACCTGCTTTTATAATTTTTTTCGTAGTCGGTATCATATTTCTGTATATATTAAAATAATATGTCGTTTGGAATGTATTATCATCAAAATTCTTTACTTTTTAATACGTGAAATTTTATATGCGGCTCTTTTTCTTATTTATTTATATTGACGGCATGTCACATATTTTTTATTGTATATTCCTTATTCCATTGTTATGATATCCCTGGAATATAAAACAATTATTTGAGGCATTTCATTCTTCTGAATATACAGCGACGTTACTTGACATAATTTCCTCGTGAGTATCATTGCTATCGGTATGTCATTTTTATGTTCATTCTTTTATGCGTATCAACAGCCAGACGGTAAGACCTCGCGTCTTGACTCATTCTCCGAGGCACAATGTTCGTAGGCACATCTTATTGTACTTGTCTGATGTATACAATTGATAAATGGACACTTTTGCTTCTTCCTTCGTTGGAATTGTGAGCCGATGGGATTTACTCTTATTGTTAACGTCGAGTGTCAAATGAATGATAGCGATGTTTACTGACCCCATTCTGCCTTTTTATAGTCATGAACTCTTCATTATTGCATACATCAATGTCTGTGATGCGGTGTTTGAGTGACAATTGCCTTCGCTTACTTTCTTATTAGCAACGCCTTTGATAATATTTTCTTATACACATGAAATTATTATCCTAGTACTGCCGACGCGATGGTTGTTATTGAATTTAATCAAGATCACTGTGGTGTCGAACTATTGTTTCATTTCATCTTTTCTCACATACAATACAGTCAGTTAATATTTTAATTTTATGACTGCCATGAAATCCCTACTAGATAAAAAGCGCATAAAGATTTGAATGTCGATAAATCATAACCTGTAATAAACGAGATTTCAATCAGTTATGCTATGTAATCTTCGTTTCCGGTAAATTAAGGCGTACCTAATCGAAGATGTATGTGATATCATTGCAACGACATGTTTGCGTCTTGAAATGGGACCGTGAAATAAAGCAATTTTCCATTACAACCGTGTATACGAATAACAAAAAGAAACGTCGCCGGACCGTTATAGCCTCAACTGTGTATGTAGAATCTCTGCTTCGGCCGTGGCTTCGCTCGGCGTACCGTTACCGCGCCGGACCATTCATATCGTATTGTTCTTGTGTTGTGGTCTTATGCGACATATGTGACAATGCTGTAAGGAAACTGACCGACACTCGGTGATCTAGTACAGGTCACTTTTTGAATACTAAAGTGTATCTGTGTGTGGAGACATTTATATGAGGATATTAAATAAAGACTGTATTGAACTAGGAACAGACGTTGTTTTGAAGTAAGTCAATGCAAATACGCATGTAAAGGTGTGTGTTTATTATGCTTTACACGAATAAGGCATTGAATGCAAAGATTTACATAGTGAACATGTTTGCGAACGCTTTAAAAACGTGTCAACTTTCCTTTGCTTGGTAAAATGGTGATCCATATCTACTTGTGCATTTTGCCTTTAACAAAAATACATAAAATTTCAAACGGTTGTTAAGTGATTAAACATAGTTTAAGTAATGAAATTTTACATGATATAATAATCGAGCTTGGTTCGTGATGGTACTTCAGTCGGCTCAAGAAGGGTCCTGTATGGACATAAACAAACCTAAACTCTTAAGCGGTAAATCGGTAAACAAGCATGTTTTTCGACAAAGTAAACTATTTCGTCCATGTAAATATGTTTAGTAAAATACCCTTCTATAATATCTATGTACGTACCAGTGTTAGTTGTATTAAACTTTACAGACACCTTTGCAATATGTTAGGTTTTGAAAAGGTTCACCTTTTCCTTGTCCTAGCTTATTGCAGGTTTATAAAATATTACTAAATTTCGTTTTAATTTACTCCAAAAATTACCCATCCTTAAAGGGTCGTTTCATAAGGGTGTTATAAGAATTATATGAAAGAAGAAGAAAACGTGGATAGGTTGAATTGTTAATAATCGCTTGCTAATTATGAGGAAATCTGCATGATACGAAGTCCAACATAATATTCTCGAAAGACACATACTCTGCCAACCCACACTCGACTAGCAAAGTGGACTATGGCCTTACCCTTCTCATCTTAAGAAGAAGTCCGTGCCCAGCAGTGGGATAGATTAAAATCAAGTTTGATTATGATGATTATTTATTTTGGCAATGGTAAAGACCATCGCGGTCGTCAAAATGATTATTCATTGCATTTTGCCATCGGTACATTCAAATACTGAACAGTACGTTCCCCAGTCCCCTAGTCAATTTTAGCTCATATACTTATAATGCAACATACGCTTCCGTATCTGCAGTATCTTGAATATGTGAGATCTATTTATACTCGTAGCTTATTGGATCAAGAACTCTATTAGTGAACCTTAAACATATATATATATTGATGATGGCTGGCACATGCGTCATACTCGTGAACGGGTGCTACTTGCGATGACTGGTCGATGGCGGTCTTATGGGCTGGTATAATTTTTTATTTATATTTAACTTCACCATTTCCATCATGGTTCTGAACATTTGCGCGGATTGCCTGCATTGTTAGGTGCATAACGTAAGTGGATGCTCCTGTTTCACCATGTCATTGTCTATGTTTAGGAGGCTAACTAAATGAACATCAAAATTTAACTTGATTATGCTTGAGTATCATGTAAAGTAAAAATATACAAGTAACATAGAAGGTATAACAGTTGCAGCACCTTACAAAAGTTTAATTGTTATGTATTATTAAAAACCTGGCGATGAAAAAGAGTGACCGTGAGTTTTATTGCCCGTTCTTTGTCATGGTTCTACGCCCTTGCTTTGCGAACGTGGCAGTAAATGTAAATGTAGAAGCATACAGTAATAATGTTTAAATTTGACGTTCATAAGTGTCACTTTGTGATCTAAATGAATAAAGGATTTTGAGTTTGAGTTTGAGTTTATACGTATTATTATGGACATCTTGTATGATTCCGTCTCCTAATATGTAGCGGGTGCGGGTTATTATATAGAATGCTGATCCCAAACATAAATTGTGTATCGACATTATGTTGTATTAAAGTGCATAATTTGTTACATAAACATAGTTTGTGATGATTTTAGATTATTATATTTAACAACTGTTTATCAAATATATTGGTTTACTAAAGCCCAAAAGAGAATTAATTATAATTAAATTGCACTTTGAATGCTTTGCTTCTACAAAGTCTGAATGTGTAATCGGATTTATTGCACGAATGGTGTAGTGGTTTTTAAGCGGCTGCTTCGCCGTTTAATTGAACACTGTTGGTTCGGTCACAATACCGGTCAACATTTTGTATGAACCAGAAATTATTGTTACAATTCTGGGTGTTCCTTGTGGCCGTTAGTTGGATGTTTGCGAAGTCTCCCGTGATACAGGGTTTATTCCTAGTAAGGAAGTGCTAATAAAATACATATTACGTTTTTGCATAGTTCAATAACGTAATCCTGTATATGCGTTCTTGTAGAACATTGTGAAGTGCAACTAAAAGTCAAGTAGTATGTTTGTAGTACAGACGTTATTACAATTAGCCGAACCAATACGACCTTCAAACCTTCAAAAAAAGAGCGTATTCCTTTTTAAAAGGCCGGCAACGCACTTGTGACTCCTCTGGTATTGCGGGTGTCCATGGGCGGCGGTAATCGCTTAACATCAGGCGATCCGTCTGCTCGTTTGCCCCCTATTACATAAAAAAAAGTGATTTGTAGCAGTGTAATGAGTGTAGCAACAACCTTTCAGTCTTCAAAGTGCATTGCAATTCAATTATATTACCTACCTATTTGCATGACTCTTGTACGATTCTACTTTTCATAAACATCACTTAAAGTACAAGAAGTAATGAGCATTAAAGCGCGAATTGTACTTTACAAGGGTGTGTCGTTTTAATGTTTAGAGGATTTTATTTGATGTTTAACTAGTTTGGTGAGAGTACGACATCAGTAAACGCAATGTTACTATTACTCTCTTAACCTTTCAAGTACCGCGTAAAACGTACGGTTGTATCGGTCGTATCGGTCAATTTGGCTATACGACCGCGCCGTACGACATCATCGCGCGCGCGGTACTAGACATTGAATGTTATCGCTCTGAGAGGTCTTTGTTTATGTTTTCAAGAGTTCGAGTTATAATTTCTTGAAACCCACTTATATAGCTGATACTAAAAAAATCCGGTTTCCGGCACTTCTAGTGCATTGTTGAAGCGATTGACCCACCGCGGACTTTATTTGCTCAGTCCATCGCATTGGTGACCTGCCACGTGGTCTTGTACCTTCCACTTTACCTTGAACTACCAAGCGCTCAATAGAGCCGCTATGTCGTCTTGAGACGTGTCCGAAATATTTCAGTATGCGAGATTGTACCAGAGCAGACAGACGCTGATTGATGCCAAGTTCTTGAAGAATGGAGGCATTTGTACGATGTTCGGTCCAAGATACCCCTAACATTCGCCGCCAGCACCACATCTCCAAAGCATCTATCTTTTGCTTTTCAATTTCTCGCATCGTTCAGGTCTCTGGGGCGTATAAAAATATGGAGAATACAAGGGATATTACTAGTCGGGTTTTAGTGACTCTAGTTATGTTTCTATTAACCATATTTTCTTCAGTCTATCCATTGCGCTTCTCGAGATTGCCATACGCCTTTTTATTTCGTCCACGCAACCACCGTTGTTAGATACAAGAGAGCCAAGGTATACATAGGACTGGACGACTTCACATCCTGCCATTGTAGTCACTTCTGACAAGCTAGAGTTTGCTCGGTCCACAATCATCATTTTCGTTTTACTGCGATTGATTTTAAGACCAAACTCTTGACTTACTCGTTCCATTTTTAGAAGTAGCTCCTGCATGTTACGTTCATTAGTTGCAAACAGAGTTGTGTCGTCAGCATAACGCAAGTTGGCAATCTTGTATCCACCAACTGATACACCGTCTGTCCAATCTTCCAAAGTAATTCGCATTATGAGTTCAGTGTATATATTGAACAGAAGCGGCGATATTATGCATCCCTGGCGAACACCAGCACGAGGATGGAATGTAGCTGAAAGGGTATCGTCTGTTCGTACTGAGGCTGTTCCTTTCTCATACAGACTTCTAAGAAGATGCACAAGGTGTTTTGGCGTTCCCATAGTCAGAAGCGTATCCCAGAGTTTTGGCCATTTCACTGAGTCAAACGCTTTGGAGAAGTCAACAAAGCAAATATAAGTGGGCTTGTTGAGTTCTCGGGCCTTTTCGATGATTTGTCGCACGATGAAAATTTGCTCCCGGGTGCCTTTTCCCCTCACAAAACCCGCCTGTTCCGCAGCAATCTCCCTAGACAGGTATGGTTTAAGCCTTTCATTAAGAATATGTGACAGTATCTTGCTTGAGTGTGATATAAGTGCAATTAGGCGGTAATTGTTACATTTCTTTGTTGAGCCCTTTTTGTGCAGAGGAGCGAAGATTGTATGGGACCATTCAGTCGGCCACACTCCGGTTTGCCATATCTTGTCACAGGTAGTGTGAAGAATCCGTACACCATGTTCACCTAAAGCTTGTATGGTTTCAATAGGGATTCCATCTCTACCAATCGCTTTTCCATTTTTCAGGTGTTTTATAGCGGCTTCAACTTCACGAAGAAGTATTGGAGGCTCTAGATCTTTACTATCGGGCTGTGTGCTGGGATAATTTTGGCATTGTGGGTCCTCAAATAACGACTGACAGTATCTCCTCCAAGTCTCAGAGATGTCATCTAATTCTGTTATTAGTTTGCCATTGGGATCTTCAATGGCCCATGTTTTAGATGACAGAGTCTTTGTAATGAAGCGAATTTTTTGAAAGAGGTCTCGGGATTCGAATTTGTGGGCGTGTTGGTCTATATCTTTGCATATTTGTCGCAAATAGGCGTTGTGATCTCGACTGCACTGTCTCTGAATCTGTGCTGACAGCCTATTTAAGTTTTCAACAGTTGAGCCTCGTGCTTTCATCTCTCTCCTCTCTGTGACCAGTTCCAAAGTATCTTTGGTCATCCAATGTTGACGCTTGCGTATTCCAGCAGGTGGCGATTGTGACTGCACTGCCGCGAGTTTAATGAGTTTCACTGCCCTGTTCCACAATTCATCAGATGTCTCTTCTTCGGTGTCAGCCTCAGACCATCCCGAACTCTGATGCCTTTTTGTTTGTCGGAGGTTCTTGCTGCAGTGAGTTTTAATTTCAAGTTTGCAATCAAGAGTTGGTGATCTGATCCACAATCAGCTCCAGGAAGCGTATGAGCATTTTGAATTGAAGCTAGTTGCTAGAAGCTAGTTTTCTCCTAAATTAACTGATATCTGAATGTTATTGGAATGTTATCGTGACTAGATCGTAAATAGAACAATATGTCAACTTCGAACTATAAAAGTCAAATTTCGTCATTATCGTTTGATAATGACATTTTAAATTAACAGAATAGCGATACTGAATCAATAACATTCAAAATATAATTTCATTTCGTTCAAAATATAATTTCAATGTCATATTAAATAAGAACATTGGCCTTCAGAGATCGTGGTCAAATTTAGCTTCTAATGAATCGCTGAATGTGTTACTAAGCGCAAATCTCGATAGCAGCAGAACCGATTTCACTAATTCTTTTTTTATAATATTCCTTGAAGTACGAGGACGATTCTCAAGGAGAGAAAAAAAATAGGAATCGACTGTTAGGCGGTACGAAGTTCGCCGTGTCAGCTAGTAGTCAATAAAAACACAAAGTGTACTAACAGCTAACCGGCAGTGTCAGAATTCTCCGCTTTTTATAAAATAAACAGATAACATGATAAAAAGGTTTATACGGGGTGTTAGGGTAATTCGACCAATTGCTTGAAGGAGGTTATATTTGAGGTCATTTGCAACAAATTGACCGCCCGTCAACTAGGGGTAAAATTAACAAGCATTTACGTTTTTTTTTGCAATTTTCCACTATGTCATCAAAATAATCGAAATTAAAAAAAGGTATAAAATTTTTGCTCTAAATTGGTACTTTTTGGAAAGCTTAATAATAATAATATTCCACTACATTCACACAACACCATCTAGTCCCAAACTAAGCAGAAGCTTGTACTATGGGTACTAGATAATGGATAAACATACATATATACTTTTTTGTTTTTGTAAATACATACATATTATACATAGAAACACCCAGACCAAGACAAACATCCATGTTCATGCACACAAATGTTTGACTTGAGCGGGAATCGAACCTGCGACCTTTGGCGTAGCAGTTGCTTACACTCCCGCGGCGCCAACCGGTCGTCAACTAGCCATTGATCCAAATAAAAATGTCGGTTACAATATCTCAAGATTTTAGAAATAAACGGTACTAAGTGACGAAAATTTATATTTTTGAATGATTTTCTGAAAATTAAAATAAATTTATTTACAAAAATATGTACTACACTTGGCGTACAAATTAATTAAAAAAACATCAAGGATTCATCCTTTCGATAATGGTACAAATATAGTTCACTTTTATAACAGTGAACAAAATACGTGCTGATTTCTTAACAAAAGGAGCAGATTTTTTTAAATTAAATTTTATTAATTTTAATGTAAAAAATCAGCGTTTATACCCGGTATACAGCTGTCTGTCTGGAACGCGATCAACTCTAATACTACCGAACGGAATTTCCGAAAATGCTTTAAATGGAAATAAAAAGGGAGTGTTTGTTTTTATTCACGAGAGTGGAGCCATGGCCGAAATTTAGTATTTTATCAATTAAGAGGTGGTATCTTCATTATTTGATAAGTCGTAATATTAATGATTTGTGTACTAGAAGGAATGCAGTTAGCATGTAGCTAACTTTTGATGTCTAATTGGTTGTTCATCATTCAAGTTAATATGATTTAGTACATGAATGTTCATGTTAAAGAGCCAGTACACATTGTTATTTCATGAATAATAGAATACATGCAATACGTTTACCTATTTACATGCCTTTGAATTCAAACACATGTAAAACATAGAATGCAGTATTGTTTCACAAAAGATCCTTAGAATACTTTCTTGGGGTACCTATTTGCTTTATAGAAAGTATTTTCACGAGTAAGTAGATGTTTAAAAGAAATATCTTTCAATTTACTTTCTATTCCACCAATTACAAACAGTGAAGGAAGTCAATTTTATAATCCTTTATTAGCAATGTTAAAGAGGTTAGAAAAATATGGGTAGTATTTAACTCTTCCTCAATATATCTCTGATGTCTGACTTTATTATTTCACTAAAATACTGACTTGCACACTAAAATACTAATTGCACACCAAAATATACTCACTAAAATATTTCATAAAGAACACCTGTTTATTGACCGTTGCAAATCTGAAATTATAAAAGTAATCCTTTCAATGAATAAGAAGCAATTCATATTTTAGTATTATTCAACAACCAAATACTTTAATAAGCTGAGTTGACGGCCTCCTATTTTGGGTGCAGGGTCACAAGAGAACCTTACATAACCTATTAAGTTTTCTGAGTGGATAAGTTTCCTAAGCGGACGAGACTTTTAATTGATATTTTGTAGAACGATCGGCATATTATTATTTAGTGTGCAATTGGTATTTTAGTGTGCAAGTCAGTATTTTAGTGAAATAATAAAGTTTCTTAGCGTAACGCACTTCAGTGTGTTACTTAAGATATTTGATGCACTGTTAAAAATATCCCGAAAAATATTTGCATCTTTTTACTGGTTTAACATTTATAATAGTAATTGTGAAGGTTCGAGTGAGTGCATGAAATGCAAGTACCCACATTGCCATAGATATGCGTAGATCGATAACTCATGGCTGTGATGAAGTCCTGAGTTCTCATCCAGTAGATGTTAGAGTTTGAAAAATATATACCACTACTTACATACATACATAACGTCACGCCTTTTATCCCCGAAGGGGTAGGCAGAGGTGTATTTCTACACCCACTTTTCGCCAGATATACTTTAGTCCCACGTAATAAGGGGCGAGCCTATTGCCGTACCGGGCACATTTCCAGACTCCGTGCTGCTACTGAGAATTTCATGACAGAAAAACCCAATAACACTGCCCGACCCAGGAATCGAACCCAGGACCTCCCGATCCCACGCGCACATTTATGCCGCGAGACCAACGAAGCAGTCGTAAAGGGTTTGTTGTCGAGTTTTCCGTCTCTACGCAAAGATGGTATTTGCATCGTGTTATCCCTTAGTCGCCTCTTACGACACCCACGGGAAGACAGGGGTGGTGACACTTGTATTCTATGCCGTCAACCACACGGCAATACCACTACTTACTGCGTAAAAATTACGGCAATGTTTCAACAAAGTCCATCCAGCAGCTTTTGCGGGCAATAGTAAAAACCTTCTCACAAACCTGCGTGTTTATTATCAAAGTATTTAAATGTAAGAGTAGGATCAAAAATATTTAACATTATTGCATCGACGCAGCAAATCGTACTTCGATATAGGTATTTAGTAGGTACTTTCATATTGATATTATTGATATACTTACCTAATATTAGTATGAAAATACCTACTTCTGTGTAGAAATGATATGTTGCGAAGTCTGCTAAGAATAGACGCGGTATTGCAATGTTATCGAATACATACACGAGTAAGAGATCGAATAACTTTACACCATTTTACTATAATGTACCACTACCACAATGTTACCTCACATTGTGGTAGTTGTTTATTGAATACGGTAGCTGGGAATGATATCAGAAACGTACGCCGTACGCTAATTGTTTGGCGTTAGTTACAACATTGCTTACCTTATAGTGATTGCGCTTAGGATAATTGTAGCTTATTTTATTAAATACGTATTCGCAGAGAAGCTGATATTCTGTCAAATCTGGTTAGACTAGAGAAAAGTATTGGATGTAACTGGGATAACGCTAGCACTATGATGTGGTATTCGCAGAGATTCAATTAGGACCTGATTTAAAAAGCAAACTATGAGTCACGCTTTCAATTTGTTTTATTTAAAAAATAACAAAACAAGGAGAAACTTAAGATGCCATATCTAAAAACTTTGCTGAGCCCAGTTTTATTGGAATAACATACGACACGAAGAAAGAAATTTAAAAATAAATTTGACATTAAAATTCAAAAATATTCGTGCACAATGTAAATATTGAAATACTTACTTACTTGGCAATTTACGAAGGTAAATAACTATGTCGCGAACAATATGAAATTGAATAACTTGTACACGTAATACGCTGATATGCCTAGAGCATTGGCCAAGGCCGCTGCCATTGACCGGCGCGGCGTCTAGTCTCGTTACATCCATTAATAAACATTTTACATTCATTGTAATATTCTCTCGACCGGTTTACAAAAGTGTGCCGGAAGATTTCTACCCATAGGCTTTTGTGTAATCAAAATCTTCGTTGAACATTATTTTAAGTAAAAGTGGCACATTTTATGAATTCGAATCGTTGGGAGATTTATGGTAAATATATAAGATAATATGGTAATATAATCAGCCGCGTTGTGTAGGTTGTTTTTGGAATGTTGTTTCTTTAATAAACGGTGCCATACCGACCTTCTGATTCACATGATAATATTTCTACAACATAATTAGAGTTACAAATTATTATTAGAAATTGAAAATTAGGACAGGAAAATTACGTTGAAAGAGATTAAAACATTTACAGCTTTCATTACAAAAAAGGGCACCAATTCAGCATCTGCCTAAAATTCCGTTTGAATTCGTACGTAGTAGGTAAAATCACAAAAATGCCTTCTATTTTTTAATCTGTATTGGTATGCCTGGCTACCTGTTAAGAGGTGGTGAGACTAGCCCTAAGGCTACATTTTTGCCGTTAACATTGTTTTGAAAGGCAAATCTGATGAGGGAGAGTTTCAAAAATACCATCTACCGTTGTGTTTACAACATAAAGTCCATTATTCACTGTGTTGCCAGTAATCGGAGCATCGCTGGAGGCTGTCCGGAACCAACTCAGACGTTGTTTTAACTTTATAAATGTCAAATTAGGGTTATATTATTTCTGTCTCTGCATGTAACGCGAGGTACGAAGAGCAAATGAAATTGGTTATGTTTCTTTTCTGTATCCGACAGGCCGTATCGAAGATTTATTGGATAAAAGCTTTATAATTAAAGTAATTCACAGAGTAACATGAAAGCTTGTAAAAAGAGATTATCCATCGTAATGAGAATTTTGTTCTGAAGTTTATTATTCATTTGGGACGATAATCACGCTAATTTGGAATATTGAGATTAATAAACCTTATGAAATAAGTGACTTTAAAATTAAAAAGATAATGAGTTTAGTCGTTCGTCTTTGAAATTACAAATAAGTAATAAACTAACTTGAAACTAAGTCATTAAAAATAATATATGTTTTGGCAACATAAAGTAAATCAATGCCTTGAATTATTAAATAGTACCTACTTACCTGGGCTGACTGCCTCCGTGGTCCAGTGGATAGCGTATGCGACTGCTGATCGGAGGTCCCGGGTTCGATTACCGGTTCGGGCAAAAGTGTTGCTGCGTTTAAAAATGTACAGTTTCCATTAAATAACGACTTCTTATTTTTTATAAAAATGAAAACTGGCTTGACATTTTCAGCATTGAGTGTATTATTTGGTGTACAGCAGAACCACGATCTCACGAACATTTCATTTGATCTTACAAAATCTAGCTTGTGCAACTACAAATTTAATCTTTTGGCCGAATAGAACCACCGTAGAAGCAACAATGACCAAGTGTTTCGGTCCAGATTACATCAATACAAAAGTTATTATTGACTGTACTGAATTCCGAATTGAAATACCGACAGCAGTGGATGACCGTTGATAGTAAAAATACCACTTTGTCTTTTTATTTATCTTTAATTTACTATAATTACATACTAGAAAGCAATAAAATACTGATATGTCATTATTTGGCATAATCCCGAATAGTTGCGCATGCTAGGTGGCGCTATTGTCGTGCACGGTCTCAATAGTAGCTAATGAATTAATGAGTTCTTTTCAAGTCAGGCTCGCCGCGCACACCGTATTGGGAAACCTGTTAAATACACATTACCGTTACATGTATCGTTAACGGAGGCATCTCGTATAATGTACGCTTTATTGGATTAGCTAGCATGGCCATTGACATAGGCTGTGTTTGGATGAGTTCCGCTATGTCAATAAAATAAAAGGCGCGGCCACATCTGAAAACCGCGCCAAAAGCGCCATGCGCTTGTTATTGCGAACTCTAGTGCAACTTTAGCGCGTATTTTTTACAGGGTTCACTTAGAGCTCACGAGCTGTATGCTTGCGCTTCTTCAACGCACAGTTTACTCGAAAACGTTATTTACATACATAACGTCACACCTTTTATCCCCGAAGGGGTAGGCAGAGGTGTATTTCTACACCCACTTTTCGCCAGATATACTTTAGTCCCACGTAATAAGGGGCGACCCTATTGCCGTACCGGGCACATTTCCAGACTCCGTGCGGCTACTGAGAATTTCGTGACAGAAAAACCCAATAACACTGCCCGACCCAGGAATCGAACCCGGGACCTCCCGATCCCACGCGCACATTTATGCCGCGAGACCAACGAGGCAGTCGTATAGGGTTTGATGTCGAGTTTTCCGTCTCTACGCAAAGATGGTATTTGCATCGTGTTATCCCTTAGTCGCCTCTTACGACACTCACGGGAAGATAGGGGGTGGTGACACTTGTATTCTATGCCGTCAACCACACGGCATAACACGGCAAAACGTTATTTACTATAGGAAATATTATTATAGGAAGTGGCAGACGAGCTGTGTACGTACGATGCTCGCGCTACGTAACACCTGCCGCAACACAAAGATGTGGACGAACCCTAAAGTATTTGCTGTGCATATTTAAAATAATTGGCAATTCTTATCATTCACGTTTCTAACACTGAAATTAAAATGTGGTTTTCCACCTATACATAATAGAATTGGTCTTGCCTAAGTGCTCACTTACAATTTTTATTTATTCATTGATCTCTAATGTATTTATCCTGACGCAAGACTTTATCAATATGTATGATAGTATTTCTGTTATGCATCACATCACCTGGCCTTGATGGACCAAATGTGCCTGCACGCTATTAATCCTTCCTTACTGGTTAGCACATGCCATGACTTCATTACTTATCTGTTTTTAATATTCTTGTGCTTGTAGATTTGGTCTTGCAATCACATCCAACTGAATATTCGATATATAGGCTCTGGGTGTTTTCATTGACGTTAAATTATGATGAATGCATTCATTATGTACGGTGTGCACTTATTATTACGTCCGACCTTTTGTTCGGGTGAAATTATCGCGTTGCGTAATATTCATTGTTGTGTTTGTGGGTGGCAGCTGATTATAACTGTTTCTAATTCTTCGTGTTTCGCGCCGAAACTCGATTGTGCTATTATCGAAATAATCGTGCTATCAATCAATTCTGTTTGTTCGGTATGTGTTATTATGTGTTGCGTTATTAGGTGATGGTAATGATGATGATAAATTGGTATAAGTAGTGTTCTTTCTTAAACTTGTGGAATTTGGATGAGAGTTATTTGTTATTATATCACGCAAGAATCGCTAGTTTTTATAAACTCAAATGCTCTTTATACGTAACGTCGTAATTCATATGCATCAGTCCTTTGTACTGCCAAGAAATATTAAAATGTATGTACAAATGAGGAACTTCTAATAGGTACTTAAGTGCAAGACTACGTGAAAAGAAAATATCTGGACCAGCTTCATTCAGACTCTAGTAATATTGTACAAAGATAAAAACACTTTTATGAGCTGTTGTATAAAGTTTAAATTAAGTAAATATATTTCGATGTATTCTGATGTAAATTTAAGGATGGCTACGGAATGTTATTGTGGGCGTATTTGTCACGGCATCAGCTAGAGTTTTTTTGACATTTCCAGTAAATTATTTGACTGATAATGAGTTTAGATGCCGCTGCAATTTAAATATTTGATCTATTTGTACCAATTGTGGCCAAGGCAAGTAGTAACGGAAACATAAGAATGGTCTACCGTTATATTATTTTGATATAAAATATACAGTAAAATATAAATAGAAATAAAAGAACAAATCAGTATTCAATATTATTCGTCATCGTAGAATCTACCGACAGTCTGTCTTCTTGGTAGGCCTCTTACTAAGCAGACGAATAAGTGCCGTATGTTCACATTAGTAACAAACCTACATAAAACAACATCGAACGACATTTTCATGTAACTGTCACTAGTCGGAACATTTTGTAATGACGCTGTATAAATTATAGTTGACGTATTTCCGTAATTATATGATGTGTATAAAACAGACTATTAAAAGCGCAGTGGGATTTCAGAGGTATATATAATTATTTTATGTAATCAAAGTCCTTTTAGCGGAGTAAATGTCTAAAATTGAATTTACCTATTGACTAAATAGTACTTGGTATGTGTTAAATTTATGCATGCATTTATGCAGATTGTTTCTTAATTCTTAGGTGTGTATAATTAAAATGTTCATTTTATCGAAACTGATATAACAGGATATTATTTTTGCATTTTGATTGAGTTACAAAAGTCAATTAAATTGAAGTAGGTACTCAGAAATTTTCCTCAAGATACTCCAATTATGCAAAATCATCTTGAAGTTGTACATGAGAAATAAATACTGAGCATTTACCATCGGTCAGCGTACCATGTAATTAGAAAAGACCTTTGAGAAATTGAATATAAAACGTGGTCATTCAAAATGTTTCTGGTGTGAATGAACCATAGTTAAACTAAAATGTTGACAAAGCAAATTATTATGACTTTGTTGAATAAGTCGATCTTACTTCTCATCTTATTGTTCTCTAGCAAATAGCATTAAGCAAATTGAGTGTGTTATTCGCAACTGTTATCATATTATTTTCTACGTTATGAAGATAAAGTTTATTCATGAGTACATAATACTATTTATAAATGAATAGCACGTGGTCCCACTTTAGTTTTGAGGTCAAGGAGTCATGTTTAATGCATATGTTTACTAATAACATATTATGTATACCGCTAAGTACCTACGCTTATTAAATCAGTAGACTAGATTAATTTAAGATAGGTATCTGTCTGCTTATTCTACAAATTACATTTTAAGTTTATAATAATTTTGCCAGAGGTTTTGATAGAATAATAAAATATTCTTTTAGAATCTGTTTCAGCTAGAATTTCTTGAGTAATAATTCTGATTTAGTTTTAATAACAAAATTTACATAATGCTAACATTATAGGTCATAAAAATATGAAATAAAATACAATCTTGAATTCAGCTGAAAAAGTTTTTCAATATAATAATTTATTTTTTAATGTGCTTGTATTGATGTTCTATTACGAGACCACTTTTAATAAGAGTCACTAATGCACACTTATCGTATATCAAGTAGTATCAAGGAATGATCTTATGGGAAAGTGACCAGCGGCAGATGTTGGATGCGCGCTGCTCAAGATCGGTCTGTTTGGAGAACCTTACATAATATCTAGGTTGAGATGTGATGTAGGAAAATTACAGAGACGATAAAGGATCGTTACAAGGTAGTTATGAGTCAAGTTTAATAGATCGAAACAAGTCTTTTAAAATCATTAAATAGCGTCTTGGTATAAATATAAGTGTTGTATTGTACACTCTAAACCTTTCCTTATCTCTTTTAATATAATCCAGTAAACTTTTGTATCAAAAGTGTGATTAGTACAGCAAAGAGTTATTTGTCTTTAACCCGACTTAAAGTAATTCATTAGGCTTTATTTAATAAAGCTGTTATGAAATTACACACGCTTGAAATTAAATAGGTGTGAGAATAAAGTAGTCTATAATTTTACTTTTGAGTACCTACAGGTTATTCGATAAAAATACGAGTATTTTTCAATTTAAAATATGTAACGGATGCCAGGAATCGAACCTTTGCTAGTCCGCTACAGTGCGCTGGTGGTGTGTTGCTGACGTGTGCCTACGACGATGCGTGTTCTTCTATATGTGTGGACTGTATGGCTTCGATGTGTTGGGGCTTCAGAAATGAAACATCTTCATACGTTGAGAGCGATGCTGTTCAGGTGTTCGGTGCTTGATGGTTACATAGGTCACAAGATGGTGGTTGGGACGCCAACGAACTGGCCGAATACATGGTCGCTTAAGTACCTCGAAACTTTACCTTAACGACGACCATCGCACCGAACACGTGCACAGAGAATCTTTCGTTTATTTTTATTTTAAATACAGTACAAATGTTACGTTATAATCGTTTCTATTATACATACGTACATGTTCTATACATCGTTAGATAGGTCTCATTAAGTTCTATCTATGAGTATACAATACCTAAACCTAACTACTAGCGTCACTAAGTTATTCCATAAAAACTCCCAAAAAATGCTGTCACACAAGGGCCCGCCCACTATATTTTCTATTGAAAAACTATTATATACTAAATTTATATATGTAATTTTGGTAGGCCGTTGTGTGCAACTAGGGCATCTATTAAAATAAACACCATGAAAATATCTTTATTCAATTCGAATTCATTACATGAAAACCTATGATGCATAAGAAAAATTACAGAATTTCTTAAGTAAACACTATCGTACATAAACAAAGTTTATGATAGACATGCAAATGTTTATTATTATGCTTATTTTAACTATATAAGGTAATAACTAGCAATAAGAAAGTATCTAGACATGATTTCAAGTCTATATGAAGCCAAAAAACACTTATCTTAATATATAAAATCCTTGCGTTACTGACTGACTGACAGACACGCTACAGCCGAAACTATTGGGCGCAGGAAGCTGAAATTTGGCATGTATGTTCCTTGGGGACCGAAGGCGTGCACTAAGAAGGGATTTCCCGAAATTCCCACGGGATCGGCCAAAACGGGTAAATTAAAAAAAATGCAGGCGTAGCTGCTGGCGTCCTCTAGTAAAACTATAAAACGAATATGTAAACAAACAGCTGTTTTATCAAGTATTAGTTCTTATCTATTACAATTGATAACACTATTTATGATCGATATCTAGGTCCCTACAGTTAGCACAAGGTTTAGATTAATGTTCATGTACTATATAGTACTTTATATTAAAGATTTAACTATTTACACTATTCTAGCTGTATTTTAACACTTTGACGCGTCCGGGAACCGAACCCGGTGTACCGCACGATTAGCTAACACTGACTTTTTACGATTTTCACTCGCGGTTTCGAATACACTATTCACTGTCATAGTTTTTAATGTCTGTCGCGAACAAAATATGAAACAAATATTTGATATCTCATTGACACATCATTTTACAGGTTTATGTGAATGGTGTGACCCCCACACGAAAAACAGTTTATCATTATAACACCATGTAAATTTTTATTATCTTATTCGCTGTCCGGCGCGACACACAATAGAAAATCAATTGTTATGAGTCATATATGATACACGGGTAATAATACAGGATTGAAATCAAGTGGTATGGTCTTCATTAAAAAATGCATTGAGCTTCTATTTGCAAGCAGCAATCACATTCTAATATATAGAAAGTTTGAAAAGTGTACGAATACACATAAATCTCGATCTAATCGATCGTACCTTTCCCCGCGTTCGGAAAGTGACTCCCCGCTTGTCGGCCGCTATTTGTTAACCTTCGGTTCGGTTCGTGTACGCTTGCGCGGTGTCGCGGCGCACTGTGCGATCATCGGCGCTGATTTACGCTTTCATGCCAACTCTGTCCGTACAGTGATCTGTGGGTACAGTCGGATACAGCGGTGAAATAGATTAAAATTTGGCATAGTATAGGTAAAATATGTTGGCAAACTTGGAAACTGTGGGAAAAAACATGATCTAAACAAGCCTGGTAATAGCCAGGATGGCAATACGAGAATGGGCTATGTGGCGTACTCAGGGGGAGGCTTCCGTCCAGCAGTGGACTGCAATAGGCTGATGAGATGAGAAAGGAGTCAAGAATAGTTTAGAATATTTATTTGTGGTACACAAAATAGTCACGATGAAGATTCTAGAAGTATAGTGAGACTAAATACCTTGACGATGCATCGATTGTTCTTAGTAGCTTCCAATCGGGGTTATGTAAAAATATAAACTTTTTAATGAGTTATATAAAATTAGCAATTCTGTATGGTATTTATTGTATTGCGATAACATTGTTCTAGGCACGTATTGTTGCTTAACTATATGTTTGTGGCTGAAATTATTCGTAAAGTAAAATTTATAAGTGGAACAACGTCTTCTTTACTAAACAATAATAGAATAACTAATACTAAAAATATAGTTCAGAATTTGAAATGTCAAGATAAATCTCATTTAGTTTAAATTGGATCTATAAAATCATATATTTCAGCACTTATAAAAATAAGTAACACTTGTAACTGTAGGTACCTTTTAAAGGTAAATACTTACGTAATGTGCTAAACATACGTCAAGATAAAAAAGTGTTAATTAGGTATGTAGTTCAAATCGTTATTACCGTTGGGCATTCTTACAGTTCCGTCGTCGCCTGTACTTTTATATGACAATAAGCTGGGGACACAATCATGCGGTGGACAGACTAGCGAAAGCATCACTTTCACCGCAACCTGCGACCTTTGACAGAGGAGACCGCTTAGTTCCACGATCTATGGGCGTCAGCGTCGCGTATGCTCTATGCATTAGCACTATTTGGAAAAGAAATCGTGGCGTCGCGTCGACCAATCAGAAGAAGGCTAGAGAATTTGAAAAAGTAAGAATGCGAGAGTGAAAGTTGAAGGGTTAAGTATTTCTGATATTGCGCGGAATAGGGGTCATATGATGTTCAAAAATCGATAATTATTAGAGATCGTACCAATCATTGAGCAACAATTGCTCACACTGGGAGTATGGATTTTAGATTTTAATGAGCTGTCAAATCCTATATATACTTTGTCGGCGTACCTACTGGTGTAAAGGCCTTTAAAAATAGGAGCTTTTGTAAAGGAATATATACATCACTCGATTGATATGATATCGTGGATATGCGAAATTTTATCATTACGTTTTGACTGTTAATACCAAAGATGCAATGAGATAAAATATTTTATGTTTTTGCTTTGATTTGATTTGTACGGTGTAAGTATACAGATACTTACACCGTACAAATCTATTTAACTTTTAATTCCGGAATACTACCCGCGATCATGTCTGATGTAAATCGGTCAAAATGTAAGGGATTAAATATGTAATATCCTAAATTACACATATTTGAACGCAATTTAGACCTGGCTAATATACCTAGGTATTTGTTGTTTACAGTAAAATATCTGGTTTCACAGAAAGTAGCGTCTCACATAAAGCCGATCTGTTATTTTATAGGAATAGAAATAGGTACAATCCGATTTACTGACTATTGTTGAATTTATCGCTTGTTCGTCGTAGATTACCGAACAAAGGCAAGTGGGAGGCATGCTAGCACGTACTAGATCATAATAAACGTATTAGATTTTGGCCGTCAACATTTATTTGTGCTTACATATAAGCACAAATAAATGTTGTCTCTTAATTTTTCATAAAATATGTCTGAGGTAGCCAAAAAAACTAATAGTTGGATAAGTACATCTTTATTAAAATAATTATAATGAAAGCCTGCATATTTTCCATAATGTATAATTACAAGTGTTGATAGGGAGATTTCAAATATCTTACATTGAAAGATATTTGAAATCTCCCCACCAACACTTGGTCAGCGTGGCCGTGGTGGTTGTCTTACACTTTATTAGTAAGAAAAGGTCCATGCCCAGCACATTAAACGCAGGATTGATCCGATATAATAATGCTTGTTAAAATATCTATAAAGTTGATAATTACAGTAAATGAGTCGCGGTAATCCTTAGCATAACTTGACCCAATTTAGCTAAGAGCGAGTTGTGATAGATTGCTACCATAATTTAGAGAAGTGATTTAAATCTTTTAATCTTGGAACAAAACATATTTCAAGCGTCTTGTTCAAACAAGCTATTTGAAGTGTGCCTTGTTGACGGTAAAATACTCAAAGCAGGACTTTCGATTTTATTTTAATAGTAGGTACAATAAAAACATCGTGTCATTATTACGAGGTCGTTTTCGGTGGGTTATAGTAAAAATAAATCAATCAAATCTTTTATAAGTATACAATAATAACACCTGAGCTTGCTAGTGACCTAATTTTGTTTTTTAAGTTAAAGGATGGTAGCGCACGTATTAAAAATATCTTACTATTATAAATGTGAAAGTTTGTGAAGATGAATGGATGTATTGATTTTTTTTACTTTTTCACGCAGAAGCTGCTGGAGGGATTTTGCAGTTATATAACTTACACATCAGAATAGCACATGAGCTACATTTTATCCCGATAACCGACCTCTACGTGGGCGAACCCGTGGGCGTAAGCTAGTATTTAATAAATGAAGGAAGTTCAAAAGTCGGCACTAACTTGATCGCGTGAAATAAACCATAAAATCGTCAAAATGACAAGTTACATAAAAGCAAGTATTTGATTCTTCGGTCAATCATATGTCGTGTCAACATGGTAGTCTTTTATGTATCTTTGACATACTTTGAGATAAATGTCATCATACTATGTTGACTAACCTTCCGTGACCAGTATTATATAAAATATAAAGGTTAATAGGTATGAACTTGCGTATACTTTAGGTTAGAGAATGTTATGTCCAACTTACTGAGGCAAGAAATTACTAATATTTGCTGTCTTGGTATATTATTTAAATTGTAGTACCATTCACACGAAAAATAGGCGACATTAAAACTCATAAAAGACTGAAAAAGAGTAAAACTGAGACTTAACTAACATAACATTGATGAGTATCAAATGTATCAAAGGAGTGACATATGATATGAGCTTAACATAGGTATATCAATACTTCTGCAAGGCATTTCACAGAACTCAAGGATAAAGTAACAAAATACGTTGACAAGATAAGTTTCACCTCTTTTCCTTTTTATATGCAAAAAAGTAGTGGCAGTACTGTTACAAATAACACATTTCACACGTTACAAGTTGGAGTGTTGTATTCTATGAATAATTTTAGCACGATGAATGTATGGTGCATGATCGAACCCTTTAAAGATTTTATCATTTCGTCCGGAAACGAACATTGCTCGTACTAACTGTACGATTTCAATTTATTCGACATGAGTTTTGTGGAATGTCGTATGGGAAATTATAGTTTTTGCTAGTCTAGAAAGTGTTATGTGTTCATAAACTTAGCGGGATGCATCTATAACTGGAAACGACAATCTTCTATAATATAAAAATGAATCGCTGAATGTGTTGCTAAGCACAAATCTCGAGAGCACCTGAACCGATTTCACTTATTCTTTTTTATAATATGCCTTGAAGTACGAGGATGGTTCTTACGGAGAGAAAAAAATAAAAATCAAAGTGCACGAAGTATGGTTGCTAAGGGACAAAGTTACTAGCCCTAATAGGCCTTAAAAGGATGATAATGTATTCGTTACATACATGTTACGCTGTAAGTAGCAGTAAGATCTTGATCTTTAAGATTTACCCGTATCACTTATTTCTCTCTAAAACGAATTATTTATACACGTCGGTACTCTTACGCTTTCAATAATATTCCTACAAAGTTATTTCAAAATGATAGTCTTCGATGTATCATTAAAGCAAACGATAAGCTAGCTGTTATACATGACCCATTAATGTGAGGCAATAGATAATTATTTCCTAGAATGTGTACATTTATTGAATTAAATTAATAGAACATGAGCTTGTGTAAGTCGGCTGTTATAAATTCATAGAACATCATGAGCTGAATGTTGAAGTCAAAGACACGCGTTGATAAAGGCAATACGGCTGTAGTCGAGATATAATCTGAAGAATAATGTTCCACTGTTGCACAAAGACTATCTTCATAAACTGCGCGGGTTCAAGTACTGCGTTTCCCGCGGTCATTATGGTATAAGGCGTCAAGTCATGTACCGTAAATACATACTGGCCTTATATTGTTATTCTTATTGACATTTAATTATACATACAATTGCTGACATTTTATTGCCAATTATTGACATTATATGAATTAGTAATTGAGCGACGTTTGCGAGCAGAGAGTGAGATTTCACGTAACCAATTCGGTTTTATGCCTGGTCGAGGTACGGTGACTTTCGCTACCTCGGTTCACTCCTGCAACACGATGGCGAAATTGACCGAGATGTTCGGCAAAGGATCAACTCAGGATGGATGAAATGGCGACAGGTCTCGGTCACAATATGCGATCCTACAATGCCTTTGAAATTCAAGGGACGCATATATTAGGCGGTGTCGTATTGTATGGAGCTGAGTGTTGGGCTACTAAGAAGATGGATGAAAAACGATTACATGTGGCAGAGATGAGAATGTTGCGATGGATGTGTGGAGTTACGAGAATGGATAAGATTAGGAATGAATACGTGAGAGATAGTCTGAAAGTGGCGCCTATAGACGAGAAAGTGAAAGGAAGTCGTTTGGCTTGGTATGGACATATTATGCGAAAAGATGATATGCTTGTAGGTAAGCAAGTGATGAATATGAAGGTAGAGGGATGAAAAGGGAGAGGGAGGCCAAGGAAAAGATGGATGGACTGTGTGAGGATGGATATGAAAGAGAAAGGGGTAAAAGATCAGATGACGGGCGACAGAAAAGAATGGAAGCGAAGGACGTACTGCGCCGACCCCAAATAGATTGGGACCAGGGCAAGAAGATGATATGAATTGGTAAACGTTTCTAAAAGGTAATTGTAATATTTTTTGTTTGAATAAAACTATATTCTTGAACATGTTTGTGTATGTATTGTGATTAAGGGACACTTACGCCAAAATATATAAACAGCATATATTTGTGCTCAAAACTGCAAATTAAATGTCATCAAGTACCTATCATCAATATTTTAGTTTTTAAAGCAGGTTAAGTAATGTTATCTTCACATGTACATTTTGATCAGATAACTGAACTAAAACGTGCATTTTTTAAGTATTGGCTTTTATGGGGACTACAACAGCTAAACGCGAGTTTTATAATGCTTCAAAGTGTATGATTCAATGCACTTAACACAATCAGAGAAATATATAATATTCTTCAGGATATAATCTAGTTAAGTAGTGTGTTGAAAACATAATACAACTAACTTTAATTGATAGAAAAAAAATCACAAAGATACCTCTAAAAAAATATTTTAACGAATAAAAACCATATTAAAATACATACAATCATTCTGATTTTTTGACAAATTAGTCAACAAGCAACATACTAACGAAATACTGTTTTATTTTTTTAATCCAATCAATACATTTTCTGTAATTAATTTATTTTATGGTTTGTAAAAAGTTCTGAACGTCCCGTCGTCGTCGCGCTTCTCTTTCTTATGTATACAATCCGACAGTGACAGCAACAGCTCAACTCAATAGCGGTTGTCAGCGCCTTTAAAAAGGTACAAAACACTGTCTCCAGTTCCATCTTTGTCCTTTCCCCATTTTCGCCCTCTATCTGTTATACTAAGGGTGTGGCATTGTTTCAGGTTAGCACTCGAGATATTACGCACGATACGCGCCCGAGACGCCGCGTCGCAGGTAAGCTCGCGCTTTCACCTGTGACCTCACTTATATGTATGTTATGTTATATTACATCTGACTGAGGCTAAGTAATTCATAGCTATTGTTATGTAATGTAAAAGACAAGGAATGTCATCATTTAATAGTAGAGATTTAAGGTAAATGTTTGTCAATTCACGCGTATCTAAACTGACCTCTCTTTTACTTATGTTATACTAGAGGACGCCAGCAGCTACGCCTGCATTTTTTTTTAATTTACCCGTTTTGGCCGATCCCGTGGGAATTTCCAGAAATTCCTTCTTAGTGCACCCCTACGGTTCCCAAAGAACATACATGCCAAATTTCAGCTTCCTGCGCCCAATAGTTTCGGCTGTAGCGTGTCTGTCAGTCAGTCAGTAACGCAAGGATTTTATATATTAAGATTACATTTGACTGTGGCTAAGTAACTTCATGAAATTTATTATTTAATGTAAAAGACATGGAATGTTAGTTAATAGAAGAGATTTTAGGTAAAACTTAGTCAATAATCACATATTTTAATAGATACGAGTTTACCTTATTTCCCTCTTCCTCAAACGGATTTAGTACGGAGCTTAATATTACTATTTGGCGATAAAATCACACAATGAAAATCCAATACTGGTATGAAAATCACAAAATTAATTTTAGAAGCATATCAATAAATAACGTCAATTTTAGTTACTCCTAGATTAAAACCAATAACAAAAGGGGCTAGGTATATTAGTTGCATCGTATCGAGTGGCTATTATTTTAGTTTATTCGTCGTCATAAATAAAGCGCGTCTGTTGTTCCGTTGCCAAATAAATGAATAAATTAATATCGAGAGTAAACCTGTAAGTGTAGGCAGGCGTTGAACGTTTATAAATTTTACCAAAATGCCGTAGACAGACAGAATGCGGGCTTTTAAAATGAAATATTATTTCAATTTAGGCCTTACCCTTCTAGATTTCTCTACTTATAAAATAAATGTGCTCTATGAGATGTTTGGTAGAAAACTAATCTGCTTTTTGTAACAAATATTCTCAGAGAATATCAAAATCAGATACAAAGTATTTCGGCAAAACTTTTCGTTTTGCCGAAATACTTTGTATCTGCTATCCTTGAAGGTAATATTCTAATTAGTTTAACTTTATCAGAAGGTAAAAAATTTCTTTGTCTTGATAACGTTCCTAACTCGGCAATTAAACTGTTTCTCTTTGACTTACACCTTTAATAATAATGTTCTTAACAATTAATCCTCACAACAGTAGCTTTGAGTGGTTTTCATTGCAAACCGTACTTATGGTACTTTCATCCTGGGATAGTCAATTGCTAGTATCTACAGTATGTTAAGATTAATGAATACTCACTATCGAATCATTCACCGATTTGGCCACAATGTCACAACCATTACACCGTGAAAAGCATAATAGTTGTGTGGTAATATTCAACGATATTGATTATTTATATTATACAGGCAGCGATAGCCTAGTGGAGATACCAACAGACTGCCATGCAGTGGGTATCGGGTTCGAATCCACGGCGCGCACCAATGACTTTTCGGAGTTATGTGCGTATTGAATTGTTAATTATCGCTTGTCCCGTGCCTCGGAGAGCACGTTAAGCCGTCGGTCCCGGTTGTCATGAAGATCTTTGACAATCGTTACAGGGCGTCAGTACCTTCTAACATAAACTGACACTAGTCTAAACCATGGAATATCGCTATCCCTTCGGGTTGCGGAGGTCAGACAGGCAGGCGCTCCGTGGAAAAGCTAATATTCAGCCAAATCCGGTTAGACTAGAAAGCGGACCCCAGATTGAAACTGGGATAACGCTAGGAGGATGATTGATTATTTTAATATCAGTACAAACCGTTTCCTGATTGTGATATCAGAATGAGTAAATTCAATTATTAATAAACTTGTAATTAATAATGCATGTATCACATAAATATGGTGGTTGTGCTCGCATTTATACTTTTCATCGGTGAAGAATATTTTATGTTAACATGTATTATGCATAACACGATACGGTGAATTATAAAATTGTTATTTAATTTTGTCGAACTAATTCATAGCAGTTAAAGAACTGGGAAATAATTTTGTAGTATTCGGCGTTTTTTTACAACTAGCTTCATAATCAGAATGATTTGGAATCAATTTTCAATCGTCATATTATCCCTTTAGGCTAGAATAGTATTATATTATCTGTGCTTTAGGGAAGGGCGGGGCATGGTTCAATATTCTTTCCTCGTAGACTACCTACGTCAGAAAAGAACCTACTTTTCAGATTACACGTCTCCAGCTTTGGTAGTAAGATATAATAAGGCTCTAAGATTATAATTACTTAAGTCTATCAAAACATTTTTTTATGTATACTTTAACAAGCTTCTGTCACTATAGTTTATTTTATTGATATTATTATGTTTTTTGATCCCGTGAGAATTTCGGGAAATCCCTTCTTAGTGCACCCCTACGGTCCCCAAGGAACATACATGCCAAATTTCAGCTTCCGGCGCCCAATAGTTTCGGCTGTAGCGTGTCTGTCAGTCAGTCAGTAACGCAAGGATTTTATATATTAAGATTATTTTGTGAATAAAAAAGTTAATTGGTTTAGTTTACATTTTTATAAATTATACGTCATAAACTGTCTTAGAATACGTGTGTAATAGTAGTAGTATTTTAATCCTTGCATGTCAACATGGGTTTTTACTCTGTTTACGTTGTAAATGTTAGGTACTTTGCTCTGCAATAACCGCGCGATAAGAATGTATTACATTTGGTGTATTTAAAAGTATACCTAAGTATAGGTATAACTTATTTCCTCGAATTGCAATGATGATAGTTAATATTTTAATTGTAATTAAATAATATTAGCACTCCATTTACTGACTAATATCAATTAAAAGATAAACAACGAGTGTTATCAAAAATGAGTAAAGTACATACTAAATGATTAAATTATTTTATTATCTTCGAAGATAATTCGTTAGTCACGTTTATCAAACTTATATGGATAATATAGTAACTTACTTAATCATTTATTGAAATAAGCAGCGCGTTTCTCTAGCCAAAAGAAATCAAAACAGAGATGTCACGAACATTGTTTTCCTTTGGTGGCTCGTTTAAATCAGCCTCAAGCAAGTGAAGCTACAAAACACAGCAACAAAATTGTTGGGTTGCAATACCATACGATAAAAATAGGATATATAGGATATCGTAGTCCAAATCACTTAACCCTTCTTTTATTGAAGAATCATCCTATTGCAGTTTGAAAAGCTCTCTCGACGAAAGACTGATTCTCTTAAGCCACCAGTAAGGCAGCCATAAAATGAACGCTGAAAGATATACTCGTGAAAGAAATAGGTTTTATTACATAAAAACGGTGAGATTCAGTCTGTAACAGGATCATGTCGCTTTTTATGATTCACGAGACGCCAAAAGTCGTGAACGAAAGCTTCTTTTTCTTAAAGATTAACATGACCTTAAAGAGTTATGTTTTATAGTTACCTAATATTTTTTATTTTATGGATGTGTAATAAACTTTCTATGGAAATTTTAACCTTCGTAAAAAGGAGCGTATTTATGCGGGCTCGTGCTATTAGTATAATTTTGTAGGGTAAGGTTATTCGAAGGTGTAGTCCATTCATTATAGTTTAAAGTTTACTTAGACAGTTACAATGTATTTTAGTCTTAGTTACGAAATTAAATGAAGCTTCATGTGTATCTATTTAAAAGTCATTTGACAAACATTCGTACAAACAATGATGAATTTTTACATTTTTACATACAATTTTAAAAATTGTCTGAAGAAGACAATTATTTGAAAATAACTGTTTACCTTGTATTATTTAATTTGCTTTTATAATAATAATAATAATAATATTCTACCACATTCACACAACACCATCTAGTCCCAAACTAAGCAGAAGCTTGTACTATGGGTACTAGATAATGGATAAACATACATATATACTTTTTTTGTAAATACATACATATTATACATAGAAACACCCAGACCAAGACAAAAACCCATATTCATGCACACAAATGTTTGACTTGAGCGGGAATCGAACCCGGGTTATGGTCATACACATATTTATAAGTTACTGTTTATGCCACAAACAACAAAACATACAGTGACACGTACATTTTCAGCTCGTAACAGCTTTTATTTTTGCGATGGCTGGTTTTAAAATGCCAAGTGTATAATCATGTGTGATTTAATGTTTATGCTTATGGCGTGTGAAGCAATATCATATGCATAACATGATAATGTTAATTATACAATGCGTCGTGTGCATGTAAAAATTGAATTTCGTTGTGACAACGGTTACGCAGGCTAAATCATTTGTGGAATTTTTTTCTTCACGATGAAATCAAAATTACATGTTTAACCGTCTCTTGGAGAGGAGAAGTGTGACTCTCCCCTACAGGCTTTAGTTCGTACCCAAAACCAACCTGGTGTCCGTCGACGTCACGAAAGGCCGCGATTGAAGCTCCTCCTCACTTGAATCGTGATTAGCATACTTTGCCGCGACCGCGCCAGGAACTTTAGTATCAACTTGAGCGGATAACATTCCATTGTAATATTTTTTTATCCGAAATAGTTAAACGAAATAAAATGCCTCACTGTTGATCTGATGTAATATTCAATTGGATTAGAAATTTGTAATATAAATTCGAAGCCACAACTCTTGTTAAATTAATTTCGATCAATACGACAGCTGATCGAGACGATCAGTGATTTAATATTGTTTGTAATGCTTGGTCGTTTAGTGGGATCGGACCTTTATTTGATGACGGTGCTCTATAGGTACAATGTTATCGCTTGTCATCTTCGATTAATGACACCTTGCGTGTCCGCCGTAGCTTTTGGTATACTTTTTACGCCATTACCTTTTAGATAATATGTTAAAAGTTTGATTGATGTAACTCGTAAGTAAATTACAGTTTAAATGTCAGCCGGATTAAATAGCAGACATTTAAAAAAATTTGCCCTATGTGGAGTTACGAAAGTACTGAATATTTTCCATTAGTCCACTGTGACTTATGACCGGTTTACACGAACTTAGTAGCTAAGCGCTTAGTACTTGTCACTAATACTATGTATACTATGTATATGTCCTCGTGTGTAAACAAGCGGATTAGTGCTTAGTATTCGTGTTTGTGTATAGTGCAAGTGAATAGAAAACGATCCTATTTACTAAGCGACAAGCCGATACCCGCAACACGATTTACTAAGCACTTGTCGCTTGCTGACCGTGTGTAAACAGCTTGACAAGATAGTTAGTGACATCGTTCCATTTCGAATGTCTGGTCACTAATACCTTCTACTGGCTCCAACGTGTAAACGGTTACTTGTTACTTGTCATATTGAGGCTTAGTATAGTGACAAGTACTAAGCGCTTAGCTACTAAGCTCGTGTAAACCGGCCGTTACTGTTATTTACACGATTAAGTATTTTGATATTTATTTACGATGTTTATCTATTACTTTAGTATTTTAAGTCTCACATTTGTTTTATCGATTATATTAGTGAATTATTTTCTTGATTCATTAAAATATATCTACTGATTTGTTGTTGCTCCTAATGTGACAAAAGGACACGCACACTATTCCAAATAAGCTTACTGTGTAATGTTCATTAATTCAAAATCTATTAGGTAAATTAGAACAAGTCCTTAGATATTTTTGATCATTACATTTGTTCCTTATTCTACCAATATTGAAATAAGCCCATTCAAAGCATTATCATTCAATATTTTATTAACTAGCGTCAGTATTATTATAGTATTTTCGCTGTATGATGATATGCATGACAGTTCTCATTTTACGTATCACGCATACTACTTTCAACTTATGAAAATAAATAGGCAAAAAAAACAATTATTAAAAAAATATCTATTAAAAATTACAAAATAATTTGTAAATAAAATAAATAAATTGATACTAGTATGTCTCTCTCTATTTTTATAATTAATATTAACTGTAAATAAATTATTTAAATATAATAAAATATAATCCTCAAAATGTCAGATGCATGAAACCAACCCTCTGTCAGTAGAGATTGACACCATTCAATCGGCATGAAATCGATGAATACAAGGAGCAAGTATACATGGAGGGAGCATTTCAAAAAGAGTAGAAATCGTATATGCATCTGTTTTCTCTCTAATTACAGAACTGCACATGTTCGAGTGTGATAGCCATAGAGATTTTATACAGCCTTGAATGACATATGCCAAAAAAAATGTTATGTCATGTCGATGTTCGTCCAGCTGGAGTGAAAGCCGTGTCGAAATAAACTGCAATTTTAATTGCTACAAAATATTACAATTGTAGATATTATCACTTCTAAACATTAAAAAATTACCATAGTTTGTAATGCCGTCGATAATAAAAGCCGAATGGGACTATTGACCGAAAATGGTCAAAAAATATCTTACCACCGGTAAGTCATAATAAGTAAAATTGTAGGTACATATCTGCCGTAATAATACTACAATGATATTTGTAAAGCTTATACTTAAAGATAAAGATAATGACCACCGTTGACGCATATTTTTATTCCATTAGTCACAATGAAATAAATATAATATAAATATTTCGATAAAAAATATGAGGATAGTGTTGTAATACAATTGTCAGTTAGAAAACCAGTTTCTGAAAGATTATAATTTGAATAATTGGTTATTAATTGTGATTTTTTGTAGATTTCCAAAGAATGAAGGTTTGAATTGGGTCCGAAATATGAGAAAGGGAGAATGGCAACAGTCCAATTCTTCTAAACTTTGTTCGCTTGGTTTTGTGTCTGCTTGTTATCAAGAAGGATTTCAAAGAAAAGTTTTGCATTCTTATGCGGTGCCTACTATTTTTACTAACCTGATATCTAATACTGAGGTTTTTACTTCTACTTTATTATTATTAACTTATAATAATAATAATATTTTACCACATTCACACAACACCATCTAGTCCCAAACTAAGCAGAGCTTGTACTATGGGTACTAGATAATGGATAAACATACATATATACTTTTTTTTTGTAAATACATACATATATTTTTATCAATCAATATATACCAACATTGCAACTTTTAAAATAGGCTATAGTAATCATATATACATATGTGTATATCATAAACAGATTTGTGTTGTAATTTTCAGAATAATTGTCCGAAATAACGAAACCTTATTTTTAGAAGCAATAATAAAGCTTCAAGAGAGAACATGGCTTGCACTTCTGGAACTCAGGATAAAAATACTGTTCGTAAATGTTAACTGTTTCCGTCCATGTACATCCCATTTTGGTAACATATATACAGGGTGTAAAAAGACCCTTAACGAATACTGAAATCCCATGTTGTACCAATCACGACGAACATTTTTTACTTCGGCAACATACCTGGAAAATTGCTAGTTCAGGAGATATTGAGGCTCAAAGGTAGTATGGATTTTTTCTAATTAGATACAAAATCGATGCATTTACTCCACCAATATGTTCTTTAGATGCCCTGTGACCCCATGGATAAGTAGGTATTTCAAACATTGCACGTGCGCGCTTTAAATTGCGATTTAAAAAATGTGAAAACTTTAAAAAAAGTTCGTTACCCAGACTTTATTTTTGGTATGACTTGGCATGATGTCCACAATGAGTAGACTTCGGCTTGGTGAAGGGTCCTGTGACACCCTGTATGTAGTATATAACATATAGTATCACACCTGCCGGGCAGTTGTCGTGTGCCTCACTTTGTGGAATAAATAAATGATTTTGACTATTTTGACTTTATTTCAATTATCTTCTAACTAGCTGACCCAGTGAACTCCGTATCGCCTTTTTAAGAGTTTTTATTGAATTCCATTTTTTCCAAGCCCCTTTTCCAAGTTACCATTGACTTAGCGCTTAATCTCTTATCATTGCAGGGTCTATAATTGATGCAAAAACAAACATAGATTTTTATATAATATTGAATTGCCCATTCCATAAAGTATCGTCTCCGATATTTATCCATATCGACTATAAAAAAAAATCCCGTCCGCCATCTTTGATTTCCTATCCGCCATCTTTGATCACGAAATAGATGTTTTATTTGGATTCACCATCCCTTAAATCATCAGAGACTATACCCATATTGATTTTTAATTTTTTTCCCATCCGCCATCTTTGATTTCCCATCCACCATCTTGAATCACGAAATAGATGTTGTATTTGGATTCCCCATCCCTTCAAACATCGGAGACGATACCCATATTGATTTAAAAAAAATCCCATCCACCATCTTTGATCACGAAAAAGATGGTGTTTTGAATTCATTCCTTAAAATATCGGAGACGATACCCATATCGACTTTAAAAAAAATTCCGTCCACCATCTTTGATTTCCTATCCGCCATTTTTGATCACGAAATAGATGTTGTATTTGGATTCTCCATCCCTTCAAACATCGGAGACGATACCCATACTGATTTTTAATTTTTTTCCCATCCGCCATCTTTGATTTCCCATCCACCATCTTGAATCACGAAATAGATGTTGTATTTGGATTCCCCATCCCTTCAAACATCGGAGACGATACCCATATTGATTTAAAAAAAATCCCATCCACCATCTTTGATCACGAAAAAGATGGTGTTTTGAATTCATTCCTTAAAATATCGGAGACGATACCCATATCGACTTTAAAAAAAATTCCGTCCACCATCTTTGATTTCCTATCCGCCATTTTTGATCACGAAATAGATGTTGTATTTGGATTCTCCATCCCTTCAAACATCGGAGACGATACCCATACTGATTTAAAGTAAATCCCATCCGCCATCTTTGATTTCCTATCCGCCATCTTTGATCACGAAATATATGTTGTATTTAGATTCGCCATCCCTTAAAACATCGGAGACGATAACCATATTAATTTTTTAAAACTTTCTCATCCGCCATCTTTGATTTCTCATCCACCATCTTTGATCACGAAATAGATGTCGGATTTGGATTCCCCATCCCTTTAAATATCGGCGACGATAACCATATCGACTTTAAAAAAAATCCCGTCCGCCATCTTTGATTTCCTATCCGCCATCTTTGATCACGAAATAGATGTTGTATTTGGATTCACCATCCCTTAAATCATCAGAGACGATACCAATATTGATTTTTAAAATTTTTCCCATCCGCCATTTTTGATTTCCCATCCGCCATCTTGAATCACGAAATAGATGTTGTATTTGGATTCCCCATCCCTTTAAACATCGGAGACGATACCAATATTGATTTTTTTAAATTTTCCCATCCGCCATCTTTGATTGCCCATCCGCCATCTTTGATCACGAAATAGATGTTGTATTTCGATGCTCCACCCCTTAAAATATCGAAGGCGATACCCATATTGATATTTAAAATTTTCCCATCCGCCATCTTTGATTTCCTGTCCGCCATCTTGGATCACTAAATAAATTTCATATTATTAATCAGCGTCCCGAAAATCTCGATAACGATACCCATATAGATTGTATCCTATTCGTTTAGCCTTTTTTTGCCTTTGACCCAACCCTCCACCTTCTCGTTTGACCATTTTATTATTTTTGTCTGGCCCCTAAAAGTTGTGGCGTAATTTTATATAGCCTATAGCCTTTCGGAATAATTGGGCTATCATAGGCAATAACAATTTTTAAAATCCGACTGCTAGTTCCTGAGATTAGCCGACATTATGTTTTAGCCTTTTTAGCCTTTTGCCCGGCCCCAAAGGGTCGAAGCGCTATGTTATATAGCCTATAGCCTTCCGGAATAACTGGGCTATCGTATACAAAAAGAATTTTTCAGATCCGACCAGTAGTTCCTGAGATTAGCGCGTTCAAACAAACAAACAAACAAACTCTTCCGCTTTATTATATTAGTATAGATACCACAATGTCACAAAGAATAAGAACATAAAATAACTTGCTGACTGCAAATGCACTGATCAGTGCGAACTGCGAGACATAATAGATTTTTAATTGTGTCTAACTGTCTAGTCAGTATTGCAACATTCAACTAGTTAAATTTGTAGGTTAAACTTCAAAACTTGTATTTATGTTTCAGTGTTGTCAATTTAAGAGAAATTAAAAGTAATTATTTGCTGTAGGATTAAAAGAAATTGTCACATTGTGATAGCGAGCAATGCTAAACTGCGCTGTATACTGTTCCTATCTAGGTACAGTCGAACAACTTTCTGCTAGACCAAAATAAGGGTGAGAATCGCTCAGCAGGACATCGTCGCTTCCAATGCTACTTAACACAAACATTGACAAACGTATACAAAACCAGTTCCTAGTGTGCCTCGACTCTATGAGCAAGCTAAGGGATTTTTTTCGAACTGGTCCACCGCCGACTAGTTTGATTGCACATACCTGGAGGATTCGTTTACAAATAACAAGTAACCTACCTACTTATTGTACCAAATGAACGGTTAAGACAAAACTTCATTTTATTGTAATGCAAGTACTTTATATTATTTGGAAATTTCTGAAATGTGAATCATCATAGAGGTGGATAAATTATACTCTGACCACCAGTTCGAAGTGGATACTTGAATTCCTCCTGTGAATGAGCGGTAGGAGAGGAGCTTCGCGAAGGACATTGTCAATTCGATTTCCGACTTCGTAATTTTATGAGAAAATTTTAATTTACGATTAATATTGCATTATTATTTCAGCCAAAATACTATCTTTGCTGGACATAAGACAAGTCTCCTCAAGATAGTAATCATATCTTATTATTACCTCTCTTTTTACAGTATTTGTTTCTTTGTAGGCACCTAAGTACTATACTCTAAATAAAAGCTCGTAAAATAATATACTACTGGTATATTACTTAATCAAATGCTTACCTTGTCTCTACATACCGAATATTATACCAATACCAATTAAAGATTAATGGATGAGTACATCACTATTGACAGTCATTTCTTCTTTTGAAAAAATTGCGACGTGAGTATTTCAAGAGGTAATAAATACAATACATCTGTCTCGGTTACACATATGAAATTTTATACAAGTAAAAAGAAATAACGATAGGTTTCTTGTTTATGCTTAAAACTATCTCTCCATGTATACTTGCTCCTTGGATGAATAGGAGCGGCCATCTTATGATCGAATACTTCAGTACGAGGGCCTTGTAAGTACCTATGCGGTTTGTGATTCTGTCTGTTTGGCGTGTTATTTTTTATTTTTTGTTGTGTTTTATTTGGTAGGTACAATGCCAAAAATAACAAAAAAGATAGTTTTAAACTCTCAAAGCCGTGAGTTAGTGCTTCGTTTGAGGATCTTCTTTGAACGAGAGCGTGCAAACGGGGACCCGGTAATACCGATCGACAGTGTTGATTACAGAGTTGCGGCAGCTCTGCTCTGGACATCGGCAAGGCTTCAGTTTCTCGAATATCCAATGAAAAATTTGGAGAAACTAGTTTTGAAGACAAGAAGCTGTCAAAGCTTCAATAACTGACATAGATAGTTCCGATGCGGTGGCAATACGAAATCCCTGATAAAATTAATCAGTCGTAGAAATAACACAATCGACAATATGGTAAAGGTTTCGAAATACATCGCCGTTTTTAGGGGTTGTGAGTGATTGGGAGGGGAGGGGTATGACTCGGAACCCCTCTTCACCATTTCCACTTGCCGGAAATACTTGGTTTCCTCTGAAAAAAAAATCTCCAAAGATCGGTGTGTATGGCACTGCCAACTTCCACATTATTCACACTAGTTTAATAAACTAAGGTTGACGGAGCCCTGCTTCGCAGGGCTCCTATTTTCGGATTAAGGATCAAAACAGAACCTACTATAACCTATTTAGTTACTTATTACAGTACCCTAGGTACTCGAAAGCAATGACGGCAATGATGCACAAATTTGACGTTACCTGTCAATATCATTCACACAAGATGGCGGTTGCGTTTCGTATCACCTTTTTCACATAAAACCTAAATATCGCTTTTATTGATTCCACTAGTTTAATAAAATGAGGTTGACTGTGGTTAAGGGTCAAAACAGAACTTAACACAACCTATTTAGTTACTTTCACATAAGACCTAAAATTATGTTCCGTTATGCATATTTGAATGAAGAATTTTTGGAAATTGTTTAAAAATATTTAGACGCAACTCCGACAGCCAAAATGACCTTTAGGGGATTAAGACTAACTCCCATAAGCCCCCTACACTACCAATACCCTCAAATTCGGGCGACTCGTTTCGAAACCCAACCCGACAATATTTACAGACTGGGATAAATATCGACCGAATTTGAGATCAACAAATAATTATGCCTGTTGGAGAAGATTCAGATATGAGGTTTTAGTTCGAGTGACAGTGACTAATAATAACAATTAAAAAAAATTACTGCGTTTTATTTGTGAATATATTTGCAAAAACACTTTTAAAATGAATTTCATTATGAAGATGTAAAATCGGTAACTACGTACGATTGCATGTCGTTTGACAATTAATTCGTTACTTATAAATAATCGCTTAAATTGCCTTAGGTTACATCACTATAATTGTCAGTCATGAACTGTCATGCATATCATTATACAGCGAAAATACTATAATTACTGATCTGTATAATATTCAAAAACCAGTTATAAAATTAATGTGATTAGATATCCGTGTAGAAATCTACCTTTGCATTATGTAACAGTATTTATCTCTTTTATTGTATTATCAATAAATAGCTGACAAGCTAAAAAATAACGCTTAACATATTTCAAAACTTAACTAGGCACTGTTTTCTAAAAACATTATCTCAGTCGAAGGACTTCCATTGCTAATCCTATGATCAAGGTCTAGATCATAGGTAGTCTCCTAGGCTCCCCATATAGACCAATTTTGAGCCACCCGCGTTCAATCGCTTGCCGCAATAAGATCGTCCGTCCACAAACCAGATGACAAAAACTATAGATGCATTGTACTTGCAGTATCTAAATATCTGTAGGTATAGATAGTAACTGAGGATACTAAAGAACCGGATATTGTTTTTAAATTAAGTCAAAGAAGCTATAAGTACCTTTCAAAATTATACTTACAAAAATATAGTTGAAGAGTGAATAGAACATAAAAGATTTATATAACTTAATTATCACGCGCGCGTAGTAAGAATACCTGCTTTAATTAAGGACAACAGCTTGTCTCGCCTCGCTGCGCATGACTCAATATGCCGTCACTCTCATGGAAGCACAAGAATCATATCCCGTAGAGTCACGCGAAACGATCCGTGTGATTGATACGCAAGGTCAAGATGCATTGTTTCAATGCCAAAAGACGACTTTGCACTTTCACCTGCAGACACGAACTTTGAGTGATTGCTTTTCAATAGACAAAAAAGAAGATTCCGATTCACCCATAAGTCACGATACAATCTAACCTTTTCGATAACATAAATCATGACTTTCATTCCTTCACACATTACTAAAAGTATTACCTAATTATTATGAATTGAAATACTAAACATTCTTACTGTAAAAGAAAGTGTTTAGTACAAATTAGGAATTTGAAACGTAAATTAATGGCATATTTCTACTTGTAATACTTGTTCTAAAATATTCTTCGAATTTTGAGATGATCCTTAATAAAATGTCGGTGTATTGTAAAATTATGTTCAAAAATAGAAATAATCCAATTTGATATTGTTTCTCCTTGTTCATTTATATTAAATTGGCCTACAACTGCTTTGCCCCAGTGGGAGAAATTGGAAATCTAATTAACTTTCAATCTGGAGGCATTAAACTCGACTTTGTTTTGAAGTGCCGTTTGTCTCTGTGTGTGTATTTTAATTGGGAACATTTTGTACGCCAATACCGGCCGGGTTTTGTATGCGATCGGGGTAGATAATTAGAAAACAACAAGGGTTACAGAGATGCGAAGCAGATGACGAGTTGATTCGTCAAGGGGTTTCGACTTCATTTTGTTATGGTTGATTGACGAAATCAAGATTCTGCATAAAATTACGAGGCACTCCTCCATACCCTTACAGCAAATAATGTAGGTACGTTAAAGCGAACATTTTGGACTCCAGCCAAAAGTGTGACTTAATTTAAGCCAAACACGAATTCTTTCGCAGGGACGTTTAGTAAAAACTTTTTCAATTGTCATAGACAACTTGAAATATATTTTGACCTATAAATTTCGCATTTTTCCCACGACCCATTTTGACAATACAATATATTCACACACGGTTATCTGAGAACTTTGATCGTCGGGAACAGAGGCGATAAAACCGTTGAAATTAGATTTACGGCTACCGATGTATACGTATGTATGTACATAATTTAATTAGCAACTGCTGTATGCGTCAAAATAACCCCATTCAAACAGTAGACGGTCTCTGTTTGATTGAACTGGCACACGTATGTTTGTTATACTAGTTCAGAATTCACTTTGTTTAGAGAAACCGTACCAACTAACTAGGAAGCGACAGTCGTAAGACAAACTTGTACGACCAAGTTTTCGATCTCGGAATGTGATAGTAAAAGTTTCGAGCGAAACCTTAGTAAAAATCTTGCTTTGATATTGTATTTTTTTGTAAGTTTTGTAATTTGGGACTATTGAATAGTCCTGTCAGCAAAATATCGTTTTAGATCTCTTCAAGATATAACAACTATCAAAACCAAATCTTGTAGCAAAACTATGATGTTTAAAAACTATATCGTACAACACGGATTATTTTATATCTGCCAGTGAGAATATTTTCAGCATTTTATTATTATTGAAGTGCAGCTTCAAAAACATTTGCAATACACTTTTAATTTTATCGGATATTCTCTTTGAATATCAAAATACTCAGTCTTTGTTGTTTCCATTTATCTGCTTAATCGTCTCTATATCGGACCAATTTTATTTTCCGAGAATAAATTCTCGAACATTGTTATAGTGTTCGTTTTTATTTTTTTGCAAGCAGTGATTTTTGCGCATATCCTTTGTTCTGCCTTTGTTAAGTACCACGGGACAAATTACAACCAGACACTTTATTCTATACGTAAGCTTTGTCGAGATTTGTTATCCCTCGACAAAATTAAAAGGAGCTGCATCTTTGAAGCTATATTAGAACATACGTTAATCCAGCTCTGGCACAGATACCTAATTATATTCTATTACCTATATGAAATACGTACCTAATTAAAATGTTTTAATAAAATTTTAATAATAATTAATATAACTTTTTCACTACGAAAATATATATTTTGAGACTGTAATGGAGCGGAGAGAATAGTGATTAAATGTATATTCATTGATTATCGAAATTTCGAATCAATATACTCAGTTGCCAAATACCGAATCAGCAGTGTCATTGATAAAAAACACTACGGAACAAAATATATAACAACTAGAAGCGTAGACCTATTGGTTTGTTACGGTTTGCTAATACCATTCCAATCAGGTAATTGCGTGTAAAAATAATTAACGTCTCACCTACAAAACACTGAAATATTAAAAAAAAAAACTAAACAAATTTATAATGTTTAACAAAACATGTTTAACAATTATAACACACCTAATAGCTATATCACTGTATTAAAACTTTCACTACATTTATTTACATTGTTATAAAAATATTACTTAATCGAAGTGCCAAAAAACCAAAATATAAAACTAAAGCCACGGCAAACACAAAAGCAATTATCGATAAAATTTGATTTGAGATGCGTATTCTAGATTTACAGTGAGTGAAAGGATTTATGCAACTACTTGTGTAACAGTTGGCAAGCGTGTTTGCACTATGCGGAGATGAGCGTTTATATACTTTTTGTGATATGTGACTTTCTAAACAAACGTCTTAAGGCGTAGGTACTCGTAATGGTCTAGTAGGATGAGTTTTTTAGAATAATGAATTAAACGCCAAAATTACTCTCATCACCATTGAATTGAATTATCTAAATTACAATCGTGGTTCTCTTATGTGCACTATTTGACAATTCATCTTGTGCGTTTTTAAACTCTGAATACTTTTTTCCATTTTAAGACACTCAAAGTAATTAATTTCAATCCGCTTTTTTGTTTCAACGTCTTCTAGTAACTTTGTTTCCGTTGCGATGAAACTTTGTTTTCCTTGCAATCTACTCTATTTGTTATATGTAGTTACCGTGTTTCAAGACATTTTAGCTTTTATTTTCTCACAGTTGGATTTCATATCTACTGCTCGCCGTTCAAGTTTCTTGAACTCTTTGCGAAGCTACTTCGAGTTCATTTTTACACTAGTCATCTGTACAGTTATCTGGACAAGTGTTGTTATTATCACATTATTGCTGAGCTGAGCTGAACAAAGACAACCTTTTCTATATTAACTTGTAAACGTATGAGAGTAAATCTAAACTGCATATTTTCTTTCATCGATATTAAGATAAATGTTTCTTCTGTCAAACGAATCGTAGTAAGTGACAATATTACCCGCATTTGAAAGCTCATCCCACGAAATCAGAAGACCAATTGGTGTTAATGCATAATATCATATTTAAGTTATATCATTACGACATTAAGTTTCTTAGGTGAATCTGAATCGTGGGTAAACTTATTAAGATAGAATCGCGTTCTCACGCTCTGCATGTCGCGACATCCTGCTCAAGATAGTTGAATCTGTAAAAACTAATGCACGAGAATGAATAGTGGAAAAATATAACACGTATGCTAACAATCTCCAAACAAATCAGAGATTTGAATGCTTTCACTTGATTAAACATGTTTTGAATTATTCGCTGTTTATGTTTTAATCGATTATGATTAACCGTCCCACGAAATCTACTGATTAAGGTATTTCCTCTATATAAATATGCAATGACTTCTTCAATCAAACATGTATCATAAACAACCCATGAATTACTTATCTGTAGTAGACGTAGGCATACATACATATTCTATTCAATTATTTTTCGGAGGCGTCTGACTTACTGAAGTCGAACACAGTGTTCCCTATTTCTCCAGTCTAGTAAACACATATCTCACATCGAGCCAAACAAGTATTGCTTTTACAAGCTTCTAGTAAAAATAGGCGTCTATGAATAGAATATCTGCGTGCATTGTGTTTCAGCACGTTTCAGTCACCATTCTCGGCATCTATGCGGCTTAGCAGACATATTATAAGAATAGGTACGTCAATTTTATTTATAAATACTGCTTTGTTCAGCTTCGATAGTTCTTTAAATAAGTCACTTTTACTACGAAGATGTTTGTTTTAAAGGGGTAAGTTAATCGTATGTTTACTGGACTCGTATTTCTGCGTAAGTGAAGTAAAGTGTAATGAGCTAATATGGGGCTTGTAGACAGTCTCACAATCTGCTGCTTTTGCTGTGATGTTTATAAGCTAATTAGTTACACACTCATTGTAGTCTTTAAGTTGATTTCGCTAGGTGGAATACTTTTCACCTTATAGTTTATTAAGTAGCACGGGCATAATAAACTCTAAAATAAAAAACAACGGTTTATTTGTTCAGCGAGAATTTCGTCCTACTTTCACTTAAGTGTTGGACTAAAAAATGACAATTAATCACGCCCATTGTTGTTCACGGCGCATCTCGAATCTGAAGTCATTAAAAATCATAGACATGTATGACAAAAGGTATTGCAACACTTCAGGGGTTACGACTTTCAGATAAAATTTTTGTGCGTTTGCTTTGTGTGGCAAAGGTCACTGTCTCTCTCTGAAAGCCAAACTGAAGAGTTTATAGAGTCGTTATATAACGAAGACGCTTGGGTCATATCAGAAAGTTTGCAAATCGAAGTAATCATAATAATATTTCGTTTGGAATTTCGTAATTTTTCTATGATGCAGTCTATATTCACTTACAGTTTAAATAAACTACTTAAAACTAATCGTTCTCGTCGACAACTTAGGTACGTACTGAATCCCATGTGGAATCATGCCCATCTAAAGACCCACTCAAACGTACACACGAAAACTTCATCAAAATGCGTTGAGCCGTTTAGAAAGAGTTAAGTGACATACGTACTAAAATAATAGACATTTTACACAGATTTTACTGGTTTTCTAGCTAACGCCATAATACGTTGAGTTTTACATAGGTCAGTATTGATTCTAAATGGAAATCTAAAATCCTTATTGTTTGCATTTAATACTGACCCCATATTAAAATGTAATATTTGCACATTGGTGTTCTGTGTCTGGATATTGTATTGCTATTGTTTATTTTAGCATGATAATAATCGACGCTAGGTACCACTTTTCATCGGGTGTATTGAAAATTAAATCCTTTGTTTAAACTTTTGATTAATTTCTTTAAATAAAAAATAATAATTAAAAAGTTAATTGAAATACCCAAATTTGTTTTTAGACCAGCTAATTTATTTAAAAAGTTAATCATGTATGAAAATATGAATTTTACTATAATTATACTCTATTTTAATAATCTAATAAAACAGATGACATTTATAGACTGTTAATAATATGATGTTCGGAGAATAACGAAATTAGTCGTGCAAGCCTGGTATTATCTTAAATGACAATCTATAATAAATAATCTTGTACTTGATTTGCTTAAAACTTTTTTTTTTCTTCAAGTTTTCGGACACACGTCGTTCTTCTATATACAAGAAAAAATATTTTTATCATTACATACATCAAAGACATCAGTACATACCTCAAAGAGTTATAAATATTTTATAAGTCTTTGAGGTATGTACTTTGTTCCGATTAATACAAAGAATTTAGTTATATTCTCTCTAGCACGTATTGCTGTCTCGGATATGAAGGTGCAGTCTTATGAATCATTGGTGACATTATGCGTCGCGACTGATGTGAGAAACTCGTGGAGCGGGTTTACGCAATATTTATTGTTGGTGCCATTTTCTTTCACAGGTATTACGGAATTAGATGTGATCATTGCATACTCTTAACACATTTTGCACACTTTTAGTTAGGTTTTAAAGACATGGGTCCATATTATATATTTTAAATATGAAGACAACGACTGCACTAGAAATACATTATTTATCGCAGGAGTCTTGACAAATTTTCAGTCATTGGCTGAAAGAACATTTAAACTCAGAACAGGCATTAGTAGATGACGCGAAATTTGTCCCATGTGGTTATCGAACCCACTACACTCGACGTAAAGTAAAACGGCGAGGCCACTGCTGAAACCTGTAACACCATACGTCATACTTTAGTTTTGAGTACGCAGATTGTTACTACATACATTGTTTACCTATCCCCTCTAGAAGTAATTTCAGTATCCTAAATATTCCAACTATACTGCATACTATTCTGAATGTTGCTATTAAATCGCATTAGTCGTAAACTTGCCTCGGTTTGTAGAGTTTACAATCTAGATGTTTTCCGCTGTTGCTGCACGTCTTGCTAGAATTGTATGTAATGAAATATGATTGTCGTATCCGGTTCGCGTACCGATACCCCTAGGTTTATAGGGATTATAACTTCCACTGACATTACCTTCGCAAGCAACTGCCACTTATCTAAACTTGTCTGGAGATTTAAGTGTATAGTACTTATTGGAAAAAGAACTTTGGAATTTATTCTTGGATATTCACTGCAAATTGTGCCTTGAATTCCCATCTGCGTTTCATTATTCCGGTTTTGGTTTGTTGTATTTATAGATCATCGTATGTATTTTATTTCTTCTCCGTGCAGTTTTATTATGTTTACCATCAGTGCTGCGATACTTAAGACGGTCTTTTATAGAGTCTAGGAATTGTTTTATGAAGAACATAGAAAGACTTGATTGTTGAAGTCAATTAATTAATTAAAGCATTGTAGTATGCTAACAAATGTTTTAAAATGAAGATGATTGGCATCTTAAGATTCTGATCGATTAGATCGATCGATTAAGTAGATAAAATAGAGGAAACTAATTTGTTTAATTTGAGAATTAAATTGTATTAATTAATATGCATGTGATTTAATACGATTATGCAAATACTAAAAGCTTATCAAACCACTTTTATAAACATCTCGGCGTTACATAATTAGATCCAAATGTCACGTCTAAAACTGTCAAGGCCGAAAGTCTTGACGATGTCCATGTTAAAGAAACACTGGCGTATCAATGAAATCAAATATTTAAATCAGAATTTTATTTTACTATCAAGATGTTTTAGTATAAAAGGTGTTTGCTCGAATATCCGCGATGTGACTTTGTTGTAAAGAGGTCTGCGGCGGGGAATAGAAGGGAGGGGAAGGGGGGATAGTAAAGGTCAGACGCTTGCTTCACCGGTATGGCCCGATGCCACCGATCATCGTGTATAGGTAAATTCACGAAAGTTGACCACAAATGGCGGCCGTCGCGCATATGTACATTCGTGCACCAATGGCGTTGCTCCATTCTTGACGCATTTAGGGAATGCGTCAAGAACGGAGCCACACCATTGGCACTCCACCCGCGCCCACCCCGCACCTCCACGGGGACCTAAGAAAATATTTCTGCGCAGTGGTCATCTTTCGTGAATTTACCTATACTATAAATGCGTCGACCTCTATCGTGTTATTAAATTGTTCTGCGTTGCGACAGGGCGATGCGATGTTGCCTCGATATCGGCCGTAGTGGCTATATTGACGATATTTTTGTGAAGTATGATCTTTATTGATTATAGACAGTGCACTATTTAAAACTTCTAACAAATCCAATCAGGTCAAGCAACTTTGCCACTGTCATGTTTGTAGATGGGTGTCTTTGTTAATATATAAGTTTTATTATTCTGTGAACGATTTTCTTATTAATAATTCTTTATGAAAGAACCTTATGTAAAATTTAGATTAAGACTCGTTTTAATTTTTGCATGCTTTTCCGGCAGTATGTACAAGGATACACCATTTATATTGTAACATCACATTGTAATACCTACAGTCATGGCAAATAAATATATGTATTCTATACTATTCAGGTCGCGGAGGTCAGACGGTAGTTCTTCCGTATTAAAAGCCGATTTAATCTACGAAATGGGGTTAGTCTAGAAAGAGGATGCCAGGCTCTAAGAGAAAATATATGAATCCCTTTAGAATGATGATAATGGCTTGTTTGAACTCTTACTGCGTGAAGTTGTGCTGAATAATGAATCTCTTTAGATTTTTCTAATCCATATAGAATGACTACATGATTTCACAAAATAATTTCATCCTGGTTTATATACCTACTTTCATATATAAGTAGATATTATTTAAGTAAACAACAGTTACCCGTTGCGGAATAAAGAACGTAGGTACATTTTATTTCTCAATGTCACTATTCACTTGTTTTTGTTTTGTTTTTTTTTTTTTGTTTTTCGTGTGAGTGTGTAGCCAACTCTAGTGTCGGAGTTTTCAGACCGCCCGAAGGCCTCCGACATGGCCTAACGATTCTTATCCTGAGACAAGAACCCGGACCGACAGCTTTACGTGCCCTCCGAAGCACAGTAGCGCTCAGATGTAAATGCTACACTTGGTCACCCATCCAAGTGGCGACCTGTGCCAGCGTTGCTTAACTTTGCCGATCTGTTACGAACGGCAAGCCAAGTCTCGCTATGAGCGCTACACTATTCACTAAAGCGTGAGTATTTGCCGAGCTATCGATCGGGGATATCTTCCATTACAAGGGAAAGGTTATAATCAAATGGAGGAATCACAAACGGTACACCTTTTAAGGAAGATTGCTAACAATGTATGAATAAGCAACCTTTGACCTGAGTCGATCTACTCCATGCTACACTCTGCCTCAAGTACCGTAAGGTTCCCCTATTCGGATTCAACAATTTGCATCACGCCTTTTGCAAATTCAATCTTACAGAAAAGGAATAAGACACATTTTTCTTCGAAAAAAGCTAATGATGAGTGGGTTATCACAAATTGTTTATAAACCATTAAATGTATTCCAATGTGCCTATAAACGGTTTGATGTACGCTATCTAATAAATTATTATTTCAATTCAACAGGATTTTATGGCAAGACCGATTTTGTTCAAGTATTTTCGGTTTTGTTTTTATTATTATGATTAAAAGATGGATTTTCACCTTAATCCTTTTACCTTGAAACTTGGACATGAATTCTATTTAAAATTTAAATCAGTTTTTCGTCGAATACCTACATCAATTAATTGAGATTGCTATATTTTTATATTTAGTATTATAAAAATTCAATATTTTTCTATAGTACGTACCTAACACGAGATTGAAAGCATGTTTGCACTTTGAGCGATATGTTTCTTTCTTCTATTTCACTTTATTTTTCTGTGTAAATAAGACATATAAAATCGTACTATTAAGCCAGTAAAACGGTCACATATAATGCATTTTATTTTTCTTGTAAGCTTTAGCCTTTGTTCTTAGTATGTAGGTATTCGAATATTTCATTTGTATTAATATCTATACTTATGTATGATAAAAAAAGAAATGTAATGCCGCGATATTCTCTACTAGTATCTAAGAAAGTGAAAAGAGAACAGCAAAAGCAAGCAAACTTATTATTACTAGAGGTTACCCACAAAGAGTGTTTTGAGAGAGAATTGTTGTCTTTGTCACAACACTCACAACGCATCACAATAAGCGATCCCATAAACGTATTGATGTAATAACTACGTAATAAATGCTAGTTTTAGTATCGAACAACCAATGTGACATCAGAGACGGTGGATGGTTTTAGTGCTTCACTTTCACTACGAGTATGTCTGCGCCAAATATTGACTATCTTCACATCGTACGCATCATATTCATTGACCAATGTTTGTACCTACATATTTCGTTTTTATTTTATTATATTGTAGTTATGGTAGATTTTCGTTGGCACTCCTGTAATTTAAAAAACATAGCCTTTCTTAATGGATGCTTACTGGGTTTGGATTGTGCGTAATTTCGGCAGCGGATTAGTCAATGTTCATCTTATTTTGTAGATTTAAAACTCTACATTAGTAGTATTTTAAAAGTTACGCTAAGTTATGCATGCAAGAAATGACACAAATATTGAATGGGTATGGAATTATGATTTCATGGACATACAAAATGGTTGGCCCGTGCCTAGATAGAACCTTCTTTAAAAAAATTGTCAGGTTGTTGTGTTGAGATGATCTCACTTAAGATGGGGATGTTTTTGCTATTTAGAAATGTAAACATCCTTGTCGGCGTAAATCAGCAAATATTGGACTTTATATTGCACCGCTTCGTAGAGTTTTTAGGAACAGTGCTACGTGTTATTTCAGTATATATATTTAAATGTGACACATTATGCAGACATATTTTCGATTTTATGGAAGAGTGTGGTTTTGTTTCCAAGTTAAACTGTAAGTTTGAAACTATATTATTATTTATAGCAATGATAAATTGCGAGTATTATGTTCTGGAATTAAACACAAATTAATAATAGACCGTGTGCTTGTGTATGCGTTTCGGCATTGCTTTGGTTAGAACGTTTTATAACAACTAAATGTTGTTATAAAACGTTCTAAATGTATTTAATAACAAAAAAATCACCAATATACAGAATTTCTCTGCTTAAGTTTAGCTTTCGGCACCTCAACAGACAGATCTCTAAGTCTCTGACTCGCGATCTCCGCCAATACAACACAAAATGTGTTCGTGAGGCGATCGAGCGGAATAAGGGATCCAAAGTGTTCCAAAGGGATCTGTCTGTTGGGCAGAGTCAGCTGACAAAGCTGAAGACGGAGGATGGCAGAATCGTATCGTCCAAGCCTGAGCTCTTGGAGGAGATCGAAAGGTTCTATGGACAGCTATACACGACAACGCAACAACCCGCAAGCAGTCCAGCGTCAGACCCTAGAGCTGGATTGACCCGACACTATAACGAAGATATCCCGGACGTCAGCATGCACGAGATTAGTGTGGCTCTCAAACAGCTTAAAAACAACAAGGCGCCGGGTGATGACGGAATTACGAGTGAGCTTCTGAAGGCCGGCGGTGCACCCGCTAGAGAAGCCCTCCGGAAGCTATTTAATTCCGTCATTCTCGAGGGTAAAACGCCACAGGCGTGGCACAGAGGTGTGGTGGTGCTTTTCTTTAAGAAAGGGGATAAAACTCCTTGAAGAACTACAGACCCATCACACTTCTGAGCCACGTCTACAAGCTGTTTTCGAGGGTCATCACGAATCGTCTCGAGAGCAAGCTAGACGACTTCCAGCCTCCCGAACAAGCCGGTTTCCGTAAAGGCTATAGTACCATAGACCACATACATACGCTGCGGCAGGTTATACAGAAGTCCGAGGAGTATAACCAGCCCCTATGCTTGGCGTTTGTGGACTATGAGAAAGCCTTCGATTCGATCGAAACCTGGGCGGTGCTACAGTCTCTCCAACGGTGCCGGATTGACTACCGATATATCGAAGTGCTGAAGTGTTTGTATGAAAACGCCACTATGTCAGTCCGCCTCCAGGACCAGAGTTCGAAACCTATTCAACTCCAGCGAGGGGTGAGACAGGGGGATGTCATATCCCCGAAACTGTTTACCACTGCGCTGGAGGATGTTTTCAAGCTTCTGGACTGGAATGGACTCGGCATCAACATCAACGGCGAGTACATCACTCACCTTCGATTCGCAGACGATATCGTAGTCATGGCTAAGACCATGGAAGACCTAGGCACAATGCTCGATGGCCTCTGTAGAGTCTCCCAACAAGTAGGTCTTAAGATGAACATGGACAAGACGAAAATCATGTCGAACGTCCATGTTGTACCTGCTCCTATTCAGGTTGGGAACTCTACGCTCGAAGTTGTCGACAAGTATATCTACCTGGGACAAGTAGTCCAATTAGGTAGGTCCAACTTCGAGAAGGAGGCCAATCGTCGAATCCAACTCGGTTGGGCAGCGTTCGGGAAGCTACGACATATCTTCTCGTCCGATATCCCGCAGTGTCTCAAGACGAAAGTCTTTGACCAGTGTGTGTTGCCAGTGATGACTTACGGATCAGAGAAGTGGTCGCTCACTATGGGCCTTATCAGAAGGCTCAAGGTCACTCAGAGGGCGATGGAGAGAGCTATGCTTGGAGTTTCCCTGCGAGATCGAATCAGAAATGAGGAGATCCGCAGTAGAACCAAAGTCGCTGACATAGCTCTCCGGATAGCCAAGCTGAAGTGGCAGTGGGCAGGGCACATAGCTCGAAGAACCGATGGCCGTTGGGGCAGAAAGGTTCTGGAGTGGCGGCCTCGTACCGGACGACGCAGCAGAGGTAGGCCCCCCGCAAGGTGGACCGACGATCTTGTCAAGATCGCGGGAGGAGGTTGGTTGCGGGCGGCTCACAACCGGTCTGTGTGGAGAACCTTGAGGGAGGCCTATGTCCAGCAGTGGACGTCGTTTGGCTGATATGATGAAGTTTAGCTTCACTTCAGCTTCTAATAGATTGTACTGAGATGGTGATTTCATATTCCGACCTAGTCAACGTGTTGCCAGCATAAGCGACCTCTTTGTTGTAATTACTCAAACTTGTTATGACTTAGGTAAGTGAAATTTCTAAAATATTCATAGCCTATTATTATATTGTTTAGGCAAAAATTAGTTTCAATTAATGTGTTAATAGTGAAGTAAATCTCATCCCGTTAATTGTATATTTATTGCAATAACTGTCATCTGTTCATCTACTAATAACCAATTTTATATGACACTAGCTTTTGCCCGCCGCTTCGCGCGCGTTAAATTCGGGGTAACACAAATCTACTTTCAGTCTCAAGATGTGTGAAGACACTCCTGATTATTCTAAAGACTTCAGAAACTCTATGGGGTACAAAGTAACTCGGTCAGTATCCATGACATTACCTACCGTTATCTACTGAAAGGTAGGTACATAATAACATCACCTTGCATACAGTCAAATGTCAAAGCCATGTTCTAATACATGTTCAATATATCTTTATAAACATTTTCATATTTTTAATATTAGTAGGGAAAATCGTTTCAGCCGTTTAAGCTTATTATATAATTATTCGTTATATATGCGAACAATTTTATGTAATAGGTCGGGGCAAAAGTATTTTAGTATTTCGAATGTATTATTAGTAATCAAACCTCTTTGGCTGTACTGAATGTATCTGGCTGGTTTTTCAACGTGCACAATATGACATTATGTATGACGTGACAGTACTGACAGATATGTTAGCAAATGCGCAACACTCAATTATTAGCGCATGCGTTCTTACTTCCAAGAGGTAAATTTGTACCGTACAAACTTCTACCCTCCCTACAATCCCTCCCAGTTTAATTTTTGCAACTTATGGTAGCCTTTGTCCGTCTCCATGCTCCAATATATCTCTATATTAAATTTCAACAAAATCGGTTCAGCCGTTTTTGCGTGAAAACGGAACATACATACATACATACACACTTTCAAATTTATAATATTAGTAGGGATAATTATGTACCTGACAAGCTTGTCATAGCTTAGTGATTATTTCAAGGGCAGTTATTAGTTACATAATAAAAACTGACTTAAAACATGCTGTTACATGCTAATAAAATAACGCATTACGTTGTAAGCCGGGGGTTTTCGCTTTCATCACATATTAAATGGAGTGAATTTACACTAGACTTAACTTAATAAGATTCTGTGAAGGTGACGCTACATTAATTTTCTTGTAAATGCACCTTTCACGCGGCGTTAACGTTAAAAGGTATTGCAGAAACTAGTGATGTTAAATTTACTCATAGTTTTAATGGTCAGAGAAATGACTGTTTTGCATACGAAATTATGAAAGTATTATATAAGCTTGTTACGTAAGAGAATTAATCTATTATGATAGATGTGTAAAATAATTGAGTGGCGGTGGTAAAAACACCTTTTTAATATGCTGCACTATGAATCTAATTCATAGTGCAGCATATTAAAAAGGTGTTTTTATAGGCAAAAGCGATAGTAAAATATGAAATAAAGTGAAGTGAGAAATGTACTTACCATATACCTATTGAATAATATATTTTTCATCACTTTTATTCGAAAAGTGTCGCTTTGTTCCTCTTTTAGCGGGAGCAAAATAGCTCTTTTCTGTTAAGAACTTTTTAGCGAGCGGAAAAGTTATTTGAATTTGGAACGTATATCATTCATAGAAATCGAACGCAAATTGTATGAATAACTGTCTGGTACGTGTTGGCTGCACGGCGTGGGATCCGCGCTAGCTAAAGAAAAAACAGAAGCGGACGAATTACGTCTCTGTTCTTGTAATCAGTTCATACTTTACTGTATTTTGCAAAAATAATGAGTTCTACGTCGCGTTACGAAAATGACAATGCTTTAACTCCTTAAACAAAAACTACAGAAGCTAACAACGTCCTACAAAACTTATTTACCACGAAATTATTTATTTTCTCATAGAAAGGGGACAAAAAGTAGAATATATGACTCGCGAGCAAATTATTTTTCCATCGGGCAATGTATATTGAATCCCTCGCTGCGCTCAGGATTCTACGTTAGAATCCCTCGCTACGCTCGGGATTCTATTCTAGAATCCGTCGCTTCGCTCTTGGTTCAAAGTAGCGCCTTCGCCGTAAAAATATTATTTTGCTCCCCTCTCATACAATCTACTATATATACTAACCGACTCTCGCTTTTGACCGTATAAACTGCTACATCTCGAAATCAGCACCATCTTTCGATTTCAATTGTGATTCTGAACCATCCAGTGACCTGCTCAAACGCACTCTCAGTATTGACATCGGTCCAACGGATTATCAGAAGTTCAATGACATAGGGTTTCGAAGTTATGGATGATAGCGAAAATGTCTTGTTAGATATTTTAGTTTCAAATCTACATATATGTATTCTTAGCGACAAAGGCTTGCCGTAGTGCTGAAATATTGGATACTCGAAACATAGGTGCGAACGATACTGATGTGGTAAAAGACAACGCAAAGCTAAATTAAACTTCTATGTAATGTTTACGTTTGTGTAAGAATAAGACAAACTACAAATAAGCAAATAACATAACGTAACATAACTCCTTGCCTTTATCCCCGATGGGGTAAGCAGAGATGTAATAAGTAAATCGGGTATAAAAATACATCAATTGCATGCATACCCAGGGGAAAATTTTGTATCAAATAAAAATAAAAGTGAATGATCAAATGACTTTGGTTTGTATGTAATTAAATTTAAATTGGTGCTGACTTCCTGTTTCCAAAAAAGTAATTTTGTAAAGCAATTATTAATTTATGCGTTTACGTAATCATTTACAAATTGACAATATGAGATTTTTTAATTTCTTTCTTTGACATTCGTTTTAAATCCGATTTTAACGTCTCTTTATGTATGATTTCAATATTTTTCTCTTTGAAGTATTTGCATTGATCTGTTATCGCGTTTACCAATTATAATAAAAATACAAACATGCGTCTCTGAATACGGTCATCATCATTGTCTTGCCCTGGTCCCAATTTATTTGGGGTCGGCGCAGTATGTCCTTCGCTTCCATACTTCTCTGTCACCAGTCATCCGATCGTTTACCCCTTTCTCTTTCATATCCATCCTCACACAGTCCATCCATCTCTTCCTTGGCCGTCCTCTCCCTTTTCGTCCTTCTACATGCATATCCATCACTTTTTTACCTACATACATCTCATCTCTCCGCATAACATGTCCATACCAGGCCAATCGACTCCCTTTCACCTTTTCAGCTATGGGCGCCACTTTCATACTACCTCTAACGTAATCATTCCTAATTCTGTCCATTCTTGTCACTCCACACATCCATCGTAACATTCTCATCTCTGCCACATGCAATCGTTTCTCATCCATCTTCTTTGTAGCCCAACACTCAGCTCCATACAGTACGACAGACCTTATAACCGATTTATACATACGGCCCTTTAATTTCACAGGCATTTTGTGGTCGCATATTGTGCCTGAGACCTGTCGCCATTTCATCCATCCTGCGTTGATTCTTTGCCTAACATCCCGATCAATTTTGCCGTCATCTTGCAGGAGTGAACCTAGGTAGCGGAAATCGGAGCATACTGGTAGAGGTGTACCGCCGAGTGTAACCGGTATAGGACTGGAGAGACCGCCAAAGTCACAGAACATATATTCCGTTTTGGTTCTGCTTATTCTCAAGCCTACATTCTCCAATCTCTGCCGCCACTCCTCCAGCTTGCTCTGCACCTTCTGTCCACTCTCTGCTACCAGAACAATGTCGTCGGCAAACAATATGCACCAGGGTGCCTCTTCCTGTATGTCCGATGATATAGCATCCATAATTAACAGGAAGAGGTAGGGGCTAAGGGTCGACCCTTGGTGCAAGCCTACGGCCACATCGAATCTGGCTGTGATACCAGCTGCGGATCGGACCTGCGTTCGGCATTCAGCGTACATGGCTTGAATCAACGTCAGGTATTTCCCAGGCACTCCTTACTTCTTCAGGGCCCACCACAAGACTTCACGGGGCACTCGATCATATGCCTTTTCAAGGTCGACGAACACCATGTGCAAGTTTTTATGTGCCTCCCTGTATTTTTGGCATATTTGGCGAAGAGCGAAAATGGCATCCACCGTACCTCGACCAGGCATAAAACCGAATTGGTTTCGTGAAATCTCACTCTCGTCACGCAGGCGTCGCTCAATTACTCTCTCCCATACTTTCATAGTATGTGGCATTAACTTTATTCCCCGATAATTGTTGCACTCTTAGATATCACCCTTATTTTTAAGAATGGGCACCAGGTAACTGTTGCACCATTCCTCGGGTATGGTCTCCTCGTGCAACAGCTTATTGAAGAATAAAGTCAGCCACGCCCATCCATCATCTCCTAACGCTTTCCATGCTTCTACTGGTATTCCATCTGGTCCTTAAGATTTTCCATTCTTCATTCCACTTACAGCCTTTTTTACCTCGTCCTTATTTATTTCCTTCACTAACCCAATATTCATCACCTCATTCTCAAGTTTTCCGCTCCAATCGTTCTCCTCATTCATTAACTTTTTAAAGTATGTCCTCCATCGTTCTTTTATTCTATCGTCCATAAGAATCGCTCCTGTTTCGTCTTTCATGCACTTAATATGGGATACATCCTTCGCCTTTCTCTCTCTAGCTTTAGCCATGCTGTATAAGTATTTATGACCCTCGGGTTTTTCAAGTAACCCGTACAACTTGTCTAGGGCTTTGGATCTAGCAATGGCTACGGCCTTTTTGGCTCTCTTTTTACATTCGTCATATTCCTTCTTCTTACTTTCTTCTAAAGATTCATTTCCTCCTTTCATCAGCTGCCATTCCTTAAACCTTGCTTTCTTTTCCTTAAGTGCATTCTGTACCTCTTTTGTCCACCACCACGTGTCCTTATCTTTCATACGCTTCCCTTTCGACTCTCCTCAAACATCCTTTGCTACAACCTTAATACATTCACTCATCTCTTCCCAACACTCATTGACACTAATATCATTCATATCGCCCATTCCTAACATTTTACCTACCACTCCATCTCTGAATTTTTCTACACATTCATTCTTCTCTAACATAATATGCCATCTTATTTTTGGAGTCAGTTGCTGCTTGGTTCTTTTAAAGCTTATTTGAATCTTAAGTTCGACCATCAGGAGCCTGTGCTGCGAGACTAAATCTTCTCCTGGTACCACTTTACAGTTTTTGACCCAGTTGAGTCGATTACGTCTTATTAAGAAATAATCGATCTGGGTCATATGGTGGCCGCTGTTATACGTGATCAGATGTTGCTCTTTTTTTTCGAACCAAGTATTTGCAACTGCTAGGTCAAAAGCGGCAGCAGCTTGAAGAATTGCTTCTCCCTCACAATTTCGGCTGCCGAGTCCCCAACCTCCATGTACTCTTTCATACTCTTCATTTGTTCGTCCCACATGTCCATTAACATCACCTCCCACAATAATCTCTTCATTCTCCGGTATACTCGTCATCATGCTATCGAAATCCATCCAAAACTTCTCTTTCTCACAATCATCACAGCCTATCTGAGGGGCATACACACTTATCACATTCAGAATAATACCTTGCCACATCACTTTCACAGCAATCAATCTGTCATTAACTCTATTTACACTTGTCACGCTATCTTTCAGATTTTCGTCTAACACAATCCCCACACCATTTCTTTTGCCATCACTTCCACATTAATAAAACTTGTATCCTTCACCGATCTCCCTAGCTTTCGTACCTTTCCATTTTGTTTCCTGCAAACATGCCACATTTATTCGTCTTCTCTTCAAAACACTAGCTAACTCTCTAGCTCTTCCAGTCATCGTACCTACGTTCCAACTTGCATACCTCACCTTTACGTCACAGGCTTGCTTCTTATGTTGCACTCGCCCGGAGTAGTGCAACAACCCTTGCATATTTCTCGCAGGTGCCGGGTGCTGCCCCTGCGCGTCGCCTGCGGGGAACGCCCTAATCCTATCGCACTCATGTACATACTTGGCCATACTGCAAAAGGTTTTGGCATGAATTTTACCAGCCGGCCGCCTGCCTGACGCCAACCCTCCTTGGGAATGTTGTCGTTATAGAAGAAGGTGATAGGAGATACGGGGTAAATGGATAGGATGGAATGACAAGGAAGAAGGGGGTTGTAGGTTGGGGTACTGTAATCACTGGACGGATATAGGGCAGTGACTACAGTAGCTCGGAGAGCCGGGAGCGCGTACCCGAAGCCCTGTCTAATGGTCGGACAGACCAACAGACAGAAGCACCCCCTGACTAATCGTCTCTGAATACGGTAATAAAGATAAAATTGCTACTATTACATAAAATATACCTAAGCATAATATAAATAATGTAATGTACTGAAACATCTCCTTAGAGCATGCTATTACGGATATTTACCTCAAATCGTAAGCGTGACAATATAAAATAAAAATCTTTTTCTGAAACCAAGGAAACGTCACAGAAAACTGAATACCGAATCAATAAACATTTGCTACAGCAAATCAGCTTTGCTTGATCAAATTATACGACAGTTCGGCACGAGTTACCTCACAAAATACAATATATTACTGGTTACCCTGTTGTGCACGACTAAACTAAGTCTTGCCTATTGCTGCCTTGTTCCTTTGAAGAATAGGGAAACAGATAGAAATAAATAAGATCCATTGAATATTGTTTCAATAAATTTTCGCGTCTTATTGACACGTCGCGGGTAAGCAAAAGCGAAAACGCGTCAAATAAGCACGAAATGTGGTCTGACATCTCTAAAACATTGCCCAAGGTACTACTTTTTTCGCATAATGCGAGAACTTTTCTCGCATTGTTTGTGCGAAAAAAAAGAGTACCTTTTTACTTTAGAAAGTTTAGCAAGAGAATTATGACCATTTCCATAGGAACCATACTATGTGCACTTGTGTCCTAAAGTTTTTTTATTTCACTATTATTCCTATCACAAGTACCTACTATTTTTATCTAGAACGATTAATGTGTTTATACATACAGTACTCATACTTATAAGCGTTTAGCGACGTGTTCTTTCACATAATTATTGTGTTGAAGGATGAAACTTTCGCGGTGTTCACTGGGTGCCATGACTTCTTTTTTCTTCTAAACGAGGTCAACATAGAACGTTATTATCACCGTGTATAGAGCTTTTCTATGTATGCAGCATGTTTGTGTCCTGTCCCAGGGATAGTTTATAGGAGCAGATCTGTAGCTGCGTTGTATCACTTACCATTACGTAAGTCAATATACAAAATATCTAAATGCAAAACTGTCTTCCTTTTGCCGTGGCAAAGCCGCAAAGGCAGGCATTTACTGACGGTCACCCTCCAGTCCTGAACTCCCGAATCAGTATCCGACATAATAAAATTATCATGTACTGTGTTATTAGTGTCTCCGCAAAACCAATCTCAGAGGCCAACCGAAGTGTGATTACGTACCGTTATAAGACATTATTAGATAGATACATACATACATACATAGACTCACGCCTGTGTCCCCGAAGGGGTAGGCAGAGGCATATTAAACGCCCACTTTTCGTCAGTGTTTTGATCCCACGTAATAGGTGGCAAGCCTATTGCCGCTTATTGGGACATTTTGTTTGCCAGAGCCTCGTCCGTTGATCGGCAGGTGCACCACTTGCAGGTGAGGTTGGCTTGGGACCCCAAGTTCTTGGTGGGAACCCTATGCACCCTATTAGATAGATAGATATAGATATATTAGATAGATACAAGCAATAATCACTATAAATCACCAAGTCGTACGCAAAAATACATTCCAATTGAAACGCTTATTTCTGAATAAAAATGCGATTAATTCTACAAGTAATGACTATTACTTTTTGATCTCCTATGTGTCTCATAAAAGTACCAATAAAGACTTCTTTTTGCTGCGTATCACAAGATAATTTAGTAGAATTGCTCTTTTATGTCATTATCAAATCCTTATTTCGGTCGAATCAGCTCCTTTTCTGTTCGGCAGCCTCGAAACAGGTTTTTGTAATTTACTTCTTTGAATAAAAGGGATTTTGAAGCTCGTGTACGTATATGGAGATGATTGCTTTTATGCATGAGGTACGAAAGGTTATGAATTTGTCAGTACATAGTTACTTGTGTATATTGTTAGGCTTAGGAGCTTAATATTGTTTTTGGGGCTTTGTTTCTTTTGTTACTCACGTATTTTTATAATGAATCGCTACCGAAACCTTTTTCTATATGTATAAACATTAGGAAAATAATTAAGATTCTCATAAAAGAAAAATGTTCTGCTATATGGGACACGCAGAGAAAATGGACAACGTGAATTGAAAATTTAATAAAAATAAATTAGTATAAACTCAGTGTGAGCAGACTATAACAGGCTAGATACGGGTGGCAAACCTAAAACGCGACTACCGAGCTGCGAACTACAGTTTTTATATATCTCGTAAGGCAGGCCGTACACAGTATGGCTCATGACCACTTCCACTCTTCTTCTTTTCTTCTTAATAAAAATATTCATGATTTTTTCATATTCTACGATTTTTATTTATTCAGTGCAATTATACGTTTTTCGGCATATTGACACTGCGAACTGGCTATTTGTGTCAGATACCGTCAGTGAATTGGGGTCGTCACCTTCAAAGACTTTTGTAGCTGTTTCTAGATTCAGATCACGACATTTGTAGCTATCTCATGTTGACCGTCTAAGAACACACTAAAGGATATTGAAAATTGCAGTACCTCCGTAATCTTACCAGAAAGTTTTTCAATTTAAATTACATCAAAGGCCTTTTGAGTTCTGCAGCACAGTTGAAGATTGCTAGAAAATCTTTAAGGTCCGTTGTACCCAGTTTGATTGTGTCTTAAGAAATAAAAGAAGACGAGGAAAGTTGCACAGTTTCGAAGTTCAGCTGGGGACCATTATAAAACTCCTTTGCGGTGCACCGAAGGAATTTGAAATTAATACAAGCGAACAATTTTCATCGTCGAAGGATATCGGCAAGTCAACGGACATGATCTGATAAATTTTGTTACAACTTAATGTGTACTTATTGTATTCTTTACAGTAATGTGTGTTGTAGTAACGGGTTAGAAATTCAGTCATGGTGCACAAAATAAATGTTTGTTTCTCATTAGAGTAACTAATAATTGAGATTATACAGTGTGTTTCATATCCCCCTGTCCGATACCGAAACCACATATTACTGACATAGGGCATACTAGGAAAAATAATAAAAAAATCTAGGTCTTCATAAAACCTCACAACTTATTTCCTTAGTATAGTATTAACGCGAAACATTACCCCGAAATTAGGGAAAATTCCCTAAACTAGCAACACTCCACTCAGCGGCGGTATCCTTTATGATTCTAATAAAAAGCCGCTCGACAAAATACCGAAACGCGGTAGAGATGTTTACGTTAGATAGCAGCTAATGTCGATTTAATAAATTTTAACATGAAATGTGACACAACATTCATTTTTCAAAGAATTATTACATTAATGATATTACGATATCGACACATTACGTAAACAAGACTTAAATAATACTTTTGTGTTACAGAACTTAGTCGATCATAGACAAAAGACTATGATTTACTAATTTCGGTAACCTAAATCAAATAAAAAAGTTACATCATTTTTATGTTATAAAGGCCTTGCTACACGACACGATTTTACGTCCAACTTGACTAAATCACTTGATGAAATCGTGACGTGTAGACGCCAGTCGTCCAACTCAAGTTCATCGGGTGGGCGGTACCACCAGATTTTAACCAATCGGGTGGACGGAATTAAAATCGGTGATTTGATTGTGTCGTGTAGACGGACAAAGCCAATTCGATTGAAAATTTGATCAGTGGTAAAATTGTGCCGTATGGCAAGGCCATAACAATAATTTATAAAGAAACAACAATTTTGCGTTGGATACGTGCACATCTCGTACGGGGACAATAATAACATATCGATAAAAACAGAACTCTAATAAATATCATTGGTTACATCCCTAGCTGGCTAGTTTTTGACACAAAAAGTTCATGCTATAATTTTAAGAATATGGATATAAGGCAATTTTGCACATAATTACAGTTTGTACAGAGAATGCATGATTTATTGAAAAAACTAGTTGGATAGGTTGACAATAAATATAAAAAGGTTCGTAGTTTTCATTTGAGCAGACACAATAAACCTCATTGATACGCAGCTGTTATTATAGATAAAAGCCACATTCCTTCTCTTCTTGACATTTACTTAAACGTAGTTTAAACTATAAAACTTACGACCAGTGTTAAAACTTACGACCAGTGTTGCCTATAATCATATTTATTGGATCAGTTAGAAATTTTAGAAAATGAAACATGACGTAACTTGTTGATTTGTATGGTAATGCTACGTTACAAACATTACTTCTTTGTAGAAAATATTGTAATATCGATTAGCTGTCACGCATCTCAAGGCCTCCACACGTTACGAGCTCAATAGAACGTATCGATTATCGCATGCCCTAATATTGTGACTTTGTGAGGAAGAACACTTTTCTTAGTACTTTACTAATGCATATCTATACATATTATAAAACAAAGTCCCCCGCCGCGTCTGTCTGTCTGTCTGTTCGCTCAAAACTCGAAAAGTACTGGACAAATTTTTATACGGTTTTCAACAAAATCGAGAGTGATCCCTGAGGAAGGTTTTAGTGTAAAATGAGTTTAGCTTTTGTGCAAACTGACGATATTACGACGATATTAGTTCAACGCGCCGGAAAAAATTAAGCCGATCGGGAGCTTTCCTCGAAAACGCTGCCAAAATCTTTTGAGTTATAACAAAACAATGTATGGTGGGATTGTACCTCTTTAATAGATCTACAAAAAAGCCCGCGATGGTATGTCTATCTGCCAAGGATAACCCACAATACACATATTTTGCTTTTACATATTACAATAAAATGATGGGCTATTTTCGAAGCTAATTTTAACAATACAGTATTAATCCTTATTAAATTAAATAGGTACGTTAGATACGTTATGCATTTAATGTACTTAGTTCATAATTGCCTTTTACACTATAATATGTCTCAAGAGTTATCTCAAAATAAAAATTTCCGGGCGAGAACTTAATATCGAAGAAGCGTAGCAAAGATGTCGCTCACTTCACTCACTTGCTATTACCCCACACGCACCGCGCCTACCCGCGCGCTGACTTATCACTACATAGTATAAAACAAAGTCTGTCTTCTGTCTGTCCCTATGTGTGCTTAAATCTTTAAAACTAGGTCCCTATGCAACGGGTTTTAATGCGGTTTTTTTTTGGAACGAAGTTCCTTATCGCGCGTATTAGACGGAAAAAATTAAGACGAAAAGTTGTAACGACACTTTTTGCTATAGTAAGCTATTGTAAGCCGTGCGGCGTGCCCATGTTTCTCTGTCTGTCTGTCTCTCTTCTCTCTCTCTTATAGAAAGCAAGCATCATGTTCATGCTTTCTGATCACGAAAATGACATCTATTTGGGAATCCAAGATGGCGGACGGGACATTTTTAATAAAATTAATATGGGTATCATTTTCGGGGTTTTTATGGATTCTGGTCACGAAAATGACATCTATTTGGGAATCCAAGATGGCAGACGGGACATTTTTAATAAAATTAATATGGGTATAATTTTCGGGGTTTTTATGGATTCTGGTCCCGAAAATGACATCTATTTGGGAATCCAAGATGGCGGACTGGACATTTTTTGTAAAATTAACAATGATTACTGAAATTGAGCCTACTGATTAAGTTAATATTACATTATATTTCTTAATCGTAAAAATATATTATTATAACTTTAAAAAAATATAATTTTATTACAATTCCTTCACTAATTAATCGAAAGGAACTTCGTTCCATCCGGGTGTCCCTTGACACCTCTCAAGCAGTTTTTTAATAGACAGAATGATTCAAGAGGAAGGTTTATATGTAGGTATCATACCTACATGCATAATATTGCATTGCACCTGTGCAAAGCCGGGGCGGGTCGCTAGTTAATATATAAAAATGGATCAAAATATCTTAAATATTATAACAGTAAAAGAAATCCCTACATGAAAATTTAAGTAAACGAAGTCTGGAGTGCTTTGTGCAGACTTTTTACCGAAGAACGTCGGTAATTTCTAGTTATCGTATTCTTTCATTTTATTCGCAGCTCTTAGATAAGAGCTTTGAGTGATTCCATATCGCTTGGGATTTTCAATTTAGAATTGATCGTAGGAAGAATGAGGAAAAGAAGATTGATATTTGGGATTTTTTCTCCGGCCTATTCGCATTCGAGGCCGTGCAAGTGAGTGATCGCCTGAGTCTTTCCCGAGCTAATGATACCGAGGCTTATCGGCTCGGCTGTCGCGCGTCATTTTTACGGATTCAGCCGGATTTATGTAAATTTGTTTTGTCAGCGACCCACCTTGTTACGGCCGATGTGGATCGCACCGATATCACCAGTATTGATATTTTTGTACAGTTTTGAAGCTTTTTGCTTTGATTGATTTTTAAATACGCCATTTGTTACGATCCACCGTGATGTTCCTGTTGTATTGCGTCAATTATGTACTTCGTGACGAGGGGCTCTGATGACCGCGCAACCGATATGAATGCTCAACATGTTACGTCCATAATATATTTTGACATCACATGCCGGTTAAGCACGGAGCTCCTATTAATATTCATCGGAGTGGCTGTGTTACTGGCTCGAGTTGGCTCGTAGTTGTCAATCTAATTAAGGCGTTTCTCGACACCGCACAATACGTAGGGAGTCTGCTCACGTTATAATTATGAAGATTTGCACTAGTCGGTGTGTGTACGCCTCTCTATCTGACAATGACGTCGCCTATATTCAATGTACGTGTCTCTGATTGGATTTAACAGGCACATAGGCGAATATTGTATTATTAGATACTGTGATGCTTACAACCGCACATAATGGGCGTATACATAATGTAATTCCTTAGTAATAACGATAGTCGTACATTTGTGCTACATATTCAGATCTAACAGTGCGATACTTACTGATCACATTCAGTTGGCGGAATAAACGATGCAGCGTTCAACACAGTATTCCACACGATTAATAAACACAGCGATGTTTAGTCAATACCGATAGATCACAATATAGATTGAACGTATCGGCTTTGCCTAAATATAGGTCGCGATATCAGGTAGGTCTACGACCTCCTTAAGTAGCGGTAGATTAAAATTTAAATTTTTATTAGCTTCTTAGCATACCAAATGGTATTTTATAGCCGTGTGTGTCAGTGAATGCGTTGGTATTCATTAAAGTTCTTTTGAATATTTTAACGCACGTGTGCCGCAATGAATTCTACAAATATTTTCATTAAAATATTTACTTTAGTAATTAAGGATTAATAACCCATAATTTTCATTATGACCTTTGTAAGAAATATGTATTTTGATTGAGCTTGTGAGCCATAATATTATTTTACGTTACTAAGTAGGTATATAATAAATTTATTACCATAAAAATACATATAGGTAGTAATTTATGGTAATATTTTTAACCATACCATAGTAAAATTTTCAGACTCGTATATTATTGTATTATACAAATACCCACATTGTATTAATGTGGGTATTTGAATTGCAAATAGTAGTAAAAACAATTTTTAATACATAAGTATTTGATGAATAACCATCGAACAAAGCATAGTTGACTAATTTGGCGGCGCAGTTTTGCAATTGAATTAATCAACAAACTTGTACTATCATAATATTCATAATATAGCACTAAAACTTATAGTGTCCCGTACGTTGTGCTCAAGGGACTGTGACGTCGGATAAGGAGAACAGTTGTTGATTCAAACGCGACTGATATATACCAAAGCTCAGACGGACTCTGTAATCTGATTCGATTGGGTGTATACTATAACCGAACTGTCGCGAATTGCACCTCACTAATCCAATTGATTACATTATCATTCATATACCTGATTCAATGGATAACACGAGGGATTCGTGTACGGTATACCTATGTCGGTTAGTAATAATCTGTTTATCCACTCCCGCAACAGCTTTGATTCACGATTCGAAGCGTAATGCGAATTTGAGGTTATGCATAATATACGGACAAAATCAACAATGTCATCGCATGTAATGATAATGTGACAAACTTTGTTAAATTTATCTGAAGCAGAATTAGGAATAAACTACGCAAGCCATTCATTTTAACGTTGGTACTCTGTCAACTTTATTGGAAGTTAATGTTGTCGGCATTCCGAAAATAGACGATTTTTTTTAGCTGCCTAATGATACTTGCTTCATAATATTTTTTTTTATTAATTGGATTAATTTAAGTTTAATTTCTCCTCTTAAGTTATTTTATATCAAAACCCTTTTAAGACAACTTTGAAAACATGGAATCAAGCGAGAAAAGTTCGACAACTTTCGTCCGTAATAATCTTTTTCCTTGTCTAACAATTTTTGTACTACATGAAGTGTCGAAGTGCCACAATACGTGTACATTATCCTGTATCCAAGTGGTAGAATCGATCACCACACAGGTAAACACGGTATATGCGATCGTCAAAGAAAATTATTGATTTAAGTTTGTCTGTTTATTTCGATCAGCATTAAGGCCTAATGCGGGCACTATCGTTTTAGTAAAATTAAAATACAGAAGCGCAAGAAATTTCAAGCAATCTAAAAATAAAAGCTCATACCTAAGTACTAGAGCAACATATCAACGCAGCGGTTTTTTCTTACCAAACAAGCATTGTAAATCGAGCGGCGCATTATTACGGCTAGTGGGCGTGAAAAGATAGATAAACGCGTCCCAGCCACGGTTTGTTAAGCAAATCTAATTTTTTTTTATTTGTATTCTCACTTCGACAACGATGTTATTCTGTTTCTGAACGGCTTTTGTTTCCTTGGGATGAAAGTGAATTTGTGAGCTTGTCTTGATTCGATCACGGGTTCAAATAGCTTATTCGAATCAAGTGTTCCTCAATATTTTGATAATAATACAACCGCTCATTTTGTATAATATAGAGAATTTAGATTTTCTTTTATATCTTGGTTGAACTCAACCATGATTATTGGGGAAAATAATAGTGATACAATTTTATAGTCAAAATTTAGCCATAATTTTAAGCATGTAATCACTCTAAACACCGATGTGCGTTTGAAGGATTTTATAGTTCTGACTTCCTTATTTTAAACAGTATTTGAAGCATCTCAAGGTAGTATATAATATTTTTTGTGTATGTATTGGTTCGGTACTTCGTTGCTTATGAGTTTCATTTTAATTTTTTCGGAGACTTGAACCACAGAAAAAGGCTGTAGCTTAATGCTTTAAACTATACTCTTATGTACCTACTAACATAAAATGTTATTAACATATATTCATTGGGTAAAAATAATTTATTTCCCTTCTTCAGCCAATAATAATAAATTCACAAGTTTTATCAAAGTAAAACCGGTATTTAATTAATAACATTTCATTAATTTGTACATAGGTAATCCTTAAACTTGTATTGTTATTTTCTGTGTTATATTATACCAGTGTGGTCTTTTTAATAAATGCATTGATGGTTCTCTATGGTTGGTTCAACCATTTCAACCAGAACATAATATGTTTATGTTTGGTGTATTAATAGCGTAAATTAATATATTAATATATGCTTCACATGCAAACAGTTAACTAAGCGTAGGTAACAAAAACATCAATTTTATCGTGTTGTATATTCGTGACGACACGTCGGTAGTATTCATATATTGTGTACAAGAAGATGATTATTTAAGATTTTACGTAACAAATATTTTTTGTTCGCAGGTACGTACATACAGATGATGATGGATGAATTATAATATGCGATCGCCGGATTCCTGCTAGACTAGTAAGCCTCAATAGACATTTCTGCTTTGCATATGAACTTTGACATAGTCTTGAGAATTACGAAACTTGGAAAGTTTCCAACACGTACTCCACGGATTTGTACCCACCGTAGAGCTCTTCAATTCCCAATTTGAGAAATGATTCTCGGAATCGAAGCAAATTGATTAATAAATCGTTGCTGCTTGTGGGAACCTGAATGGCTTTCTCTTCGACTTAGCTTTTTTAAATAATCAGTGTAGACCGTTCTCCCAAAGCTTTTTAATCAATTTATATTGTTTTAGTGTTGAGTGAATATAAAATTGTTTTCGGTAGTGTAAATAATGTTTTCAAATTGCTTATAATTTACCATGACGGATTTTATCTTCAGTAATAAAACTTCACAGGACTGTACCGCTATACGACGTGAAAACGTAATTCATATCTTCTTATTCACTAGAAAATAATTTGAAATATTTATTCTCTCAGTTTCCAAACAATTCTCTGCCCCTAATTTGTGGATCAAAATCAAGTTGTCAATTCAGATACTGTGAAATGCTATTCGGTCTCTCGTTAAATTGGAACACCCAGAATTAATCGAATAATTGACAGTATTGTTCTGATTTCAACCAACAATTTGCAGCATCAGAATTCTATTAGGTTTGTTTAGATGCGACCTAAATCTCAAATAATTCAAATCGCCTTATCTTCCAAACGTTGTGTGAACGGAATGTGGGAATTTAAGTGGTTTTTAACAACTTGTTTTATGTGGAGGCACGATCGTCGGATCAAGTTAAGTGATGCATGAGATGTAAGCATTGACCTCTCTCGGTGCCGTGATTGTAAACCTTCCACAGTAAACAATATGGGAATACAAACAATAATAGCTTTTATATTAAAGTAAATAAGATCGATAGGTTGTAAATTTTGAAGCTAATTAATTGACATTTCGGTCTGAAATTTGTATACAATTTTTTGTTATAGAGAGCTCAATCTGGAGCTCGAATGGGATTAGTTCTGTGATGATTTATCGGTGTACAATTTATGAGCAGTTTGACATGGATACGGAATCCGTCCGTCGCACGTTAAAAGATTTACGAGGGAATAAGTTCAGGGGTCGTTAATTTTACTGACGCGCCGATTATCTTAACAAGTTGTCGTGTTCGAGATAATCGCTGTCTGAGATTCAATGAAATCGTACACTGGAAGTCATAAAAATCTCTTTTGATTTTGTACAAATCTTTGATTGATCGGTAATTAACTGTTGTAACGTTATTGAAATATAAACGGCATTTATCGATACGACATGTGAAAACGAGACGCCCAATTACAAAATTCTGGAATTTGGTGTGATTTTTATAGGTTGGACTTTTAATTTAAATGAATTTAAAACTAGGTTGAGCTATATTAATTTTGCATATTACCCTTTAAATTTAAAGGTCACTTTTTAATTGGATATAGGTATATTTCTGGTCTATGCTATATTTAGAGTGTATACTATATCTACATAATTATACTAAATCAAAGTGATGTAGAGGCTTATATGTTTTGCAATACGTAGATACTACTATTATACCATAGTTTTAGATGCAGTAGATTCACCTGAGATTATAATAAAGAGCACATAAACAATAGAATTATCTTGTGTTGGTGTTCCAACAAGAGAAGATAATTGCATTGTTTTTTTTATTTTTTTAGGTTATTCAACAATTACAGCATTACATACATACATACATACATATCGTCACGCCTTTTATCTCCGAAGGGGTAGGCAGAGGTGTATTTCTACACCCACTTTTCGCCATATATACTTTAGTCCCACGTAATAAGGGGCGAGCCTATTGCCGTACCGGGCACATTTCCAGACTCCGTGCTGCTACTGAGAATTTCGTGACAGAAAAACCCAATAACACTGCCCGACCCAGGAATCGAACCCGGGACCTCCCGATCCCACGCGCACATTTATGCCGCGAGACCAACGAGGCAGTCGTATAGGGTTTGATATCGAGTTTTCCGTTTCTACGCAAATATGGTATTTGCATCGTGTTATCCCTTAGTCGCCTCTTACGACACCCACGGGAAGATAGGGGATGGTGACACTTGTATTCTATGCCGTCAACCACACGGCTTTACAACATGACAAAAATATTCAAGCTAATCACTTTTACAAAATATTCTAAACGCTACAATCTATTATAGAGAAACTCCTTATGCAATTAAGCACGAATATATAATCATTGTTATATAGGGTTACTTTATATTGTAACTTATTTTGCTTTACTACTCTCAATTGTTTTAGTTTTCAACAAAGCCAATTAATCCCTACTAATATTATAAATTCGAAAGGGTGTATGTATGTATGTATGTTCCGTTTTCACGCTAAAACGGCTGAACCGATTTTATTGAAATTTAATATAGAGATCTATTGGACCATGGAGACGAACATAGGCTACCATAAGTTGCAAAAATTAAACTGGGAGGGATTTTAGGGAGGGTAGAACTTTGTACCTACCTACGCTTACGGCACAAATTTATTTCTTGGAAGTAAGAACGCATGCGCTGTAAGTTGAGTGCTGCACATGTGCTATCTGTCAGTACTGTCACATCATACATTTTCCAGTTGGGTATAATATATTAGTCTGCTAGCTGACCCGGCGAACTCCGTATCGCCTTTTTAAGGTATTTTTTCTCATTCCTTTTTTTCCATCCATCCATCCATCCATCAGGGCTTAAGAAATTAACCAAAAAATATTATTTCGGAGGAGTATTGTATTAGTAACACTGTGAAATTGCTAAATTGTTTCCCTAACGCAGCTGTAAAACGATTTATTAACTCCAGTATGCGTCTGGCGCGTATGACTGATCTAGTGATATGGTTAACTTACTAAGATGGCTATTAAAAATAGGGGTTGGTGTTAGAAGGGTGAAAATTAAGAGTTGTTTGTATTTTCAATGCCATATCATAAAGAAAGAGACTGCCTCCGTGGTCCAGTGGATAGCGTATGCGACTGCAGATTTGAGGTCCCGGGCTCAATTCCCGGGTCGGGCAAAAGTGTTACTGCGTTTTTTCGAAATCTCAGTAGCAGCAAGGAGTCTGGTAATGTGCCCGGTAACGTCACTAGCCTCGCCCCCCATTACGTGGGACCTAAAAATTCATGGCGAAATGTGGGTGTCATATTACACTTCTGCCTACCCTTTCGGGAATATACAGGCGTGAGTCAATGAAAAAAAGTAAAAGTAAAGTAAAGTTGACACAGTAAAACGATGCCAAATGATAATTGGACCAATTATATTATGATGTTAAAGATATTAATTTTACTAAAAATGTCCCGTCCGCCATCTTGGATCCCCAAATAAATGCCATTTTCGTTATCAGAATGCATGATAGCCCCGAAAATGATACCCATATTCATTTTATTAAAAAAGTCTCGTCCGCCATGAATTTAGACACTAAAAACTTTTCCCGTGAGAATTTTGTGTCACACATGCGCATCGTAAAATGTGACTCTCATCATTCTTTCATAACGCACCTTTTCAAAGAAGTATAACTTCAAAAATATATGTTTGGGTTGGCCCATCCTTTTTACTTAGGGGTTAAAAATTAAACTGCGGCCGATTCTCAGACCTAAAGTATATACGTTTAAAATTTCTTACAACTCGGTTCAGCCGTTTCGGACGAGTATTGTAACTAACACTGAGAAACGATTATTTTGACTCCGGTATGCGCCCGGCGTGGCCAACAGGATTGATCTAGTGATAAGATGAAATTACTAATATGGCTATAAAAAAAGTAGTTGGTGATAAAGGGGTGAAAATTAAGAGTTGTATGTATTTTATACTGCCATATCATAAAAAAATATAATATAAAAAAAAGTTAAAAAAATTAAAAAAATATTTTTTGGGCTGGCCACCCTTATAACTTGAAAGTTTGAAAAATAGATTACGACTGATTCTCAGGCCTACTGAATATACATACAAAATTTCATACAAATCGGTCCAGCCGTTTCGGAGGAGTATTTTAACTAACACCATGACACGAGAATTTTATATACAGGATGTCACAAGACCCATCACCAAGCCGAAGTCTACTCGTTGTGGACATCATGCCAAGTCATACTAACCAAAAATAATACTTGGTAAACGTGTTTTTTAAGTTTTCACATTTTTTAAACCGCAATTAAAAGCGCGCGCGTGCAATCCTCGAAATACCAACTTATCCATGGGGTCATAGGGCTAAAGAACATATTGGCGGCGCAAATGCATCGATTTTGTACCTCATTAGAAAAATTCCATACTAACTTTGAGCCTCAATATCTTCTGAACCAGTAATTTCTTAGGTATGGTGCCGAAGTAAAAAAATGTTTGTAGTGATTGGTACAACTTGGGATTTAAGTTTTCGTTAAGGGTCTTTTTACACCCTGTATATAGATGTCATACATATTGTCATATTGTGCACGGTGACAACGGTGATTACATTATTCGCATATATTAACTAATAATAATAATTATAAGCGTAGTCTTAAACGGCTGAAACGATTTTCTCTACTAATATTATAAATGCGAAAGTGTTTATAGATATACATAATATTATTATATTCGGTATATATAATGGCAGATAATGTCATGGATGCGAATTACTTTGTACTCTATAGAGTTTCTGAACTCTTTAGACTAATCAGGAGTGCCTTCACACAACTTGAGACTGAAACTAAATTTATGTTATCGCGACTTCAACGCGCGCGAAGCCGCGGGCAAAAGCTAGTATCATATTTTTTGCTGCCTAGGTGGTCGAATTGATTAACATAATTTTAAAAGATTCGACTTCATATTAGTTCTATAAAATAGAACCAATAAGATCAGTTGAATTATGAGACTGCTGACGATACATTCGAGATTTTAGTCACGAAGTGTTTTTACCTTCAAGAACCTTGCATGCGATAGTGTTTATATTACTCCAGTCTGAAATATTATCTACAAAATAGCTAGTAGGCATTAGACGGTAGAATTTCATTAAAATATTTTCTGTTATTTATATAAGAAAATAGGCCGCTGGTTTAATATAATCGTGAAATGTAAGTAATATTTTATCGAAAAATTATTGTAAGTAATATCTACCGTGTGGTTGACGGCATAGAATACAAGTGTCAAACCCCCGATCTTCCCGTGGCTGTCGTAAGAGGCGACTAACACGATGCAAATACCATCTTTGCGTAGAGACGGAAAACTCGACATCAAACCCTATACGACTGCCTCGTTGGTCTCGCGGCATAAATGTGCGCGTGGGATCGGGAGGTCCCGGGTTCGATTCCTGGGTCGGGCAGTGTTATTGGGTTTTTCTGTCACGAAATTCTCAGTAGCAGCACGGAGTCTGGAAATGTGCCCGGTACGGCAATAGGCTCGCCCCTTATTACGTGGGACTAAAGTATATCTGGCGAAAAGTGGGTGTAGAAATACACCTCTGCCTACCCCTTCGGGGATAAAAGGCGTGAAGATATGTATGTATGTATGTATGTATGTATGTATGTATTATTGGTAGATTGAAAATAAAACAAAATTTTATAGTTTTCTTACTTTATTGTGTAAAATAGTAACTTATATTGTATTATAAAACATGAGCGACGTTAAACACACTTAGTTTTGATTTTTAACAATTGATAAATACCAGTTAGAAGGTACTGCTACTATTTTACTCACTTTAAAAAAACATACGCGTACTTTTCGGCAAAACAAACAGTAAACAGGCATTATTTATCATGACGAAGTTTTTGAGTTTAAATCTTAAGTATATGTATTTGCTGGAGATTACTATCATCTTATAGCGATTAGATATCGATCTCAACGCGCCATATATTTCGTCTTTAACTTCCATTTTATCTCCTAAATACCTTAACATTTCGTCTGTGTACTGTTCTGTTTATTACTTAACAACTAGTCTATATATAATCCTAGCGTATTAGTTCCTCATTCGTACGAGATTGCTCGCACGAATACAAATTCGTTCGAACTCATCAAAGTGTAGCCTATCTATTCGACACGTGAACATCCATACGAATTAGTATCGTCGGGCGATATGAGAAATATGTTCCGAATACGAAAGTCAGGGTATAATAAACCTTCCCTCTAATAGTACAAAGAAGCTAGGGTTGTTGGTAGGCTTCGTAAAGCAAAACCTTCCATCGAAAACTCTTTAAAACTTGCCGTGGGATCGAACTTGCCTAATACTTCTGCATCAATTCCAATTTCGGTCTCGGGGCCATTGCTGTTCTTACTTTTAACATTTTGTTCAACGCGCATTAATATTGTTCATTCGACGAAAAGTTGATGCAATCAATCAATTTTATCAGCAACCTGTTGAATTGTACTTCTAGGATCTCAGTACTCGATCAAAGATTATTGCGTTATCCCATATTAACTCGTGCTCTTTTGATATTAAGCTTGAAAGACGAAAGGGATAATCTGGGGTAATGTCCATTAGGAGCCTGTTTCTGCTTATTTAAACATTAAAAAGAAAATTTACTTCATCATTACGGCAGGCAGTTCATGTCAGCTGTTGTGGTTTATGTAGAGATGCCAACAGCAATTGATGTTTTACGATTGCTTGAGGCAAAATATGCTTTTAGTAGGAGCATTCTAACGTCGCCGTCGTTTATCTCCGACTGACCATCATTCTTGCAAAGTTTAGTCGCCTATTTTATCAAAATTAATTTGTATTTAATGTGGATACAATAGTGCTATGGGATCTGCCTTTTAATATGTAGACTAGATGCTTACTGGTGTCAATGGCAATAATAGTTCTCATTGAAAACATATTAATTCTCATTTTCGTCAGTATAGGGATTTCTCGATTTTAGCTTTACAAAGATGCGCATCCACCGGATCGTCAAATTTTGTGTTTCCAAGTTTTGGCAACTCTCAAAAAATTCACCAACTTTTGTTTCCGTTGTATCAACACCAAACTCGAACAAATGACCAATAATTTGAAAAACAATTTATTTGGCAACTAGCTGTCTCCGACGATACTGAACTGTCTCCAACTAATTCTCAAAACATTGTCAGAATATGGCATCATGCGCGCAAAACAAAAACACGGTTACCGACATTTATTTACAATTTTTGTTGCTAACACGAGGTAATTAGACATTCTTTTGTCACCGACACGTGGTGACATTTCAAAAGTGGCCAATTTTTCATATCTGGAAACTCAGCTTAAGACTATGATTTGATCAGTTCTTCTGACAAGACAAATATTGTGTATTTGTAGTATATACTATCATTCAAAGTCTGGATTGCCAATTTACAGCCCAACCAAATGCCAGCGTTGCTACATTGACTTATACCATTAGTATTGTATGAACGTAGCCTATGCAAGACATTCCTAGGGATATCACGATGTACGCTGGCACGCCAGCATTCTCCTCATACCGTACTACGATATTTGTCACTGGTATTATATCTAAAGTCACCATTACAATAATAGTGGTACATTAGAGTGCCAATAAATTGGCCCAAAGGCACTAGTCCTGCACATTTCCCCAGGCGTTTGGCGGTGGACCAATACATTGGAAACTGCTGCATATGGCGTAATAATGCTATTTAGTAAGGAAAGCGCCATTTGGCATTATCGATATGTGCCAATTGGCCGATGCATACACATTGTATCTATGCTGTAGACGTTTACTATGATTTAAATTTATTTGATATATTAATTGCCTGTCGCACGCAAACAACAGTTCAACGGATTTGGAAAATTGAATATATTTAACCGAAATGAATTATGCTATGTAATTATCATTAAAAACTATTAACTTATTGGCGTACATGCTTTGTATTAATAACTTATAAAATCATAATAAGTCGATTTCACTTTTTTTAATTTACCAAAGGAGCATTTCATTATTACGGAATGTATACATAATGAAGTTGAAGGTAATACGAAGGCTATTAATGAAATAACCTTGGGTTATAGTGTAATAAAAAAATGTCGTTACATACGCATACTCGGTTATAAATACATGTTTTCGCCTGTTATTTAACAAAATTACATAAAACTATAAATACAATAGAATAGCCGTAATTTCGGTTGCAAATGTTGTTAATTTGCATGTAAGTAGTTTGATTTCTGTTGTTTTCCTAATATTCAGGCAGGTTCACTATGTAATGTAAAAACGTGGCAGTAAATGTTAATGTAGAAACATAAAGTAATAATGTTTTAAAGGAGATGTTTCATTTTTGGCTACAAAACGTACCATACCTTAAAAAATTGGGGTTAAACCATAAAATATCTAAAATCAGGTAAAAATATTATTAAATAATTTATTCATATTTGAGATCATAGAATATAAAAATATTTTTATGTTCTTGCCATATTCAATATGGCGGTTTATTGGATTGTAGCATGATACATAACGCGTTTAGAATCTACGAGATGAAATGACAGAAGGTAAATAACAAAAAGATGTAAAAAAATATAGTTATTTATACCTTATCACTTTCTCAAAACTTTCTCAAAATATTGTAGATGGTTATTTGGTTGCTAATTTTAGTTGTATATATCGATTTTTAAGTGCTTATTTATCAATTTAGCATGGAATTTTACGTTTTTTGAGTAAGTAAAGTGTTAATTTTAATAAATCGCTCAAAATTGTACATTATGATTTAAAAAAATCGGTATCGAGGTTGTTTCATTTCTTTGCATTTTCTGAGAACGTTTTCCTTAGCAATGTATATTTTATTCACACCATCAGAAAGTAGAGATTTCAACGAACAAAACGCCGCAGAATTAAAAAAAAAACTGATATATTGACAAGAGAATTTTCAATTGAAAAGTAGGGTTTTATTTCGATATTAAGTCAAAATAAGGCGTAAAAAATAAATATTTTAAATAAAAAACAATAACAGTGTGTTTGGAACATAAAAAGGCAAGTTTTCACCAAATTTCGTGTAAAAGAAAAAACTATTGTAAAAGTTAAAAATAAAAAACCAAAAACTTGGTCATTTGAATTTTTCACTTAAATTATGACGTTGTGTGAATAAAGTGTAAATACAAAAGTTGTAGATCTCTTTATTACCTACAACTTTGCCATTGACGTTTTTCCCGTAGGACTTGTAGTTTTGCTGGCAATCGAGATAAACCCTTTTTTACCCTTAAAATTGCAACCCCATCCACTTCCCGACCTCAGATCGCCCGTAATTTATTTTTCCTTAAATTTTTGCTATATTCTCTTCCTTCTCCAATGGGTTTCATCCTACTGTAATTTTATTTTACTTTTACCGTTTTCTAACGTATCTGCACTGGTCTAATAATAACTAAATGTTTTGAAGTAATAGACAATTTATAAAGAATTACTGTTTTATAAACTATTTTGCTATGCTTATCGTCTCTTTCTACTGTTTCACCGTAAAATGAGCATCCAGTTTCGAACTATCATGATCTTATTCATGCTCTTATTTTATAAAATTCGATCTCCAATCAAAACCAGAGCTCACGTAGGGATCGGCCGAGCTCCATTTATGGATACCCTACAATTACATCCATATTTACTTCTTATTAACACCCCATGTAGATTTATAGAAAAAAGGGTTGAAATAAGTTGCAGACAAGTCGTTGCTGATCGTACCAGTCAGTATTCTCGTTTATGACAGCACATTAAAAGCTTTCGATATTTTGCGACGCTGTATCATCATGTCATAAGGGGATAAGCCGACTTGGTTTTATAGCCTGTTACCAGATCCAGTATTGCACCGATGACATGACTGTTAATAAATTTTATATATTGTTATTGTTTACCATTAGAAAACTAACATGCGGTATCGTGTTCGTATAATTTATGAAAGCTATCTATAGCTATTTCATAATCAATGTTGTTGATTAAACGCATCGCTTTCAAGTAATTGATAATTATTTAAATTGATCAATCTATTTAATGGATGTACGTGTTTGTTGATATCTAAATTGAAATGATTGATGATAATTTTGTTCATGGCAATATTTTCATTAGGCTTCGGTTATTTTTTATGTTGAAATATTTTATGTAAGTATTTCGGATGATTTATCACTGTTTTAATAAATTATTCAATGAAAACCGGTGTACGTGTCTCCTTGTTTGGTATTATTTTAGTTCTTTATGCTTAATTAATTCAGCTGCTTGATAATTCATTAAATCTAGTGGTTGCATTGCAACCCACACTGTATTTTATCCACTATTAGAATACTTTTGCAAACCGGTCTTCAAAACTCACTAGAAAGAGAGGCTTTGAAATCAATATACACAACGGTGTCATGGTTGGTTCTTTCTTGTTCTTTTTATCAAGTTAGGTACCGCACAAGTTTATTTCAAAAATAGCCTATTTCATTAGCATTGAGCAAGTTACAAAAGTTTTATGGGTCTGTATTTTAGGTTTTTTGTTGTTTAAGTCAGAAATATATTATTGGTGTCACATTTTTTACATACTGTCTGAATTTTCACGGCTACTAGCATAGCACTGTACCTAAAATGCAGTTATTTAGGCTTAATATTATTATTACTAAGTAGGTAATGCTTTTTGTATAAACTACGGTTCAGTCTTGTCAGGTTATTCACCTTAGCAAGGTCACCTGCAATTATTATCTATAGACAACGCTGATCTTAAAATAAATGCCACTCGCAAAATTTGATTTAAACCTGTTAAATACGATTAGTAACGTAAAATTTACAAGATAGGTACATTTTAATGAATTAATGCTAATCAAAAAATTTCGAACAAATGAAGATTTGTACAAGGTAGCATAATTATCATACTAGGTAATATTTATGTAAATGGTGCCAGTAGCGTTATTAATAGAAAAATACAGATCAAATAACTTTAACTTGCCTCGGCGTTTCATTGTGGGCTACGCCAGCGGGACGACTAGTCATCTTCACTACCTCACCCAGACAACGGTCACCTTTATTTTTCAAATAATCAGTTTGTCAAAATCACATAAGTTTTAAAGTATACCTATATATTACAACGGGCGTGAGTATCGTTAAATTAACAAGCATGTACTCGTAAAACACATTAGATGAGTACCACTGCCAATTTCGCTAACGCAATATATCACAAGAAGGGAAATAATTGACGATTACTATTAATAACAAATTGGTTGAAGACTGAACGGAGGCAAGATTCGAAAGTAATTACGCCAAGACAGATGGTAACAACAGGGGCCAATTATGAGTGATTCACGCGAATACTCTCCCACGCGTTCATATTGTAATGATAGTTAAGTAACCGACATTCTACGTGCTCAGTGGTTTTATTCATAATGTGTGGTTGAACAAGTGGTGCACTCGGTGGATTTGCGATGTTTGTTTATGTGAATGTTCTGTAAGATAATCTTCAGTGTGGCTATGATATTGCGTTCTGAATAGCATTGTTATAATAATCAAATGTTTTGCTTTCGTCTCCACGCGACAAGTTTTCAACGCCTTAAACTATAACAATCCATCGTTGCATCCAAAACTGTCACTTTAGAGTCCGGTTGCTTTCTATTTAACTAGATTTGATAGAATTTTAGCTTTATCACAGAGCGACTCGAGTCCAACCGCCGCAACTCAATGGGATCGCGATATTCCATAGCATATTTTTCCATTCCATAGTTTTGATTTATTGAATGGATATTAAACGGCCTACGGTTCATGAAATGGTAATTAAAAAGTTTGTAAGCTCGTAATAGGTCTAAATAATTTGTCTTCACGTAGTGTAGTGCAACGTCTTTCACTAAAATATCGATGAATATCACAGAGAATTTGCTATGAGTAGTCTTTCTCAGAAAGCATCCAAATGCTACAAAATAGGTAACTACTAAGTAGAAACTCATACTGCAACGACTGTTGAACATGCTTCGAAATAAGACATGATTCCTGCAAACTAGGCTATTTCTTCCTAATATTATTAGTGTAAATTTTCTCGCTACTCGCTATATAAATAAAACACCCTATTAATTCGACGCCGACTTAGATGTCTGCTCCTACTTGAATCCTTGTTTTCGTGTTATGCCGACTCAAATTCTCGTTGTGTTTATCTCAGTGAAAAAAATGCAGTGGGATATTTTATATATAAGGCTCATGATGATGAATAATATTATTATGTCATTGAGCAAACAGTTTAATCTATAAGTACAGGTTCTCACGAGACCTACATATAAATGACATATTCACTCAAGAATGTAAATTTATTGAAAACGTATTAGGGAATATAATTTCAACATTACATAAGGAAATGAATTGCGTACACTGAATATAATTTTATTATTTTAAGTAAAACCAATTCACCGAAAATTGACTTTACCTAAAATAATAATATTCCACCCGTGGATAATAAACTTGACGAAATTCATTTTTATTTGAGATTATTAATAACAGATGAACATTTACTTAGCGACCGTTTGAGGAAATAGTAAGCGTATGAATAAAAAGCCTTACACAAAGAAACATAATTATATGTTCAATGGCAGAACAGTGAAGTTACTTTTATATATATTATTATACTTTTCTATTTCCGTTGATAAATGTTGTTAGAAGGAAAAAGTTGTTTTTTCACATGCACAAACAGTTATAAAATTCTTATATTGTATATTTTTTACGCTTAGTAATTATGATGTAAACTTGTGTATCTTATTTAATAAGCCATCTTTTGTTATGACGTTAGCACCCGTAGTAAGCTACAAAGGAATTCACTAAATACAGGTAAGACGGCGACTTTTTAGGTTTTAAAAAGCTAAAATCTGGCGTGACTGTACATAGCAATCTTCTCCACAGAGATAAGACAATTTAGATGTATAGGTACACGCCAAAATGTGTTTTGTGGTCGGGAATTTTTTTCAACGGCTAGGCTATCACAATCCTCATCAATGAGGAGGATCGTAAGATAGGTCTTTCAAAAGCATCAGGAGTTTATTGAAGCACGTTTTTCACTTCTTAACAATAATATAATTAATCTCACCTGTCCTACTCTCTACCAACAAAAGCAAAGTGCCTACTTGGGTAGATGTAAACTACTTTGAATAGTTAAAGGTCTATGTATAATGAATTGCAAAATAATCTCTCAGCTACTTGCGTACATTGCTGTAATATGAGTAAAAATCTGCTAAGTGAAAGTGCGTTTGCAGCTTGAAAATTTATATTTTGCTTGAGTCCTAAAGGCAAACGTGGAGCCTGATTTCGTACTTGGCCTCGCAAGCACATCACGGTAGTTTTGACTGTTTATGATTTTCGAGCAGAAAATATAGGCTCCGAGAATGATCCCATTTGAAAAAATCTACATCTTGTGCATTATGTACCTATTTCTTCAAAACTACCGAGCCAGTTTGTTGACAAATAGCCAGCAATCATTGCTTTCACAGAAGTCAATGACACACGCCTAATATGAGGCAGTACTACTTCAGGAGTATCGCACTCACAAGTCGATGCCAAAATAATAGGTTACCGCTATTTGATTTTGAATCACAAGACATTTCGTAACATAACAAAATCAAATTTACCTTTCTCATTTAAAAGATCAAGATCATTCTAAGATCTAATGATGAATTCATTAGATCTTACATCTACACTTCCATCACCTATTTACATAATATTTTCTTATAACATCTTATGCTACTCTTCAACACTAAGCAATGCTTATAAATCACAGACAATTAGCATCATATCGTAGTATGCAACTGCACAATACACATAAAGCCAATGGTGCGTGATTGCGCGCGCATACACATAGTTGCCTATATTGCTGCATGTCGCGACCTCATACGACTGTTGTGCAATTGTCGATGCAACCGATTGTAATACATACAAGTTGCCACTTACGTCACTAATTATGAATCTTTTTCTTTTTTTGTTAATCGACTGTTTTGGTGCGAGCCTTTTTGTGTTATTTTATGATTGTGTTGTGTGCACACGTACTTGGCATACTTGCTAGTTGAATAAGTTTTAGATTTGTGTTTTAAGACAGTTTTACGTTAGATGCAATAGAAATGGAATACCATATAATATTGCAAGCTTGGCATAATTACTTGCAGTAGTTTTGAAGTCGACCGATTTCAAAACAGCCTTGCCGGCTTTAAGTTAGAGAAGAAATCTGTTGAATCTACCAGAATCTAGAATAAAATTGTGATGGCGGGACCTTAAGAATTTCACAGGTTAAGACGACGCCGTGGCGTGTACTTTTTGGATTCAGCACAGGACATGGTAGCTCGTCACCAACCTTCAACCCGAAATGCACTTCGTGATGTAGTTAGCAAATTGTGATACATGATATCACATCGCCTGTCTCGAGCATTTTTGTTACAATCAGTTACAAACATAATATCAGTCATACGTATAATACATTTATAAGGCTTCGTAGTTTCGTTTATTAACGTTAAACTAAACGTAATATAGTTGAGACGTAATATTTGCAAAGACAACAACAAAGGAGGGGAATGTGTTCCCACTCAGCGTCGGGCTAATAACATCGTGCGTTCACAATAGCTACGAACACCTAAGTTTAGTCATACACAGGCATATATTATCATCATGGCAGGTACACATCCGCGGTATTGTCGCCTTAATGGAACTGCCTTGTGCAGTGTTTGTGGTATTGTCCAAGAATTTTATAGGTCAAGTGCTTTTAAGTCACTACTCGATGACCTCCTGTAAAAAACATATGGAAGCACAATTTGTATACTTAGCATTCACGACAAGCATTCTGTAAATTAATTTTTGGATGGACGTAGCCAAGGGTTATTTAATTAAATATTTTTGGTACATATCTGTGTGTATGACTGGCAGTAAATTAAAAGGCTATTTAGGCCAGGATAACCTTTGATATTATGTTTATTATTTATTCATTTGAATTCTAACGGGTAGTGTTCCCAACTCAAAAGCAAAGCTTTGCGGCTTAAAGGGAAATTAATGTTTTATAAATAGTTTGCCTACATTATAGTTTACGCTTCACGTGTACCTGTATGCAGCGGCTTTGTAAAATCACTACAATACGGCTCGAATTACAACTTACTAAAACAACACTCTAAGAGTAAACGTGGTTTCAATGCAAATATGCCAGCGTTGAATTCATCAGCTTTTCGATCAACTAAGTGAGTGTTAATTCGTGATTCACGATGAAAGCTTCCACACTGTCATATTTGTACAAGCCGTTTACAAATATGTGACGTCATCGAATGCCGAGCCTGTAATAGCGACAACCACATATTATCTGCGTAATTTAGTATTTGTGCAAAGTCTTGACACGTTGACTTGATAAGCACAGCGAGGAACTCGTAAAGACACCGTTTAAGTACCGTATTGCTTTAGTTTCAAACTTTAATATTTAGAGCAATTCCTGCAAGTTTTGTAAGTTAAGTTTGCTTGTTTATTTAAATTCATACCTTTGCTCTTTGCAAGTATAATTGCTTTAAGCTTGGCTAAGGTTCAAGGTAACACGGTGAAGAGATAAAACAGATTACCTAACTGAAAACGTAGGTACCTTAAAACTCAAAGGCATAATAACCAGTTATGGGCTAGGTTGAGAAAATCGTTTCAGCCGTTTAGGCGTAGTACCTATATAATTATTAGTTTCTAATAATATATTATATGCGAACAATGTAAGCACCGTGTACAATATGACATTATGTATGATGTGACAGTAGGTACTGACACTACTGACAGTGATATACGATAGCACATGCGCCCTCAATTATTACAGCGCATGCGTTCTTACTTCCAAAAGGTAAAGGACCATGGGCGGAATCGTCCCCATCCATCAACAGAAATGAAATGTAGCTCAATCGATACATCTTGGCAAGATGATATTTTTTTACTATGGCGACGTTGCCCAAATTCATGGGGTTGTCATAGTAATTAACGTTTAAACAAATATTTTATTGACGCATTATTGACGATTAATTGTAAAATTATCTTTTATAGGAAAATATGGTACATTCTACCACATTCACACAACACCATCTAGTCCCAAACTGAGCAGAAGCTTGTAGTATGGGTACTAGATAATGGATAAACATACATAATATATACTTCTTTTTTTTTGTAAATATATACATATTATATATAGAAACACCCAGACCAAGACAAACCTCCATATTCATGCACACAAATGTTTGACTTGAGCGGAAATCGAACCGCGACCTTCGGCGTAGCAGTCGCTTACACTCCCGCGGCGCCAACCGGTCATCAATATAGTATATAAAAATAGACCAGTCATATTAACACTATTTCTATTGTTATTTGCCTACTATAAGCATTGTAAGAATGAATATTAGAAGACAATGAAGAATTTTTCTTTAGTCTGTACTGTCCCACAGCTGGGCAACGGCCTCCCCCAGATCTTTCCACGCTCTCTTGTCGCCTGCAATCTCAACTCTTGTGGTAGGCGTTTAGGTCATCTCGCCACCGTTTTCGGGGCCAACCCCGGCGACGACGACCATTTTCTGGAACCTACAGTGTAGAGATTTTCGCCCAATGATCCTCATGTATACGGCTGACATGGCCCGCCCAGTTCCATTTAAGGTTAGCAGCCTTTTTCCCCCATCTTCAACTTTAGTTTTTTATGTTTGTATTATTCGTTCATAATCATTTAAATGTAAGTATATGATTAAAAATACATAAATTTTATTTTGTATCGTTACTAAATCATATTTTGTACTGTAATATAACCATAATGTTAAAATAACTTGCAAGTGTAAAATGAAAATATAGGTTAATTAATAATAATCAATTGATTTTTTATGGATATATCCCATGGATTTAAGTAAAAATAAGGATTGTAATCAAATAGTGGAAACTTAAGGTACCTACACATTGGCATCAGTCCCATGTGTGTTGGTATATGGGGACGGAGCCCATACATTTTTGTCCATAGTCCTTTGTGCGTAATAATTTCTACCCTCCCTACAATCCCTCCCAGTTATTTTTTTGTAACTTATGGTAGCCTATGTCCGTCTCCATGGCCCAGTCTATCTTTATATAAAATTTCAACAAAATCGGTTCAGCCGTTTTAGCGTGAAAACGGAACATACATACAAACATATGTATATTTGTATGCATACACACTTTCGAATTTATAATATTAGTAGGGATTAGTAGGGAATAATATTAGTAGGGATATCTAACCTAACCGCTCAATATTTTACTACACGTGGCCTCATATGTGTGTGTTTATTGATTTTGTAGCGGCTCGCACAATTTCCGTAATAATTTGGATAATTAAGCCCTCAATTTATCTAAAACAGTTTGGGGGTTTAGATATCGATATAGTAAAACTCTCTTGATTAGAAGTAGGGTAGGTACGCAAATGAGAACTAATAGTTGTGCAATACAATTTACCAAGTGGAAAATATAATCAAATTTAAATTCATATAAGGTAAATCAAATCTAAATTCTCGGTACAGTGTACATAGCTGATCTAAATAACAAACATGTGTTTAAAATTTCGGTGGTAAAATGCTAATTGCCACTTTAAACCATGTTCACATAATATCACAGAGCAGTCTAAAAGAAAGCAACCGTCTTGCCTGTTTAATTTAAATTAGAAAGGTAAATCTATGATTGTGAATCTAAAGTTAACGATCATTATCTTTAAATGATTGTAAATCATTCTTTTTTAAGAATTTGGCTGGCCGATGGGTTTATAGACAAACACTTGATTTGCTTTTTTATAAGAAAGTTGCCTGTGAAAATGTATGGTCTAAGTGAGAGTATATTTCCATACCAAACATTAAAGACTACTTCATCTTCTACAGTGTGTTTCTCTCAATTCATAATTTATATTTGTTTTGATTTTTTTATGAGTCCCACTGTAACTGAATGTCATTGAATTTGATTTAATATTTTATATTTTCAGCTATTCATGTTTTCATACCTAGAAATATAAAGTGAGTCGTATGGACACAAATATTTCTTTTCCATGATCGCCCTAGAATAAATAATAATCCTAAACTGTACAAATGCATTACCACAATAATCGTAAACACGATTTTGTTTAAACAAAACTTGTATTATTACGCCACGTAACAAGTAACGCGGGCTCAAAGTTTAGCAAGTCGGTGTCGGTGACGACACAGCGCGGCAGCGGTTCGCCTTGATTCGTTCACTTGGTGTGGGTTAACCGTTGCAGTCATACGAATTCTTTAATTGCTCTATTATTACGTACAACTTAGCTCATACATTGTCAGACGTAAAACCATATTATGTCAGTAAGTAAAACTGGAAAGTGGGTATTTTGTTTTGAGGTGAAAGACGTGCAATAATTGGGATAGTGTTAGAATGATTCAGAATACGCAAGATATTGGATCGTCTATATCGTGTATGTCATGGAGTTTTTTTAGGTCTAATTTCCTTGGTCTATGTGGAACGCCTTGGGGAGCCTACGTCCAGCAGTGAAATTCTATCGGCTGAGATGACGAACCCTTTCTTGTCATTTTATGAACAATATTGTTGAAAATGCGTTGCTCTTTCACGTCTGTATTTTATAGAAGCAATTTTTCTGAAGTGATCGGCTTAGTTAATATTGTTGTCTTGACATAATGGTGACTAATCGGTTCACCTATCTGACTAGTGTAACTAGTTTATAATGCTTGGTAGCATGGAAATATCACTATTAATGTTAGAAGTTGTTTGTAAAATATTAAATAATTTATTGTAAAATAACACACCTTACTAACGAGTAATAGGATTCATCAGTACTGGGACAACCTTGTATGTGACATTCGCATTTCCATAATGATTTGTAACCTAACAAGGTCTTGTAACTTGTTTGATTATTATTATATAATACGTAAAATAATTTTTGACACTTTTTCAATTTTGTCAAACTTTGAGTTCATTAAATAACTATAGGAGTTTTTGGCAGCGATAGCCTAGTGAATATAATAATAGACTGCTTAAATTCTAATTCAATTTATTCAATATTTTAATATTAATAAAATATCGTCTACTCAAATAAGCGGCTTGATATTAGCAGGACATAATGGCGCAGATATTAGTCTAATATAAACGAAATGTCAGTTAACGAAGGTCTTGACCGAGTGACCTAAAACAACTTATGCAATATCGCAAACTTGGACCGAATAAATCATTGAATAATATTGATAAGTGTATACTGCAGCGTATTAGTATTGACTTCATTGTTTATAATGCTTTAGAAGTATGTAATGCGCGAATCTATTGAGTATTGTGACGCCGTATTTGTTATTTCAGTTTGTCCATCTCATATATTAGTCGAGGGGATCGTGTGTAGCTTTGAATTTCACCTATAAATTTACATTAATGTTGGGAAATATTGTACAAATAAATACGAGCAGAAATATTAATACCATTCTAAGCTTTAGCTTCTTTAAAGTGTAACGTGATGAGGTATGTAGTCTTATATTTTTGAGTTACACCTGTAATATGTGTTCAGAATATCTACACAATTCAGATCCGTTAAGTTGTTCTGTAGTATAAAGGTTACAAATGGTTTGAAAATGTACGTATATAATATGCTTTATAGAGTTTTTGCTCGAAGTATTTATATCTGACGTCACCAAAAAGTACGAGCTCCGATGACTCATGATTGACCGGAAAATCCTTACAAAAGCCGTGAGGCATTTAATTTCATACACGCAATCTCTGACGACGTAAAGTGTATAAAAAATGTTAATGACTCGACTACCATAGGCATAATTTCACACACTTACAGTACACATACGAGTATGGCAAATCCACGTAAAATATGCAGATTAGTTGCAGACAAAATAGTTAATACTTATGTATTGGTGAAGTTTGGCTACGCCGCGCCGTATCTTTGTCTCGACTGTCCGTTTTATGGTGGTTTAGGATTAAGAGAATTTAGCAGAAAACAAACTTCTAGTTGTGTAAAAATCACAATCATGCTGCATTTAAATGTCTTTAAAGATTTAACTCAAAATACCTATGGCAAGCCGACTTCTACTGTAGAAGTCAGCTATCCAAATAATTTTAATTCCACTATTTACAAGCAAATTACAATAAATGTTAATACGTCGGAGAACTTTTGTGTTCATTCACCCATCAAAAAATTTGGCATGGTAACGCTCCTTAACCTCACGCATCGACTTATTTATGCTGTTGCCACTTTAACCTATTCAATTCCGATAGTTAATAAAATTATTACCAGTTAACTGTTACGTAGAAATAAAAACATCGCACGTGTACGGTGTAGTGTATATGTAATTAAAACCATACACACATAACGTGAAAATAAAATCCGAAACACATTATAATTATTATAAAATATGTTTTCATAGAGTACATAAAATCTTCAAGGCCAAGACACGCAAATGGAGCCTTATACGCAGCTGTATAAACCATGAAAAATTACGTAAACGAAAATGCTAAAGTACGTATTCTTAAATCACAAAAATATCCACAAAATGAATAATGGTATGTGTTTCGTACAGTATTTATTCAGTTATGCCTTATCAAAAACTAGTAGGTACAGTTTTAATTACTATTTAGTTACCGTGACGATTATATTATTACGAGTTTTAGTTATGATGAATTATAGCGAACAAAATAAGTAGATGTTTCAATACTACATAAATCCACTGAAAATAGTGGGAAATTTTTGCTTTTTAAAATACAGAATGGTGCTAAAATATTTGCTTGAATATACTGTTACAAAAATATTTATCCAGCTAGTAGAAATAAAAGACAAAAAGCTAGAGTTTAATGCGAAATCGTGTTAACAAAAATAAGATTAGCAGGCACGGGGGTCGGCAGTGGTCATGCGGTAATATCGGCCGGACGGGGCCAGTGCACTTCCGTAACTAAATTGTGCCGCCGGCCCGGAAATGTGACGTCAGAATTTCGGGACTTTCGCTCGGGCGTGGTAGGACTCGCTAATGCTGAATGGGACACGCAACCTTTGCTGTAACAAATGGTGCTACCGTGTGTCACAAAATTCTTTCAGCCTTGAAGAGTTCGTTACTACATAACATATTTTCGGCATACATGTAAATCTATTGTAGACACGGAGCGAATTGTAAAGAATGCATATTTGTCTTCCAGAAATGGCAACCATAATCATACCATTCTTACCCTTTACAGTCGGTGTAACTCCAATGTTCACGGCAGAGTGCTCTCCAAACTGCAATAATACCATTTCATACTAACAAGCAAGTATTTTCAAAGTTCCCCGACTCCGAGATTTTCTGTATGCTTCTTTGACGTCAAATTGCTGATATAAAATTTTTCTCTCGTTCCGAAAGATAGTTCCTATATCTTTGAAACTTTTTAGCTATTCAAACATGATGAGAAAACTTGTGGATTACGATAGATGAATACGTTAAAAATAGTGAGGAATTCGGGACAGATGCTAAAAATCGCAACATGTTTCAGCAATCTCATGTAAACAGAACCTTCGTACATGCATAAGAACTTTATTGCAATGTGGAACACCACACGTATGGATAGTAAAACAAAAACATAAACACTAGATGTTGCGTTTGCGTCAGGCATCTAATCGGATTGCGAATGGTCGATCGTAAAACGAGTGTCATCTCATCATGAACGTGCGGACCTCACAACAGCATCGATACCTCTGTTATTCCATTTAGCATAATAATGTTGGTGTTGCTGGCTCAATGTGAATTCACATGAAGCTGTTTTGGATAAAATTGGATGCTATCAGAACGTGGCTACAAATTTCCCACTTATATTTGTATGGCGAAATATGTACGTGATATTTTCTGATCAAATGAAAGTGGTGTGCTTTCCACCCATTTTTAAATTTCTGTCATTACTGAAAGTATATTATTATATGTACTATGTAGATTGTAAGAAAAGTCCACATGCAATTTTTATCATTTTGTTTCGTTTGGCGAGGCAATGTCATTCAAATTATAGATAACAGTCTTGTACTTAAGATATCAATATATTTTATTAGTACACACTTCTAAAAAAATCTGTTGGTATGGTTAAATGCTAAAATAAAAGTAAACAAATACCTATACCGTATTGAGTTTATAATTAAATGTAAATTAGACTGTTTTGCTAAATGTATTTATTGCTTGTTTTCAGATAGTAATCCAGTTCGTGCTAGTTACAAGCAGGACGTGAGTATTTAAACCGAATTTGCGAGAGCTTCCCAATTACATCGATATCATCGCATTACTGGATGTCTGTTGTTTTTTCATTTATGCTGATCAGGTGCGGCTCAAGTTTTTTTAACAACTTGCACCTTCATGTTTAGATATTGCCGAATTTGTATACCCGCGCAAAACGATCTACTGAACCGTTTCTCGTAAATATTTACGTACGTTTCGTATATTCACGGGCCGAAAATTCAAATCTACCTAATCATCTTATTTTTTATACAATCAAAAGAAGTAATCAGGTTTGGTTTATAATAAAATTATCAATCATAGTGAAGGCAGTTTTTTAACAACGTACCTACTCTTAAAATTTGAGTACAAGACCAGTTGAACGTAGTTTTCTTCAGCCGTAACTGTATACCTAGGCTGGTTTCAGAGTCACGCGTTTGACACGCGTCGGCCACACGCGCGCGCTTACAATTACACTAGATTAGTAGTAGCGTTTCATAGTCACGCAGTTCAAACGCGGCGCGTGTGAGACGCGCGCCATCGGCCGGCGCTGCCGAAGCTTCATACATTGCAAAGAGAAATGCGAACTCGTTTCACATTGGTCCGCGCGCCAAACGCGCTGTTTGACCGGCGCTGACCGACGGCGCGTGCCGCGCGCGTCACTCTGAAACCAGCCCTAGATAATAGCAATCACGATATTGCATTATTAATTTTATTTTATTTATATGTTATATGATGCATATAATATTATTATAGAATTTGTATTTAATCACGAACAAACAATGTCCTACGCTAAATAAAATAAATATTATTATAAGTCTGTCACTATTAAGCATCTAATTTACATACATACATACATACATAAACTCACGCCTGTTGCCCAGAGGGGTAGGCATCTAATTTACTTTAAACCAATTTAGTCAGTTACCTCAGTTTTACAATTTAGAAAGTAAGTTAAATATGTATTATTTATGTCGGAAACTCCAACCTGCTTACTAAATACCATATTTACTGTAACGCCATAATGTACACCTTCTGCAGCCGGTGTTGTAATTTTGAATTATTGTAAATAGTATGGGATTAATACACATAGGAAATGTGAACGCTGGGTACAAGAATACCTATATTGGATTCAAAAATGTATCATGCCTTGTCCTGGTAAGTTTTAGTAAGTAGATTTGCAAATAGTTACATTAGCCATAATTATATAATTTCTATTTCATCAAAGCAATAATTCCACTACTTACAGTTAAACTGTCGAGTGTTGTGTATCTGAAACCCGTCGAATATAAAAATACCATGCTTGGGTATAATAATACCTAATATTAATTTTCATTTTATTTACTTTAGTAAAACTTTATTGAAAAAGTGTTATTATCTAAGCTCGTCATAAAGATGTAATGCAATGATGGTTGTGCTAATCCTGGTTGTTTTTTTTTTTGCTTTTTTTTGTCATAAAACCATAATTATGGCTTACCTCTACATACTACCATCGTTGCTCACAAAGGAGCACAAAAATATAATCATCACAACATTGTATAGCTGTCCTGCAAAATACGTTAATCAAAAAGAAGGAACTTCATTCTAATTCCTAGAATTTTTCGATGGGTACTAGTATCAACAGTACACGTACTGTTCGTGGCGACTCATCTGTTTGCTCTTCCCTTCTATTTGCGCTTTCTACTAACACTTATTGACTGTGTATGCCATGTGAATCGTATGTGCCGGGCTTGAAGGTATTCAACATTTTCTACTAGGTAATTTAGCGTCTACTAGTAATACTCGTAAAAATATATTTGTATTGACATGACATTAGTCTAAGGCAAACTAGGTTAAAAGGAAAAAAGAAAACCAAAAAGAAATAAAAAAGGGAAAACTGTGTTTTTTAAGACACATCACTCTCATCTAAAATAGGCTGACTGTGAGCCGAAGCTATGTCAATTATGTAATGCTACCGTAGGCTACATTAAATAAAACGAAAAAGAAATAAACGGATTATTTATTTTAAATATTTTTTTATAGACTCACACCTGTATCCCCGAAGGGGTAGGCAGAGGTGTAATATTACACCCACATTTCGCCATGAATTTTTTGGTCCCACGTAATAGAGGGCAAGCCTATTGCCGTACCGGGCACATTACCAGACTCCGTGCTGCTACTGAGAATTTCCTAACGGAAAAACCCAATAACACTTTGCCCGACCCGGGAACCGAACTCGAGACCTCCCAATCCCACGCGCACATTTATGGAATGAGACCAACGAAGCAGTCTATTTAATATTATTTATTCCTAAATTAGCAATATTCTGTCTCAGTAAATATTTTGTGTCGCGATTACTTTAATATTTGCTTTGAGAAATTACTCTGTATAATTTAATGTCCCAAACTGTTTAGTCATGATCTAAACCCGCAAAAAGTAATTACAGACCATCAACCAAAAATATTCGAATTAGATTTTGATAGAAGTCAAATAGAGTTAGCTTGTGTATAACTTTATAAGTTGTGGATTTAGCTTTACAGGTATCCAAAGAAATATACTTACAATAAACTCAACGCATAAAGCCATCAAAATAATTGTTCCATCTCAACTTGCGTCTAAGAATTTTATACAGAATTTTGGCTATTATAATTTGAGATATTAATGCGGCAAGTTAAATCGGCCTACAATTTGAGAGTAAGGTTATACCTGAAAGTATATTGAGAACACTAATTATGCCGAAGCGAGCGCGATTACGCTAGAGTAAGTTTCAGCCGGGGAGTAAATATTACAATTACCTTAAAGCTTCATGAATAAGTTAATAAGTACGAGTGTGTGGATATACATGTACTGTGTATGTTGGTGTACCTACATGTATGAATTATTTATAACAGCTAGGTATTTGTTGATTTTTCTGGGTTTTTGTGTTCAGCGCTGATTTTCAGACATTTTAAAGGGAGAAAGAGATCTCAATTTAAATTATTGCGCGATGGCATCTTTTAGTAAAATGATTCTGTAATCTAGAATTAATAAACCTTTGTGTATTTTCTTGAGCTACTGCAGGAGACAGTTTTATCGCGTGTACTTACTCACGGAAACACTTGTTTTTAGATACAATATTGTAGGGACAAATTAAAGAAATCCAGCGATACGCAATGTGGCGCTTACTGCTAAATTTCTGTGTAGAAATTCCCTGCCCTATTTTCCTTTGGCCACAACTAAGTGCAAAATGTACCTCGCTGGCCGGAATATCGTGCCAAGAACCAGTGTTTATGATGGCATTTGTGTTTCCCTTTTTTATTTGTACAGTTGTATTTTCAAATCTCTTATTAATTTCTCACATCGACTATGAATTAACACCGACCAAACGAAAGTATGCAGGAGAAGTCATTATCTACAAAACAAACAGAAGGTTATTAATTTCACTGTAAGTTTTAAATTAACTCAAAAGCTTCCTTAGAAGTACAACACGTTTTTTTAAAACAAAAGCGGCGCATAAAAGTTTGTAAAGTTTTAATTGTGAAAAATTATAAAACAAAATGAGATATGAATTTTAAAACTTATTTCGTCAACAGCTTTTATTGGTGGCCGCAATGAATTATTGATGTTTGTGGAGCTCAGTTTTAATGGAGGATTTTTATGAATTGTGGAACGCCATTTCATTAATGTGAAATTTACCATAATATGCTCGATAATACTGCCAGGATGTTACAAGAAACTGTCTTATTACTACGATTCTTAACAATATCTTATCCTTACACGTTCGTTGAAAATCCTTCGCAGAGGTTTATGTAGATGCCTATTTTAGTTTAACTCCTTTTATCGTGAATAGTTAGGATTGTTGCTACTGGTCCTCTGCCGATCTAAGGGGATCAAAGTGGGCCTTTTTATACGATAGTACAAAGAAAACACGAGCAACGTCAGGATAACAGTTTCATTATGGATGAACTTCGACAATGTGCGATGAATTTCGCTTACGTTGCTACAATGTACATGATGTAGCACATGTTCGCTTTAAGGGTTACCATTCTAGAATCTCGTATATATCTATTTGGTGAGTTACCAAGAACTACTCATTCTGAGTATTTTAGAGTTTTCTGGCATACCAATTCTTTGAAGAGTGTGGTAAAATACGGTTTGATTATGTACCACGTTGAAAAATTTAGCTTTAAGCGTATTCCAAGATGTTCTTGGCATATTTAAAAATAAAAATGTAGCTTGCAAGACGGAACGGCTAGACAGCCTGACGTTCTCTTTGATATCATCATGTTCAAATCTGAATCACGTTCTGTTAGATAAAAACTGTCTAAACCGCGTCTGCAACTTGTTCGCTGAGTATTCCAGTAAGTGCCCTTCAGGTTATAAGTTCAAACTTATGCCAAGATGCGCTTTTATAGCAGAATGTTTTATAAAGATCTATCGGATTCGTTTCACAAACCTGCCTTAAATATACTACAGTACTAAATTTTAAAGTCTTTTCGGTATATGCTAGTTTTACTACTAACTCGATTCTTATTATTTTATACCAGTACATAAATCACCACAAAGGAAATTGTATTCTGAAGTGTTGACATAATGTTTATTTGGTTTTTCATGATTGAGGATTTGTATTACGGTTTTATTTAGTGGCTAGTGCAACAGTCGTAAACGTAAAACTGGCCAACGTAGTTCGAATACGTTGAAAATGTTTGGTAATCTTATTTTGTGATATACTTGGTGAGAATCACGTGGACGTGAATTGTTTATAGATTTCTTTTCCGTACTATTGTATGCTAGCTCGATGTTCTTGTGTCCATGTTTTGACAAAAATTATATCTAAGTATCTGAAGACTGCATTATTTCTAAATCTTAGATGGTAGTGAAATGATTTTACTGATCGTAGAAAATAAACATAAGTATCTAATATGCATTCGCGTCTTATACAGCGTGTTTCATTACACAGCAATGAGCGGAAAGCAACATCAATTTAGGAAAATTCGATATCGTTTTTGATTTACGAAATGTTTCGCTCTCAAAGACGTCGTTATTCGTAACATGAAAGTAAATATTTCATCTACCTATCTAACTTTTATAAAACTTTGTACATATCGGGGAACATAAAAAATATTAAGCTATTAACTTATCGAAAAACTTTAAAAGAGGACCGTATCATGGCAAATAGGTAAGCACAAAACTTAGTAGCTATATATTCTCAAAGGGATATAATTTGCGTTCACTTGACTAAAATGAAGTTTTGTGAAGATTACCTCGAGCGGGCTCAGTAATTCTGATGAAACGACGCAAATTATGGCTACATCGCTTCAAGCGCTTGCCTTTCCACTGGCATTCTCTCCGTTACTGTGCCTGGCAGCTTACAATGCCTACTTCACCCTTATCACGTCTCTGAATCTTATTTCTATGGAAATAACAACTAAATTGCCTTGTATCCAATCCAGTTGTATCAGACTTCGTGTTTTGAGATTCGTATAATATTTCCAAGTACGACACTGAAGATCTTTTTAATTAGATTCGAGTTGTCTCATCAGGATTAAGGTGCTTCACAATAGTTATTATTGTTAGGATTTTATTTCAAATTAATTTCTTAGTTGACTTCATTCTTTGTATTCTGTTTGTCATTTAAGGCGTTATTTGCTTTTATACAATTTTTCGTACATCTACTATCATAATTAAAACAAATACGGTTCTGAGTAACGTGAAATAAAGATAACGACGCCTAACCTTTTTAGCTACATGATACAACCATCAGTTTGATTAGATGCATAGGTACAATCTTTGCAAATGTATCCCTTAGTGAATACTTATACCAGAAATAATATAAAAACTAATACCAAAACAAGGTTGACCACAACTTCTCTTAACAATGTACCTAGTAAGATATCTTGTACTGATATTTCTCGTTGTTTTCCAACCAGCGCACATGTTTTGTTATCTAGGAACAAAACACTCGAATACAATTACTTTTCATACTACAACGGTACCGGTGTTATGCGTCCATACTTTCTGAGATTAGGTTTATGTAACGTGAATTGCACTAAGTCAAGATGATATCACGGTACTTACAACAAAATCTTGTACTTGTATACCTAATACCGCTGTTGTTTCTCGTACAATTATTGCGAGTTCCAGTTACTACCCACCAGAAAGGTATACACAAACTAATTTTAAACAAAGTTTTGTGAATTTTCACCGTGAAGTCTGGTCGTCTATTGTCGATTCTTGGTAGATATTCAGACTGCTCGCAAAACTTTGATACATGGTCCGGCTATAAAATGCAGCGCTCCCGACCCGCATGTATTGTACACTCTATGCCTTGCACACGTGAACACTGTTAAATGAAGCGATTAAATACAGCACCACTGTTTTCCACGACGCGAACACATACGCAAATAATACCTGCTTTTATGTCAGAAATTAAATGACATAAAGTGAAACTACTATTTTATTAGCCTATATCTTCAAAGAGCTCCGTGATGTAGCAGAGAAACATACCATTAGAATGGTTTACGAAGCGATGGTGCAGTCTATTTTGAGCTTTTGTATTACTACTTGGGGAGGAGCCTGTAAATCAAACATGATAATCTTGGAAAGAGCTCAGAGAATGATACTAAAAGTAAGCACCTGCAAACCTCGATTATTCTCTACTACCAAACATTATAAAGAAACTCTAGTCCTGACCGTAAGACAACTATATATAATGTTAACTGTTCTTTTCAAACACTCAAACTTATCTCAAAGCAGTATAAAATGTGTCGCCCTATCTCGAAGGAATTATGCAATATCATCATCATTCTCTTAGCGTTATCCCAGTTTCAATCTGGGGTCCGCTTTCTAGTCTAACCGGATTTGGCTGAATATTAGCTTTTCCACGGAGCGACTGCCGGTCTGATTATGCAATATGTAAGCCAACAAAAACAAATACTACCTTTGCACAAAGATTTTACATGTACCGCGGATATAAATTGTATAACAAAATAAATAAATTAGTACCCATTGCAAACTGTTCGAAGAAAGAAAGTAAAACCAAACTGCAAAAATTCTTACCCAATCTTAATTATTCTGAAACAGAAAGCCTCCTAGAAATAGCAGTGTAGACAGTAGAAAATCCAAAAATATTAACATGTAATGAAGTACACATATATATAGATATATGTATACATGCACACACATACACACACACACACATATACACACACACACTCACACACACACGCATATTACTACGCACGTACGCATAGGTGCATAATATTCCACGCACAAACTTATAATGTTGGCAAAATTATACTGTCACTACCATTATTGGGGGGCCTGGAGCTCTAAAGCACAGGCCAAGGCTTAGTTTAGACTCCAGATCTCCCACAAATTTCAAATGTTAAATAATTGTCAACTTAGATACTAAATCTTATGTAATTTGTGGAGATAAATAAAACATTTTATTATTATTATTATTTTATTATTATTATTTTATCGACTTAGTTTAAATAGGTTCATGTATATATGCCAACTGCAACACGTCTCCTCTTCATATGCCATTATTTTGATTTTTACTACATGTTATCTCTCACCACAGGTGCACGTTTCGGTGCAAAATAACATAAGTTTAGCTCTAATGACAAAATTTAAATTACCTACATGATTTACGAGCGACACGGACGTTCGGAACTACGTTACCGAGAACAATGTGGGACGAGTTTACGCAATAACGACGAATATTGTTTTGGGTCGTGGCTGGGTGTAGTTCATAGATTATACAGGTGTAGTTTATTCGGCCATAGGTGTATGTGAGACACCGTATGGCATGGCGCATTGATGTCGGATCGGAAATTCGGAATAGTGAATTTTATTTCACATGCGAGCGGAAGTCCCCGTCGTGTTTTCCGTGCGTGCGTTGTCGACTAGCTTATTCAATTTTTTTTCTCCCAGCCCGTGTCGGTAACATTCCCAAGCACGGCCGAATTGTTTGCCAATGAAGTTCGGGTGGAGGGTTGATATTTTTTCCATTGCGAATGATGTGAATCATGGCGAATATCGACTGTTTATAAGAGGTGATGCTCGGTGGTGAATTGAATTTTATTACTTTCAGTTTCACAACCATACACATATTGATATGTATTGGTAAAATTTTAAGTATATTAGATATTGTTTGAGTGTTTTATTGTCACCGGGTGTACTAAATCAATTATCGACAAAATCTATGCCTAGCTTTTTCGAAAGAATACTTTCATGAATATATTTCTACAGTTATTACTTTTATTAGCGTTGAGTTCTTTATCATTCTTAATACCAGATTACCAGGTGATTTAGATAGAGTATTCTATTGATAATACTTATGAATGATATCTATACGTTACCAAAGGTTTCCCTTTTTGCACAGACGTTGTCCATTTTCTGCCTATATATTACACGGGTATCAGAAAGGACTTAGTCGCATTATACGGGTAATCACCGTTTCGCCTTGTGGAATAACTAGAAATGTCTCCGAACTTAGAGATTACCTTATGAATAATGGAACAGACAATAGTGATCTACTAATATACTCAGAATAGATGAAAATTATTGCTTTTTTATTTATTGGTTTTTATTAACGTGAAACAAATTAATATTATTACTTAGGTATCATAGCTGAAAATACGAGTATATTTTGTATCTAATTGACTGAAGTTTTTAGAAATGATGAGTAAAAGGCATGCAGATAATTTTGTTCAAGGCATGGGTAAAAGATGATGAGTTACTTTCTTAACTTAAAGAATTCATGTTTTGAAATTATTTATAATATTCTTAAAGGTTCAATATCTCAGCAAGTAATACTAAAATACACACACACTCTGAAAAACCGCCTATGGCAATATAAAAAAAGTCTCAAAAAATATTCTCAAATTGTATAAAGAAAATCCCGCCTTCTGACCGATAGGATCAAAATATTGCCTATCAACACAGACTGGCACTTCCTTATCGACGCTAATTCCGCGTTGAATCATTTCCCTTCAATCCGGCACCCCATAGTTAATCGGCTTGATTCTCTTTTCTCCTCGGCGTGGCTTTTTGATTAGAAGGCCCTACGTCTTTGGTATATTATATCAATCAATTGATTTATCTTCTAGTGGATTTCGTGACGGCTTCGTGGCTTCGATGCTTCTATGCTGATGAAATGCCAATTAAGATAGAGGTTAGGACCGCTTAAGCAGCAGATTTGAATAGAGTTGTGGATCTCGGCTCTCGCTTGTCAAACGGTACACAACGGGTGATTAAGTTTAGGGATACCGGTTTTTGAAGTCAGCAAGGCCTGTTTTTGATAACGCGATTTGCGAACATATGAAGTTTCCAATTAGTTTTAATGGATGAAAATGTCAGCAAAATTCGAGTTTGAGTGTAAGGGTTATTTTTATACAAACGCTAGGTTTGTGGTTATTGGAACGAAGTGTTTTGCTTTTTAAGTAAGTAATCAGAATTCAAAATGGTAAAATGCGCTGTATCTAAATAATTTAATTCATATGTATAATTTAATTCATATTCAAGTAATAATTATATAAACAGCATGTATTTATGAATTTTCTGAATGTAATCCATATTATTTCTTGTGCTAATTTTGCATGCTGCTGTGACAGCGGAATATGATGAGACAAATATCATTGTAAGAGCTTTTATACTTACTCATGTTCTGCAAAAATAAAGATTTGAATTTGAATTTGAATTTATCTTTCCAATTTGATGATAGTAAATATCACTATAACGTTGATGATACGAGGAAATTAACGTGGCTTCTTTAAAAAAATAAGTAGGCACTACAAATAAAAATAAATTCTGTCGCGTGCCTCTATTTAATATCTAAAAACTTTCAACAAAGTAAACTAAAGTAATCCCTTTGCCACTATAGTCACTTCGGCTTCTGAACAAATTTGGAAGCGGTTTCATGTAGAAAGTCCGCTACTTCACAAAGCTGTTAATTTTGAATGAACGCGTGTATCTTAATTGGAGTTAAGAAAGTTTGTTGCGAATTGTGAAGTAGGTAATCAAGCCTGAAATACATATGGCTGATCTATAATTTGTTGATAATGCCACTTGAAATTTTAATCAAACAATTATACCTACAAAAGAAACAGTAGAGTAATTATTAGCGGCAAGTGAGTTTAGAAAAATGAATTTATTTTATTTTTATTTATGAATTTTTATTAAACATTATTCTTATATGTATAACGCTTTATTGTCCAACTGAATAAAAAGAAACATTATATTTACCGTCAGAACTGCCCGGAATTTATACATCGCAACCACATTAAATTTATTCTGAACCATTTCATGTTTATCTTCATTTCGCCCACGGCTCCACCTGCGTAAGACTATTTTACTCCGTTAGCGTGGGAATTTAAAAAAATTGGGCAAGTGCGAGTCGGAATCGCGCTCGAAAGGTTCCGTACCATCATCTATAAAAGAAAATCACGTTCGTTGTATGTATACTTAAAAACTTTTTGAGTTTCTACCTGTTTATAAAGATCGAGTAACAAATTGCTTTAAAATTACGTTTTTTGTATGGGAGCCCCCCTTTATTATTTACTTTTTTTATTAAATTATTTATTTTGAAAGGTAATATACAACTACATAATCTGTGAAAATTTAAAGCGTCTATCTGTTACCGTTAGTAATTTTGAGCAAAAAATACGAAAAATAACACGTTTTTTTGTATGGGACCCCCCTTAACATTTTCATTTTTTTTATTTTTAGTATTTGTTGTTATAGCGGCAACCAAAATACATAATTTGTGAAAATTACAGCTTTCTAGCTATCACGGTTTTTCAGATACAGCCTGGTGACAAACAGACAGACAGACAGACATACAGACAGACAACGGAGGCTTAGTAATAGGGTCCCGTTTTTTACATTTTAGGTACGGAACCCTAAAAATACTCTCTTAGTGCCATCGTACACTTCCCAAGGAACACACTAGCCAAAGAACAATGGCAGAATTCGGTCTGGGTTTGTTGTGGCGACCTTAAACTTCATATGAACGTTACGTACGTTGTTTTTTTTTTTTCTACAATTTTTAATATTTTTACTTTGTCTCGTTAAAGCTGGAGTATTTTATGATGATAAAAAGCATTCCAATTGATTACGAACTAGGTAACTACTTTATTATTTGATTGTTGCCATAGACAATGGTGTGACAGGAATAGACGAGAGTGCTATTTATCGGTATCGATTATTAAAATATAATTATAAAAATGCAGTTATTTAATCTTTAATTAACATTATATCAATAAGCTAATAATTTTTTAAGCAAAACAACTTTTAAATCAAATAAAAACGTCACAGCATCGTTTTAATGTTGTATCGATTTCACATAAAATCGATTTAAAATGTGCAGATCTGCTTTTGTCTTTGGCTGTGACAGTTAGATGCTACAAATACTTCTGCGTTTTGATGTCAATCTGACATAATTTCATTAGATAATTCAAACGTACCTACATTGTTCATTCTGAACTAAAAACTAAAACACCGATATCTTATTTTTCCGGGTTTCCCGAGTGAAAATAGAATCATTTATAGACTCTGTTACGTACGCCGATTTTTTTAATATATTTTTTATTACGGTGCGTATCAATTTAATTTCAGACATTTCGATGTATCATTCGATCTGCCATTGTCCTTTAAATTTTTTTTTGCCTCGTAGTTTCGGCTCTGCATTATCTTTCGCTTAGTCCGTAACCTAAGTCTATTTCAAATACTTAGCTTTCCTCTGGTCCCAAAATGCCTTGACAGGAAAACTTAATATGATTTTTCTAAAATCCGGGACCACACAGTTGGCAGTTACGCATGCGCTCACACGCACTTTACAGATCCAACGATCCTTGACTAAGGGACCATCTCACAACTCTGCGATAAGTTCCGGTAAGTACTTTGTAGGTAATATCTTGCAATTTTTTTATCTGGTCGATATAATGACTATCACGAAACAGTCTCAATTGCAATATCGAACTAAACCGTGCAATCTAAATAAATACAATAACTCTCAGCTTGTTGTAGCCTTGCCTATGGGAACTTATCAGAAGACGGCCATTCTCATAGGGCCTGTGCCCCGCAGTGGGTCAGTAATAATATTGTAAAATTATTACTGACCTTAGCTCAGTATTAAAAACCATTATGTTGAACGTGGTATGCGTTTATGCAAATCATTCCAAAACAGGATTATTTTGCTCTTCCAAATTTTCCTTTGATTTCAATGTTGTATCGTTGTCTCTGTTTGAAATTGAAACATTCATTTCACCTGACAAATCACGAGTACTACTGATACGTATTCGAAGTTAAGAAGTTTACGAAATTCTTGACAAATTCTTGGCAGTTAGCAAGTTGTTGTCCTATTTCGAAACAAACGCTAATTGGCTGTCGCATGTTACATGTGGATTGCAAAGGTATCGAGAGTCGACATTGTGTTTGTTTTATAATTTTTGGAGGATGAATTTAAATTATATATTTTGTAAGTATTAGGTACAGTCGAACAACTTCCCGCTAGACCACCATGGGGAGAATCGCTCAGCAAGACATCGTCGCTTGCATTGCTTCTTTACTTGATACTTGATTGCATGGGCTGTTTCCGCAACTCCACGTCTTGGCGTGTATTTTACGTGCGGGTGGGAATGGTGTCATCATTCGAGCCACCCCAGCTCTTCGAGGAAGGCGAGCAGACTCTTGATGTGGCCCACGGCTTCCCTCGGGGTGCTGTATCTGGTCAGGTACTGCTGCCTGTACTGTGCGACCTCAGGGCAGTCGAGGAGCAGGTGGGCTGCCGTCTCGTCTGCTGCCATACAGGCCCTGCACAGCGGGCTGTCGGTGATACCTATAGTAAATAGGTGTTTATTAAAGAATCCGTGTCCTGTGTAGGCGGCCGTGACTGTCCGCAGTTGTTGTTTGGACAGCCGGAGGATTTGTTTGGCTATCTTACCGTCTACTGCGGGAAGAGCCTCCTTGGCCTGCCTACATGTTTGCATTGCTACTTTACACGCACATTGACACTCGTATACAAAACCAGTTTCTAGTGTGCCTCGACTCTATGAGCGAGCCAAGGGATTTTTTTTCAAACTGGTCCAGCGCCGACTTGTTTGATTGTACAATTGTGTTTCAATAAATTGCCATTACTCAAACTTAGTATAGCTGTAGTCTCTGAGTTGTTTTACTTTTCTATGTGACGAGACAAATTATGACAACGCTTTCTCTGCGATAAGCAGAGAGAGCGTTGTCATAATTTGTCTTTAAATGTTAAGAAGAGGCTTGCACATATTGAACTTGGAAGTTACAAAAACATACGAACAAATTATAAAATTACATACCTTTTATTCCATCTGTTAATCGAACTCGTAACAACTAATTTGCTAATTTGGTGTCGAAGAGGACCACTTAAATAATTGCGTGGTTCACACTACCAATTTTGTTTCAAGATTTTATATGACCTTAAATACCATTATGTATTAACAGTACACTTTTTGGTAAAACTTCACAATCTCACAATTAGTTCAAATAAAGACGCCGAAAGATTACCGCAGCAACGATTTAACTTATTTTAAAACAAAAGTATGTAATGCTTATTGCAGTCCATTCAAATTCAAAAGAAACCAATACAACTAACTAGAAGGGGACACAAATATAGCATCTTTGATGTAACAATTGTTTTATGTTCACATCTCATTTTTATTTGAACTATTCTACAGTCTAGACATCAAAGAGGAAAGGCTCATCTAGAAATTCAGCTAACCACACAATCTCCTAAAGTGCTTGCAGAGCGAGATTTTTTATTCTTTTGTTTCAAACAAAATTTCGTTTACGCAATCCTGGTACAAAGTGCCTGTCAAAAACTTATCTCCAACAGACCTCGCCGGTTTGTCACCGTGATGGTTTATTTTGTTGCAAATCCGGGATAGCCGTAAAATAGGAACGTGTTGTCAGTATTTCAATGAACAGTAGGGCTGTTAGATGATTGGTAGAATGCGAATATATCGTTTTGTTTCCAATCACGTTGTCATTTGTGGAAAATTTTTATTTTTAAAAGGCAACAAAGGTAGAAAATCCTATTTGCAATAGAAAATAAATGCTGTTTTGTACAGTCTGCTTAATAGTTAGCAGTGTCGGTAGTTTATGTTAGCTTCCACTATCAGGGGTGTCATTCGTGAGTCTTATTTTGTAGAAAGCCGGTGTGCTGCCAGTCTGAGAAACAAAGATCAATGGTCTCTTTGTTCAGTGAACTCCTTTATTGTGTAATTTGATTTTATCTAGTATTTTTTGGTATTAAGTGATAAATACGCCCTCAAAGAATAGCTTTTAAATACAGTTTTATTTTCGTTTGGTAATTGAATATTGCAGCAGTATAGCTTGTCATCGTTTTTGCTCTTTGTAAATATGTTCCAATTAGCGATATCTTCTATAAATAGTTATTGTTCGTAACTATACGTATGTTGTATTTGCAAACTACATAAGTATATTTCAATTTCTAATTCTTCTGCCTACACTGTTCCCATATTACATGGGGTCGGCGCAGAAAGTCTTTCTTTTGCATTCTCTTCATATTTTAATTTATATTAGTAATTTAAGATCAATTGAGTAATATACCTGTGAGGAACATCATTGGTGTAAATGAACGGTGTGGTAATTTATTATTTTTGAAACTGAACAAACATATATCCTTTAGGCACAGGTTTCGCAACGGCACAACCCTGTAAGCAATAGCACAGGGGTATACACGACAGTCATGAAACGCGACGCCATGTGTGACCGGCACATTTGCATGTCTATGCGATGAAAGTGCTAAGTATTTATTACACGAACAAGTTGCGGTTACTGTGCGGCCGCTGGGCACTTGTTGACTACTCATTCATTGATTCCAGTCCAATAATACGTGTAATTCTATTACATAGGACGAGTAGACTGCTCATTGTACGCGCGGCACCTCAATTGCCATAATATTATGAACTACTTGTAATTTGATTTCACACAAGCAAACTACAAATGCTGTAGTAGAGTCAACGCAAGTTGATTTAAACATACAATTGCTTTGTACATGAAGACAATACTAGCAAACAATTAACTATCAACAGAAAAATATGAAAAATGTAAGACATTAAGTACTGAAATATTGTTTATTTCTTTGCTATTATTATTGGACAGGGAACGTTTTTGTAGTTACACAACAAGACTCGCCTAGCTTAATCAAATTTGCCTAAGGTATACATACATACAAACGAGCAAGATAGATTGTAATTAAACATCCAGTTTTACTTAATCATATTCAGCAATTTGAATGATGAATTCGTTCTTATGACATTGATTTAAGCTAGGAAGTATTAGCTGAAATCTTAAGATATAACAAATTAATTAATAATAAAATTTTATAGTTTATGACACTACTATTGTTAAACCAAAATAATTCTACATGTGATTAATATATAAAAATTGGTTTTATTCATAAATAAAATTCATATAAACCATTGTGATTTAAAGCAATTTGTAAAAATCTCATTAAATTAATCAAAATACTGTAACAAAAATGTTCTTGACAAAAATAATAAATAAGTAGAAAAATCGTAAAAACTTGCTGCTGTCTAACTAGGCAATAATAAGTTTTTAGTACAAGCTACACATTTTATTGCTAGAATTCTTAGAATTGTACAAAGTTTTAGTGCCTGTGAATGCCACTTTGTCAGGCAATCATCATTAGTCGCCGCAGTGCGTTGTGGTTTATTGACTATATGTTTAATTGGCAGCAAAGTTTTAGCTGAAACTTAACCATACATTCAGCTTTGAAAACTAACGGCTTATTCTCATTCGTCGATAACTTGAACGTTAATATACCACGGAGAGTATACGGAAAGTCTTGGGATAGGTATGGAATTACAGCAATGAAAGTAGATTGGTCGATGACTCGGTATTGTTTATACCGAGTCATCGACCAATCTACTTTCAGCATTCAAGTAAGTAAGGCCCTCTCAGACGCACGTAAACAATGCACTGCACGCATCTTGCCTTATCGTCTGCAAGTAAAACCAGCCGCATGCGACCGTTCCCTATAGTAAGACGAATTCCTTGTGTTCCCAATACGGATTCCGTTGAGCCCTCATAATTCAGATTAATAGCTAAAATCACAAAGACAACCCAAAATACTTAGGCAGCTTTCAGACTAACTTAATCCTAATCCGATCCTTAATAACCACCATTTTATTAGTGATGTTTGAGCTTAACCCAATTTATTTTGAAGCATCTTAAAGGTTAACCTATTTAATAGGCTTAGCCTGGCCTATTATAAATAACTAATCTTTTGAATGATTGTTATTATATTTAGAATATTAGTTATGTTATTATTTTTTTAATCTATTCTGTTTAAATAGGATCTGCTGGTAGCGATTCTTGTTACTTCAGTAACATCATGTCGCTTGTTATACGTATATCCAGCAGCGTCAATCTGTTGTTTTTTACTTTTTGTATTTTTACTTAAATTACGCCTTTATTTATCCTTTTATGAGACCTGAGTGAAGTTACGTTTCTTCTGTGTAGCAAATCATTGAAATGAATAAAGATTTGGCTACGTTTTCGCTTACTTTTATTTATTTTATTTTATTTTAGTGTTTTCGGAAAACTACTGTCTTAAAAAATAACAAATTACTTATAGAATATCTAAAGGCTAGTTAAAAGTTTTCACATATGGTTCCTAGCTATACAATAAAAGTTAAAGATACGAACGTGCACATGGAAGAACAGCAATTTGTGCATTGTTTAAACAATACAATTATACATACATAACTCATTGTTTATGCTACCTATCTATACAAACTACCCATATGATTTTACATATACATTTGAGATTGTACATATTTAACTCTCAAAGAAACGGTTACTAAGCAACCGTTTAGTTTAAGGGTGCTTCTACACGGTGCATGTAGCTGGAGCAAGTAAAGGTGCGGGTTACACGCGTGGGTAATATGCGCAAGCTACTTGATCAAGTTACTCGCTTGTACTTGTACATGGTGCAAATAACTGGAGCAAGTAAAGACGCGGGCTACTTGCGCAAGCTGTACCTATGTACAAGTTATTTGTTCGTGGTCAAGAGCTACATGTGCATAGCTACATGTGCATGCTATTCGCGCGGTAGCTTTATGACTTGAATCGCGTCAAATGTCTCGACGAACGAAAATTATTTTAAAATCATATGTTAAAAATGTAATTTTAACATATAACATGCGCGAGTGACCCGCGCGCGTCGCAGAGCACGCGAATTACATGCGCGGGTGGCTCGCTTTGGTACATGCTCGAGTCGCTGGATCCGCACATTGTTTTAAACGATATGTTTACGGTGCACGTAACCCGCGCAAGTGCCTCAACATGCTCAAACTACATGCGCCGTGTACAAGCACCCTTAGAAGCCAAAGTGTTAAATATATCAATATCAACATCATCGGCGATGGAGTTATAACATCTGCATGCACGTACTAAATAATTATTCTGCTTGTACTTACTATTTGCGCGTGGTATGTGTAAAGCCTTGTATTCATTAGGCAACATTTGTTGATAAACACTGTTTATAAACAGTTTATAAGCAGTGTTGCATCATCTCTGGATACAATTTATAAACATTTCATAAACAAATGTGATGAAACATTGTTTCTGAAACATGTTGCCGAGTTCCCCAATCAAACGGAGAACAAGCCGAACCATTTTGTTTATAAGCAAAAGTCAAAAGGTGTGGACGTGTGTTGCGCGAGTTTGTTAACATAGAAGTAGTGTGGTCCAACAACCAAGTTTCGATGCTCATACAGTATAAGTACGTAATTATTTATTCAAGAGATAATTCAGAATACACCACCTTTTCTTATTTTTTTAGTAGCACTCTTATAAATTATTATGTAAGCACAAGCAGCACTGAGCATCACTACCTCCTCGGGCGACATCCTAACAACAACTATTAAGTGTGGACGGCCATATTTCAGAAACAGTGTTTACGGTAAACTTGATGATAAACACGTCATAAACAGTTTATCAACAAATGTTGCCTAATGAATACAAGGCTTAAAAGATCGCGCTTACGAAGCGTCACCGCGGGGGCAACTAAGCCTATTGCTCAAGTAACTCGGGACAGTCGATCATACCGTTCAAAATATTGATAAGGAAGGTTACGTCAGCCGCGCGCCTTCTCTCCTGTAGCGGTAATAAATGGATTTTTTTGTAGCGAGAAGAATAATCGTGTATGTTTTTGTGCGATTCTGAAGAAAGCGGAGAAACCTTTTTTGGATATTCTCCATGCGATCTATATAGGTATTGTAACTTGGGTTCCACACTTGGGATGCGTATTCGAGGTGGCTACGCAAGAATGAACAATACAGTATTTTAATAGTTTTAATTGATTTAAACTCGGTTGATATTCGCAATACGAAACCTAACGCTTTTGACGCCGTTTTAATCATAGCATTGATATGGGCGTCGAACATGAGTTTTGAATCGAAGACTACACCCAAGTCAGTTACACTAGATACAGTGGGTAAAGACGAATCTCTTATTTTATAATTGCCCGAAATGAATATCGGTTTACGCGTGAACGTACACACAAAACGTCTAGATACATTTAAATCTAATTTGTTAAGAGTGCAGTATTCTTGAAACCGGCTTAAATCGTCTTGAAGACGCAACGTGTCTTGAATAGTTCTGACAGGACAAAGTATTTTCATATCGTCGGCGTAAAGAATAATTTTGGAAAAACGAAAACAGTTTGATATGTCGTGTATAAATAAAGTAAACAGGAGTGGACCAAGCAAAGAACCCTGGCTTATTCCAGATGGTATGCTCATAGGAGCAGATGAATAGCCATTGAGGACGACCGTCTGGCACCTGTTTGCTACATACGACGAGAACCACCTGAAGAGGTCGCCTCTTATGCCTACATGCTGAAGCTTCTGAAGTAGTATGAAATGGTCAATCCTGTCGAAACACTTACTGTAGTCAGTATAAATAACGTTTACTTGCGAGGGTGCCGACATGTACTTAGGTATAAACTCACTACATAATACAAGGTTGGACGTCGTAGACCTCCCCTTAAGAAAACCGTGCTGTACCGGACTAAATGTTTGCTTTAACGCGTGATATAATTGCCTGTAAACAATTTTTCTAGAATTTAGGCAAATACGCACAATTTGGATATAGGTCTGTAATTTTTCACGGCATTTTTAGGTCCTTTCTTATGAACAGGTGTAATAAAAACAGATTTCCAGATTGTGGGTACCAGTCCCTCCCTAAGCGAGCGCCTGAATATTATACTAAGTGGGACCGCTAGACTGTCAGCACAATTGTGAATGATTATAGGGTGTACGCCGTCAGGGCCTGCTGATTTGTTTAGGTCCAACTTAAACTTAAATAACTTGATGACTTCAGTGTCTAATATTTCCACTATGCTAATGCCAGCGCTCACGTCGGGCGTTTCATAATTGTGTGACGCATTGTCCAGTGTGTGTGAGGAGGAAGACTGCAAGAAAGTTGAGTGAAAATACTGACCGAACATATTACAAATCTCATCACCTTTATCCGAAAATTTGTTTTTAAGCTTAAGCACTGAGGGATAGGAATTGGTTTGCTTCTTAGATTTGATACATGCACAAAAGGCTCTCAGATTTTGCCTTATGTTCCCTTCAATGCTACTGATATAATCACGATACATGTCTTCCTCTAATAGGGTATTTGACAAAAAAAATCGAATTAGTCCGTCAGATAGATTTCAAAAAAATATTGGACACGTATATTTTCTTTAGTCGCGTAAACAAAAAATTAAGACGACAAACTTCGCTGAAAATTCGTGTGAGGTCACTTGCCAGTACACTTTTTACTGGCAAGTGACGTTACAAGCCCCCACTCTTATACGTTTCTCCATCTTTGATGCGTTTTATCTTCGTATTTTTTTACTGATTCGATAAAACAAAAAATACGTATCCAATATTTTTCGATAATCTAACTGACGGACTAATTAGATTCATATTATACGAGTTTGAATCACTTACGTTTTTGTATATTTTATATTTCTTAAGGTATTTTGTTTTTTCTTTGAGTACCTACCTTAATCAGTGGTGATCTATACCAGGTAGGGTACTTACGTATTGGAAAAATAGTTTTAGACGGAATAAAAGAATTACGCAGTTCGTTTAAGGTTTTATAAATGAAACCCAGCGAGTCATCTAAAAATTGTTGTGGATGGCTTTCGGCCAGTCTATTTTATTTAATTCTGTTGAAATGGATGTGTAATCACCTTTATTATCAATACTTAGTCTTTCAAAGCAAGCAGACGTGCCTTGTACCAATATTTAAATTATTACATGTTAAAGCAATTAATCAAATCTGTGACCTACTTGCCGCGTTATATGCTTTTACGCTGAGTTAGTGTTTGTGCATTATGATTGTCATATGAGTTTTGAGATGGCTAATATTCAAAATAGCCCGTTTAACCGCAGTACTATAACACAGCGCAGCCCTCCCAGCACCCCACAACTACAGCATCATGCTTCTGAGGAGTCATTGGAAATCCTGACCTCGGGTGAAATCAAATCTTGGAAGTCTTCAATGGACCAATGCCTCAATGAAATATGCCAGATTGCAGCCGAAGGGAAGCTAAACTCAGAACAAAAGTTAAGGATAAACCACATCGCAAGGAAAAAAAGCGGTGGAGCTACACTTTTGACTGCCCATTATGATTCGCTAAAAGAAAATAACATTTTGATAAATGCGAAACTGGAATCACTTAAAGAGAAACAAGACCGTTTTGAATATCTGAAAGACTTCAAACAAACCATAGAAGAAAGATGCAATAAACCAGAGACGGAAAAGCCTATGACCTTTGCCGATATGGTAAAAACTGATAAGAACACCTACATGCGCCCTAAAACAATGAGCTCTATCGCTATTTATCCAAGCAATAAAGAAAAAACAAGCGACGACACAAAATCACTCGTCCAGAAAATCATTTACCCAGAACAAATGAAGCTACAAGTGCAAGGGCTACGCAAAACCAAAAACGGAGGTGTGATTATTAGCACAGAATCTAAGGAAGACAGAAAAGCTAAGACAAGCAACACAGCTTAGCAGCTCGGCCCTGAAGGTGGAGGAGCCACCAAAACGAAGACCGCGTATTGTGGTTATCGGAGTACCAGCTAATTTGCAAGATCAAGACGTCTATGACTGCATATTTGAGCAAAATATAGCCGACAAGCTGCCCAATCTGACACGCGAATCGTTCCTATCGTCTATCAAACTCAGCCACAAATCCGGCAAAAGAGAAGCCCCGACTTGCAACCTTGTACTAGAAGTTTCTGCCACTATTCGACGAGCACTTATGACACAAGGACGAACCTTCATCAACTGGACATCTTGCCCAATTAGAGATTTTACGCTGGTGACCAGATGTTTTAAATGCCAGCAGTATGGACATGCTGCTAAGACCTGTCGTGAGACTGTTGATACGTGTGGTCATTGTGGCGAGGTAGGCCATCAAGGAAATGAATGCACCAAGAAAGAGAGTCCACCTAAATTTGCAACGTGCCTCCGCTTCAAAAAACCGAGTGACCACAAAACAGGCGACCCTGAGTGTCCAGCGAAAAAGATGGCAGAGACAAAGTATATAAATTCTATAGATTATAGTGAGGGCGCCTAAGAGCGCCGTTTTTTGTTTTATATTTTCGCAGATTTTTTAGTTTTTTTTTGTAACACCTTTGTTTTTTTCGTTAATATCATAACTGAAGAAGTAATTAATGAATTAGATAATATCACTGTTCATTCTTCAAAAATGTGTGATACGGAAAGCTGCAGTCAATACGTATCGAACTTTAGGAAGCCTTTAACTATACTAACCCAGAACATCCGCAGTATCTATAAGAATATTAATAGTTTAAACATATTTTTAGATAGATTAAAAGTTGAATGCGACGTCTTAATTCTTACAGAATGTTGGCTAGCTAACAGAAACAATAAACTGCCAGCTATGTCAGGGTACAATATATTCTACAGCACAGTATCTTTAAATCAGAACGTCGGTGTGGTAATATTTGCAAAAAAGTCCCTACTTATCACTGTTAAAGAACCAAAGGTCAAAGAATACAACTGTCTACAGATAAATATTGGTGATGATACTGCCATCCCTGCTATCTACAGACCCCCATGTTTCAGAAACCTATATATTTTTAATGACGACTTAAATTGTATATTACAAAGCCTATCTCACTTTAAAAACGTCTTACTAACCGGTGACATAAATTTAAATTTAAACGCTGACACCTGTGACGCGGGTACCCAAGACTACCTAAATCTGTGTGCATATCATGGACTTTTTCCTTATCATATTTTCCCTACACATCAGAGTGGTTCCTGCTTAGATCACCTCATGCTTAAAACTAGACTTCCATCAATAACACTTGTCACTAACTCCTCTATACCACTCTGTACACCGAAGTCGCCAACGACTAAACGTTTATTTAGTGATATGTCACCATCGTTTATTACGCCAGATGATAGGTCAAAACGTTTTCAAAGCGAACCATTGGTAAATTTTATTTAATTTATTATCATTACATTATTATTATTTTATACGTAACTAAGTCTTAAAATACTATACAAAGAAATATATACAGAACACACAAAAAAATATATACAGAAAAAGAAAAATAAAAAATTTTAGAGCGCGTCATGAAATTCATCCACATCGCCGTCAACTGGCAGCGTGCCCAGAACGCTGGCAGCGTTGCCACGTTGTATGGCGATACTTACCTTCTGGGCCAAATACAACCCAGCCTTCTGGTCACGCGAGGCGTCGACAAGTCTCTTTGCGATGTCTCTAAAAAGAGATCTCGCACTTGGACCCCATGGCCCCAACGTTTCGACCCCAAACGGCTCAAATACGTAATCCCCTACTAGGTTTACGTATTTGCGCCGTTTGAGGGTCTCCGCTGTAGCAGCAGCAGCGCCCGCACAACCGGCTGTGCTAGGTAATTGGTAAATAGTGTCAATTATTCTGATAGTTATTATGATTTAGTAGCTCAGGCAACTAGTTATTTGGCCAACATAAATGAGTTAGTGAACGATCAAGGATCGCGTATTAACGTCGCTAACAAAACTGCCATAATGGATTTTACGCAGCGTATAACAGGTATAGTATCCATACTAGCATTAAAATCGTCTAGTAACGAAACTAGGATGGCGCATTTGCAACGAGAGTTAGATAGCTTAAAAAACAATCAGCAAAAGCCGACGTACGCACAAAAACTTAGCCTTCGTCTACCAGCGAAGTCAGTGCCGGCGCGGCGGCGGCCGCGGTGGAGTCTCACCGTGTACAACGCCCTGCTATTGTAGCTTACCCGACTACAGAGCGTTCAGCTGAATACGGGTCGTCATCCGCTACGAAGCAGGCACTGATGAAGGCCATCAAACCTTGCGACGAAGGCTTTCAAATAGTAGGTGTCAAAAAAACAGCCAAGTCTGGGGTAGTACTACGTGTAGCCAACGAAAAACAACTCAAAAAGTTGGAATCCTTAAGTGCGATTAGGTCTGCCGGTCTACGTCTAGAGAAGCCGAAAAGGCGAAAGCCACGCATTCTTGTCAAGGACGTACCCGGTGCTATGGAGGACAAAGCGTTCTTCACGGCGTTATACCGTCAGAATATCAAAGATGAGGTAAGTGTAGATGAGGAAACGTTTATTAAAAATACCAAAATCACTCGTAGGCGTAAATTAGATAGTGGTCGTAAATGGATAGGCCTGGAAGTAGAACCAGACATTCGTAAACATCTTGTTAGCACAAAAGAAAAATTGTTTATAGATTGGGCAACATGAAGGTTTATAGACGACATAGAAATAGTGCGGTGTTCAAAATGTCAACAATTCGGTCATGTTCAAAAGTTTTGTACGTATAAAACAGCTGCTTGTGCTCACTGTGCTGGGGAACACGAAACAAAAACATGCTCAAATAAAGATCTTCCTGATTTTAAACCTTCATGCGTAGCATGTAAACGCCTTAAGAAACCGCATGACCATCGTTGCGGATCTCAGGAATGTCCCACATAAAAGTTGAAATTAGAACAACTAATTCTTAATACCAACTACTGAATTAATAGTTTAGGGAACCTCATACTTAGGTAGGTACATCATGGATAATATCTTTATATACAATTAAACCTTCACAACGATAGGGTGGCGACATTAGAGTTAGAGCGATTAGTTATAGAATATAAGTTAGACGTAATACTCGTACAAGAACAATATCAAAATACAAGCCAGAGTAATAAAATCATACAGCTGGACGGCAAAGCACGGGCTGGGATTTATGTCGCGAATTCAAACTTAACTGTAACATCTATTAGTAATCTCATGACGTCACACTGTGCGGTTGCGGAGGTATCTTCTGCGTCCTTTAGAGTTTATGTTGTCAGCTGCTACTTTCAGTATTCACATCCGGTTGCCCCTTACTTACACCATCTTCGCTTCGTTTTAAGGTCCCTTGTGGGCCATAAGGTCATAATTAGTGCCGATGTGAATGCATCATCTACGTTATGGTATGGCAAATATCGTTCTTCTGATAGGGATCGACGGTGCGCCGTCGAGGATTTCATTGCAGAAATGAATTTATCCATCCACAACACACCAGATGCACCACCTACTTTTTGCAGCCCCATGGGCGAGTCTTCTATTGACGTCACACTTTCTTGTGGGGACGTTCGTATAGATCGGTGGCGTGTCCTACCGGACGCGTCATGTAGTGACCACCGCCTAATCGTGTACGAATTCACGTCAAGGCTGCCACGGGACTCATCATGTATCTCCTCTATTAATTTTAGATATAAAACAAAAGGAGCTAATTAGGATCTTTTTGGTTCACTATTCGCGTCACATGTCAAATACTTCAATTGCTGTAGTCTTTCTGTAGAAGAGAGTGCTGAAATTTTGTCTGACACCTTCATATATTGTGCGGATGTTGCCATTGGCCGTGGTTCTATCACCAACACTCGTAGGTGTGATTGGTGGAATAATAACTTAGCTGAACTTCGGCGAGCCTTTCGCAGAGCACGTAGAAAGTTAAATCTATTAAAAAGACGTCAAATAACAGGTGACGTTTATGATACTGCCTTCATTGCCCTTAGAGTTGCTAGATCTCATTATAGGTCTGCAGTTGAAAAATGCAAAAGAAATTTGTTACGTAAGATTGTTGATAGACTCGATAGGGAGGTTCCAAGGTCTCCTTTATATCACGAATTTAAAGCAAATAGATCTATCGACTTAGCTTATACCCAAAATATCAAAATTAATGGTAGACATTCCACTGGTATTGAGGAGACAACGGACTATCTCTTGAATTGTCTGATACCCAACGATCGGCTGGAGAACGACACAGACTACCACCGTCAGATCCGACAATGGGCTGCTTTGCAACCCGTTTCACCAGCGTCAGACCTACCATCCTATGACGAATTTATAAATGCTCTCGGATCTTTGCCGCCTAATAAAGCTTCAGGCGAAGACAAAATCTACAACAAGATGATAAAGGAAGCTTGTAAAACATCTGGTGAGTCCATTTTGTTTGTGTTTAAACGTTGCATAGCAGAAGGTATTTTTCCTCGTATATGGCGCAGTGGTTACATTAGGATCATACCAAAAAGAGGAGACAAACCGTCCGACGACCCTAAGTCATATAGGCCAATAACATTGTTACCATCACTAGGAAAGCTTTTAGAACGTCTCGTAGTTCCCCGGCTTCTGCCGGGCGGTATTAGATTAAGCGATAGACAATTTGGCTTCACAGTAGGTAAATCGATAGTTCACGCAGTTATATCGGTTAGGAAGATAGTTTCGTCATCAACACTACAATATGTGCTAGGTATATGCTTAGATATATCTGGCGCTTTCGACAACGCATGGTGGCCAATGCTTTTACTTAAATTAAAGTCTCGTGGATGCTTTAGTAACATATATTCCCTCATTTATACGTATTTCCTACATGGAACAGCAAAGTTAAAATTAGGCCACCATGCTGTGTCGAAGGCGCTGACCATGGGTTGTCCGCAGGGATCAGTGTTAGGCCCGTATTTATGAAATCTAGGTTTTAATGACTTTCTAAGCATACCACTACCACCAGGTTGCTCATTGACCGGATACGCAGATGACGGTCTTTTACTTATTCAATCTAATACTAGGGTAGGACTTGAAAGGTTAGCTAATCAATGTTTAGACTTAATCAACAATTGGGGTGAACGCAATCGTTTATATTTTTCTCCACAGAAAACATTTCAATTACTTTTGAAAGGGAACTTAAAAACACCGCCTCGAATCAAATTCAATAACATCAGCATTAGAAACAAATCACCATTAAAAACTTTTCATTTGTCGAGCACATTAAAACAGTAGGTGAAAAATCTAAAAGAAGTTTTTACGCCTTGTCAAAGATATCAACTGCGACATGGGGGCTTTCGTTCAAAACTTTAAAAGTAATTTATGGTGCAACCTATCTGAATGTATGTGTTATGGTGCGCCTGCATGGGCTGATAGAGCTACTATCGGTGCTGTACGACGTAAAATGCTACAAAGTCAACGTCTCGCGTTGATATTTTTGTGCAAGGCTTATAGGACAGTTAGTAATGAAGCTTTGCCAGTACTGGCAGGTGTATTTCCAGTCGATCTTGAGGCACAAAGACGAGCAGCAATGTATTACGTGACACGAGCTAACATGGATCTAAATTTTCTAGCTCCGCGCGACAGACATAAGATCGCTAGGTTGTTGAACCATCAATTCACAGTCTATGACGATCTTCTTGATGAATGGAAATGTCGCTGGAACACATCAACTAAGGGCCGACACCTCTACCAGTTCTTCCCATGCGTCCGAGAGCGACTGGCGAGAAACTGGTTGGAGGTGGATCACTGTGTAGCCCAATTTCTTACAGGTCATGGCAACTTTAAGAGCAAGTTGTATTCATTTAAGCTAGTTGATTCACCGTTATGCCAATGTTCAACATCTGGCAACAATTATGAACAATCTGCTCATCACATTCTATGGAAGTGTAGTCTTTGGCAAATTGAACGTAATATCATGCTTAACGAATTAGAGGTAACTTCTGGAGTAGTGTACTATACGGATCTTGTTGCAAGTAGGACGAATTTCCGTACGTTTAGGCGTTTCTGCCATACATATTACTGGAAACAGGCATAGTTCACAATTTAGGCCCCCTTAATGCTCATGTCCGTGGTGCTTATCTTTTCTCATCACTATATCTCTTCGTTGCTTGTCTCCCGCTTTGTTAAGGAGGGAAGTGGATTATTCATTTTCCAACTCCTCCAATATACTTCTGATTAAGTTCGTTGCGGGTTCCAAGACAGTTTAACTTTCCCCGGGACTTCACGAGTATCAAAACTCGTTGTCATCAATGGTCACTGCTGCTGAACCTGGCTACACAGGTGACACAGTAGTGGGAATGGGGGTGGGATTAGTCCCAAAAAAAAATAACTCCTCTATAACTGACCATGGCGCTATCCTTATCATTCTGGATTTACCACAATCACAGAACATTACACGATCACAACGTAAAACTAAAATAAACATGAGTGGCTTAGAACATGCGTTGCGTAACATTGACTTTAGCCCAGTTTTTAATAGTGCTGATGCGAACAAATCACTGGCCTACTTGATTAACACAGTGCAAACTAGCATTTTTAGAAATTCTACTATCTATACAGTTCGTAAGTGAAACTATAATATTAAACCATGGATAACTCCAGGATTGATTAGATGTATTCGGCATAGAGACAAACTACATTTAAGAGCGAAACAGAACCCTGACAACTCTATCCTGCAAATTACATATAAAAGGTATCGCAATTTTTGCAATAATCTCCTAAAGAAAATTAAAATAGAATACGACAAACAACAAATAAATGTCAGTGACAACTTACTATTATTGCCAGCCGGCAATAATAGTAAAAAGCTTTGGAAGTACCTTAAAACCGTTACATATACATCCAATGAAAACACAGTCGACACGAGTTTATTAAGTTTAAGAGAGTCGCCTCCATCGTCGGCCGACGAAGTTAATAATTTCTTTATCAACGTAGGAACCAAACTTGCAGAAAGAATACAAGGTCAATGTGGCATCGACCTTTGCAATAAACACTCAACTTTCTCAACCTATTTTAAGAGCGGTAGATCTTTCGTTATGCTAGATCCAGATGAAAAAGAAGTGGAACGTGTTATACTAACCTTAAAAAAAAACAGTGCAGCAGGGTGGGATAACATTAGTAACAATATTTTAAAGCATTTTAAACACATACTTGTGCCTCCATTGACCCACATTTACCGTCTATGCCTCGCTGAGGGCGTTTTCCCTTCATATCTTAAAAAGGCAGTGGTAGTCCCCATTTACAAAAGCGGTGCAAAAGGTGTTATATCGAACTACAGGCCAATTTCTCTATTGCCATCAATTGCTAAAGTCTTAGAGAAAATAGTCAACCATAGATTAATGACTTACTTAGAAAATAACACTCTGTTATCCACGTCCCATTTCGGCTTTAGACCTAAGTTGTCTACAACAGACGCAGTACATTAGCTAACAAATCACGTATCGGAAGAGCTTGGCAAAAAAAATCACGTCATTCGAATTTTCTTGATTTAGCTAAGGCCTATGATACGGTGTCTATACCTAAACTTATAAACAAGCTCGAAGCCATAGGCATTAGAGGCACTCAATTAAATTTCTTTGCTGATTTTTTAAATGACAGGTACCAAAGTGTTCGAATCGGTGACGTTTCTAGCACAGAAAAAAAAAAACCTCAATATGGCATCCCTCAAGGAAGTACCCTCGCATCAACGCTTTTTCTAGTGTACATTAACGACCTATGTAATCAAAAACTAGACCATGGCAAAATCATTACATATGCAGACGATACTGCGCTCCTATTTGCCGCTGACACCGCCGAGAAGGTACAGGATCTTGCTCAACGGGGATTTGACATCGTGAACAATTGGCTAAAATATAATCTTTTAACGCTAAACGCAGAGAAAACAAAATTCCTCAAATTCTCGATGCGCAAGACACAAACACAAACATGTAATAACACATTATATGCCCATATCTGTAATGACCCATCGCTTAACCTTTGCTCCTGCCCTGCTATCAATTACACCACTAACATTAAATACTTAGGAATAATACTCGACGATGGCCTCTCCTTTAAGCAATATATAACGGCCCTAACAGCTAGGATACGTAAACTTTTCTTCGTGTTCAAGAAGCTCCGTTTCATAGCAGATAATAAGCTTATTATACGTGTATATCAAACCTTGTGTCAGTCTATTATACAGTATTGTATTACTTCATGGAGCGGGGCTCCTAAAACCGTAATGCTGCCGATTGAACGGGCTCAAAGAGCACTTCTAAAAGTTGCAACGCGTAGGCCTTTTCGTTTCCCCTCGAATCAACTGTATGAACTATGCAATGTACTAACTGTACGACAGCTTTTCCTACTTTATATTGTCCTAAAACAGCACACCACGCTTACTTATAACACCAATCTGATTGTCAATAAAAGGCGTAAAGATATTGTATGCACTGCTCTTTCCGAATCTAAATTCTTCTTCACGAACAGATTTTATGCCTTCTTAGGACCTTTTATATATAAGAAACTAAACAAAATACTCTTAGACTCTTCTCTTAGAATTACTGCTATGTTACACATTGAACGAACTCAAAGATCCGTTTTAAAGGTCATGTACAGAAAGCCTTTCAGATTCTCCACAAACTGTCTATACCAAGAAACGTCAACACTCAATGTACAACAATTATATATCCTGAAAATGGTTTTAAAGCAACACAAGAGAACAATACGATCACCAGAATACCCCAAACTATTGACACTTAGGGTCTTTCGATGCCCAAGAATTCGAGTAAAAACTAAATTCGCCCAGCATATGCAACAATTCGTGCTCAGTTTCATATACAATAAAGTAGTAAAGGTATGTCATATTAAGCACTGCAAAATGCACCAAGTTAAGAGCATTATTCGTAAATGGCTGCTAACATTAACATATTCAGAATCTGAAGGCTTCCTTAGAATAATCATATAAAAGGCCTCTCAATACACACACACACACACACAAACACACAAACACACACACACACACACACACACACACACACACACACACACACATCTACACACGCACGTATAAACGTATAACACATTATTTTTTTTATAATTTTTAGTATCCTTATTTTTCTAATCTATCGTTTTAATTACTATCCAAACACTTGCACAATCTGTATACTCAAGACTGGAATCACTCAAGGACTCCACGAGACAGGCTTGACCTAGTGTGGACTTCATAAGTAATATACATATTTTTTTCCTAAATGTATTAAAATTGTTTTGTATGCATACAATCTCTTAAACTAATAATGTTAAGTAAAATCTGTATAATATGTTTTTTGGCAAATAAAGATTATTATTTTGAAATTAAACTACAGTTTACGGATTTTATCGCGTTGTATTGGTTTCACTAAGTTATTACATTTGAAACTAAAGATCTAGAAACTATATTTTTAATTTATTACTAGCCGACGTTTCGAATTCTTTACAGAATTCATGTTCACGGCAGACTGAGGTGATATTTGCCTTTTTCTTGAATGTATAAGTTATCTCAAAGTACCCGAACATTTTTCAACCACTGGTGTTACTATTTACGCAGAATGAGCTCACAGTGTCCTTAGGTCTTCTGGTGACTTTGTCCTTCTTGGGTTTCATTAGCCTTATGACAGGGTCCCAAGCTGGAGGAACATTCCAACCATCTTCCCTATTGAAATTAGGGTGTTTTTTAATTTCAATAGCCTCTCGTATCATCCTTGGAAGAAAACGATGTTCTTTTGCGAGTATCTGTGGTTCATCAAATCGCAGGTAGTGGTTGGGTCCTTGTTCCACATGTTCACACACAGCAGACTTTGTTGAGCGTTTATGTTTTATGTCAGCTATATGTTCTTTGAGTCGAATGCCTATGCTTCTCTTGGTTTGTCCAATGTATGAGAGCCCACATTCACAGTAAATTTTGTAGACACCGGCCTCTTGCAAGGGTAACTGACACTTGACAGATGGTAATAATTGACTGATCTTCGTTGGCGGCTTGTAGTAAGTTTTGATAGAAGCTCGCTTCAAGATGTAGCCAATTTTGTCGGTCACGCCCTTGATGTATGGGAGGACAGCAGGTTGTCTTTCTACTGTGGCTGGTTTTTCTTTCTTCTGGGATCTGTGACAGTGGCGCGGCGGTCGGAGCTTGTTGTCTTGCAGAACTAGCCTGACATGTTGAAGCTCAGCGTCCAGGTGTTTCTTGTCACAGATCCCGCGGGCTCTCTGAAACAGAGACATTCCTACAGTAGCTAACTGTTTAGGATGGTGGTGAGATTCACCGTTTAAGTATCTATTTGTATGGGTCTTTTTCCTATACACAGTATGGCTTAAGGAGTTGTTTTTATTCCTGATGACAAGTACATCTAAGAAAGCTAAAGACTTGTTTGCCTCTAATTCCATTGTGAATTGTATTGGGTTATTAATAGAATTAAGATGGTTTAGGAAAGCATTAACACTATCTGTTGGTAAAATTGTGAAAGTGTCATCTACATACCGCTTGTAGAACCTCGGTGTGATGGTGGCAGTCTGCAGGGCTCGCGCCTCGAAGTCCTCCATGAAGATGTCAGCGACCACAGGCGATACTGGAGAGCCCATTGCTACACCGTCTACTTGTATGTAGTATTTCTTGTTAGTTTTTCGGAGTATTTCGGAGTAAACTTAATTTGGACGTGAAATATTTAATACCATCGTGTGTAAAATCTCTCAAATGTATGGGCTACCAAAAATACACAAGGAAAACGCTCCTCTGCGCCCGATAGTTAGTCAGATAGGCGCACCAACTTACAGACTGGCTCAAAACATGGCAAAGATTCTCTCACCCCTCAGAGGCAACACGAGAGCACATGTGAAAGATTCCTACCATTTTGTCAGTGAAATCAAATACCTAAATCTCTCTGACAAGGAAACTATGGTTAGTTTTGATATACAGTCATTATTCACATGCATA